>CM053580.1:82494653-82515026 GCA_028627135.1 Pseudochirops cupreus
ACTGCTAAATTAATTACCATTACAGTCTTACCAGTAGAGAGAGAGAATTTTTATTTGCCAACTACCAGGAATATATAACATTTGTTATTGGGAGGAAAAAAAAAGTTGTACATTTTTTGAAGTAATAAATATACCCCTAAACTATTTAAGCAAAATATGTTTAAAGTGTTGAAGATGGAAAACCAATGGTGATTAGGTAAAAGAATCACTATGCAAAACACTAGCAGTTTCAGAGTGGAATTACCAGACAGGTTTCAAAAATAAATTGAGGAGTGTGGCTAGGTGGCACAGTGAATAGAGTGCTAATCCTGGAGTCAGGAGGACCTGAGTTCAAATCTGGCCTCAGACACTTAACATTTACTAGTCATGTGACCTTGGGCAAGTCAATTAACTCCAATTGCCCTGCCTTCTCCCCTCCAAAAAAAGCAAATGAATGAATGAATGAATGACTAAATAAATAAATGGAGATCCTGTGGTACATATACCATCTGATAGTCATCTATGTCCCTCCTATCCCTTCTAGATGGCTCACCTGGATCCAGATTGTTGTCTTTACCATGACAACTGACTTTTTGTCCCTGACTCATCCAGGTCTGGGCTATTCTCATGACTATCTATTTTTTTTTCATTGCCAGTCTGTTCCAAGTGCTTTTTATCCTGCCTCTTCGCCCTGCAGTTGATGCCCAACTCTTATCTCAAAGTTCCATGGCTAACAGTTGGTCAGTAGTGATATTAAATGTGAAAAACAACAATATTATCAGTCAAATTGTTTGTTGTAAATTGCTTTTATATGGTGTTTAAGGAAGTCAGTGTTTCTGACCCTATCTTGGATAGAAGGCTTCATAAGTAAGATATGAAGAACTGACCTGAACTTGGGGTCCAATTTAGGTCTCATGATGTTAAAGAGGATTTGGCACTGCCATTGATCACAATGAAAAGCTGATAGACCAACAAAATAGACCAACAAAATGCTAATATTTGGTTTGGTCATCTGGCATTCTTTTTATCAGTGTTTTGCTGAATCATGAACTTTTGCCTTAGGAGTAAAAATTAGCTTCTCTTCAATATTGTGAAATTGTGATGTTGTTTTCATGTTTATTTTTCAATTGGTTTACACGGTCTCAATGGAATATTTCATCAAAGTCTGTCTTTTTTGGGGGAGGCTCTGAGGGGAAAGGTTCCCATTTGAATTCAATATTCAGAAAAGAAAGGAAGAGAAAAAAATGGCCTCTTCTGATTTGAAATTTGAGTTTATAAAATAATCATTTTAAGATGAATCACTATATTTTATTTCAACAATATCCATTATATGCCTATGGCATGAATGAAGAAACTAATGAAAAAATCTTTACTAAGCATTCATTATGTGCAAAGCATTATGTTAGATATCGGTAATACAAACAGATAAAAAGCAAAGTAAGACAGGTGTGATGATGGGGCCCATCTATAATCCCTGCTACCAGCCAGGCTGTTTGAGCTTGAGAGTTCTTAGCTGCACTGTAATAAACCAGTTGGGTGTCTGCACCAATTTCAGCACAAATTTGGGCAATATGGGGCAGAAGGTAGAACCATGCTGTCTAGGAGGGAAAAACCAAGCCAAGTGAAAAATGGAGCAAATTATAACTCCCATATCTATTGTGAGTAGCAGTAACACATCTAGAAAGAATTGTATGACAGGGAGAATTTGTCAAAAAGAGGAAAAAATGGGAAAAAGGCAAAGCAAAGGAAGGGAAGGCAAGGGGAGTCAAAGAAAGGAAAGAGAAGACAAGGGAAGGCAAAGGAATGGGAGGGAAGTCAAGGAAAAGGAAACCAAGGAGCTCACAATCCATTAGGGAAAGACAACATATATGGGGCATATTTCAGTTGCAGGGCAGATAGAAAAGAAAGAAAGAATTCAGTGGCAAGGAGTTTATTTAAGAAATACATTGGAGTTAGTGTCACTGTGGGCACAAAGGTAAAAAAAAAAAAATAGCACAGTCCTGCCTCAAAAAGCTCCCAATCTAAGAGAATGCTGCACATAAATGAATAAGTATGATATAAAGCAGTATGTGATAGGGTCAAAGGGGAGAATACCAGAAAGTATTCAAGGAAAAATATGAGGTAGGGGAAATCAATTTTCATGGAGGCAATCAGTGAGGAATGAAACACCTCAAATGGACCTGAAAGGAAGAGAAAGATTTTAAAAGGTGATGATATACCGCCGTGTTTCACACATGAAGGATGGCCTACAGAAATATATGGTTTTACTGGGAAGCTATGTCTTTACAAATGAATAAAAGTAAAAATTTTGATGAATTTATGATATCATAGTCCTTAAATATTAATATTTCACAAGACATAAATAATTCATAATGAGTATAGATGTATACATACTTATATTCAGTACATATGCATATAGACATGCATATACAATATTTTTAAAGGGTTCTAGGATTATCATAGTGCTTTCAAAGTTTACTTTTCAATTAAAAACTTAATAATTAAAGCTATCAATAGAGAATTGAGATTTCAAGATATGATAAGCCAAGTTTAAACAAACAAACAAAAAGTTAATTTCCAACCTATCTATTCTACCAACAAGTTTTCACTGAGTTGAAAATAACCCAAACACTGAGTGAACAATGATTGTAAAATACTGGAACTCAAATGGAGGTACTAATTTATCATATATTAATCTTGCTGTATAAAATGCCCAGAAGTGATGAGGTCGTCAATACTGACATAGCTCCATGAAAGCACAATGAAATTCCTGGTGCATTTTATGATACTGTTATTTGACATTTTAATATTTTTGTAGGGTAAGTAACAAATTAATTTTTTCGCCAAGAGTTTAAATATGTGAAAGTTGGACCATATGTCAATAGTAATTTGTAAATATTTTCAGTAACATTTCAGTTTTATAATTCTGATATCTATTATTTTTAGCCTAATTTACAGACTCTGGACACAGATCTTCATCACCAATTTTGCAGAAGGGATTTAGAAATGGAGAAATATTATTTTCAGGATGACATAAGTAAAAGACTTCACATATTTCTTAAAATGAACGGAGTATTATGACATTAACTACATACACACACACACACACACACGCGCACACACACACACACACACACACACACACACACACACACACACACTGTAATGCCAAGCAAAGGCAACTTCCAAGGTTCGGATAACCAGCATAGTAAACCCCATTTATTCAGCAAACATTCATGGAACAGAGAAAGTCAAAATACAGTATAATTTGTTCCTTTAGCAAGTAAATTCTCAATTCAATCCAAGTACTACTCCACCTCCAGACAGTACATTCATTTAGTCAGTCAAAAGTCTCTTTTCAAATGGAGATTAGTCTCTAACCATAAACAAAATACATTCATTTGGTCAATCACAGGACATTAAAACAAAACAAAACAAAACAAAACAAAACAAAAAACTCAAGGGCTTCCCACCCCTGAATCTCAAAAGAGGCAGGAGAACACAAAAGGCCATCCACCCTTAAGTTACAACAAGTTAAGGTATAGTCTCAGCATTGAACACCCAAGGAAAGGGCCTTCTTTCATCTTCACTCCAGGCAAGCCCTCAGCAATCTCAGCTCCTGGGGAGACAAGCCTCAACAAAGCCATAGCCAGTGTCCTGATCAAGTCACTCTCTGCCTGTAGAACAGTCCCAGAACCCCTGAAAACATCACCAAGTCCCCCTTCCAGGATTTCTGTGCAGGTACCACAAGAAAATCCTCCTTCAGGGCTTCTGAACAAACAGCCAAGTTCCAGGACTTCACAGCATCACTGTCCCTCACCATCAGGTGAATCTGGCAAAACATCATCAAAACAGAAAGACAAAATACTGGCATCACAGCCATGCCTCCTCAGTCCTTGGCAGTTACGGGTAGCAGTTCTCAAAAGTCCTGGGCAGTTCCCACAGGCTCTTGGCAGTCTTTCTCTCAGCAACTCAGGCTCCATGACACTGGATATCTCTCTCCCAAACTCCTTCTGGCCTTCTCTAGGCTTGGGTCTCTCTCCTAATTCATTGCTCCCCCCAGTTCAGCCCTCTCTCTTCATGTCACGTCCATCCCACAAGTGGGATTCACAAGCTCTGGGTTTTAACACTCAGCCCAAAAACCAAGTCAATACAGGGGCATCTCCAAATTCCATTACCAATACACACACACACACACACACACACACACACACACACACACACCTCATAACAGACTGAAAGCTAAGACAAATTTTAACCAGAATGTGACATATTTTTAAGTAATTGTGTATAAAATAGATATTAAAAAAATAGGGATAAAGCAGAAATTAGATGGGATTGTTTACCATAAATGAAAGTCAATAAATCAAAATACATTTTGATATGCTAATCAATATGTAGAAATATATTTCACATACTTACCAATAGAGTAAATATATTTTGATATATTGGTCAGTATATTAAAACACTGAAAGTAAGACATTTTTGTCCATTCTTATTGAACATACTAAAGGCGTAAAGGGTCCCATATTAATAAACCCCATACTAAGACAAGTCCTTATGAATATTTAGTAGGCAATGCTCATTATTTCACTGAAAAGTTCATTTATTATTTAGCAGCAGACATATATAAAGAAAATAACTTGGACATTATCTTTCCCTAACATCTGTAAGGAAGGGCAACAGTCATTGCTAGGAAACGGCAAACCTCATTGAAACAAATGTTAATCCAGCACCAAAATTTAGTCAAACCCAAAATGAGAGCAACGCCTGGTAGAATTAAAAACTCTTTTAAATCAAGTTTGTCTCACAAAACTGGGTGGAATATAGCAGCCTCCTACAGAGATAGAGCTTTCATGATAACAGTGTTAGTAAAATAAATAAATAAATTCAAAAGACATCAAAGGTACAGTGTTCTCTAAGTAATTAAGAGGAATAAAATGTAGCAGTAACAGCTAATAGTCTGAGAATTGAGCAACTTGCAATGGCAGATCCAACAGTTTCAATTTGGTTGTTGCCTATACCCCACTCCAGGCATCACACAATTTGCAGCCTATGACCTTTCACAAAATTGAAATATTTTAAACTATTTGGTATTAACACACACAAATAAATCTGATATTAATACAACAAATCATGTGATCCCTTCAGGATTGTTTTCTTTGGTACTTATTCTTTGTAATTTCAAAAGTAGTCTTTTTTTAAAAATTCCTTTGGGGAGAATTTTTTTTTTTTGGTTAGGTAAGGAATTTACTTAGCATTGTTTTGCAGTGACCATTTGACTGCTTCTGGCAAAGGTCTCTTTTTCTCCTCCTGTTTCCTGTGTTCTACTTCTTGTGCTGTCTTCTCCATCCTTCCTTCCAAGTATATAACTGAAGAAATATACTATATGTCTGGCTATATATCACACAAAAAATTAAATCTTATTCTACTCAACTCTTAAATATCTATGTGATTTGTTTATTTCCAAGTCAAAGAGTTAAACTTTGGTGTGGTTCATCTATGTGAATAGGATTGGGAGTTGATTCTCCTGCTGCTTCTCTGTTATAAAAGTTCTCAAGATATCTCTACATTCACTGAATATTGTTGTCAAATTGTTGAAAGTTGTCATTCTTGCAGCATTGCATAGTAAAACAGAACTCAAGAGTCAGAGTTAGGTGCCCTGGCTATGTTACTTACTAATTTTATATACTTGAAATAGACATTTCACCCTTTTGTCTTTCAGTTTCCTCATCTGTCAAGTCAGGAGGCTTGATTACATTAAAATGTAAAATAACATACAGTACTGAGAATTGCTCCTGGTTTCCCACTTTTCTTACTCCATTAACATCAGCATAGTAACTCTCATATATGGAAAGACTATCTTCATTTGGGAGGTACAAATCAAAGAAACAACCCATAAATCAACAAACATTATTAAATGCTTATTATATGC
The DNA here is from genome assembly GCA_028627135.1 of Pseudochirops cupreus. Taxonomy (NCBI): domain Eukaryota; kingdom Metazoa; phylum Chordata; class Mammalia; order Diprotodontia; family Pseudocheiridae; genus Pseudochirops; species Pseudochirops cupreus. The sequence continues at coordinate 82,500,568 of CM053580.1, forward strand.
CAGCTACTCAGGTAAACTCCAAGGATATAAAGAAAAAAAAAAGAGAAAAATTTCCTTCCCTCAAGGAGCTTACATTCTAATGAAAGACACTATACACACACACACACACACACACACACACACACACACACACACATTAACAAATAGATATACAAATGAATAAAAGGTAGTTTTGGGAAGCGATGCCTTAATAACTAAGAAGAAAGGGAAAACTTTTGGATATACTCAACATATAAAATGGAAATAAGGAGTTGGTTCCTTTGAATCACAGGGGAAAGGAAGTACGAAGACTTAAAAACAGTAGGGGAAATTTCAAAGATAAATTATATGTGTCAATAAAATATGTTGGTACATCTAGATTACAGATCTACAGAAGAGAAGTACTTGACACAAAGATTGGAAAGATAGGAAGGAATCAGAATTTGAATATAATGGAATCAGGGATTTTGAACTGAAAAGGGGTCTTAGAGGCCATCTAGTCCAAATCCTTTATTTTACAGAGGAGGAAACTGAGGCCCAGACAGATTAAGTTAATTGCTCTTACACATAACATGTGAGAGGAACAGGATTTGAACTCGGTACTCTTCTTCACTATATTATGTTATCTCTTTAAGTTAAGAGATTAGAAAAGCTTGGATATTAACCAAAGAACAAACATTTTAAAAACCATTCCAGAACACTAATAGTTTGTGTGTGTGTGTGTGTGTGTGTGTGTATATGTGATTCCATAACATAGTACAATAAAAAAAAAGATGATTGCAAAGGAAACTGAAAACCTGTACAATAATCTATATGACAAATTATGTATAACCTGCTTGCTATTCCTTTTAAATATATAATAAAGCTAACCAGTAAATTTCTTTTTTTGTTGTTTTATTCTTCCTTCCCTCTCCAGCCTTAGAGACGAATGCCATTAGACACAAATATGTATATTACTTTCTAATTTCCCCACAATTTTTACCAAATAATGAATTCTTATCCCCAAAACTTGTCTTTACACTTGTGAAATACAAGGTTCCTATATTTATTGGCTCTTGTAAATTTTCAATCTACTCTGTTACATTGATCTACCTTTCTATTTCGTAGACAGTACAAGATAATTTTTATAATTACTGCCTTATAATAGTGTTTAAAATCTGGTACCACTTAACCTTCATTTACATTTTTACTAGTTCCTTTGATATACCTGACTTTTTGTTCTTCCAAATGAATATTGTTATCATTTTTCTCTAATTCAGTAATTTTTTTTTGGTAATTTAATTGGACTGGCATTGAAAATATAAATTAGTTTAGGAAAAAATTGTAATTTTTCTTACATTGGTACTGTCTACCCATGAACAATGAATATTTCCTCAGTTATTTAAATCTGATTTTATGTGTATGAAAAGCTTTATTTTCCTAATAATTTTCACATAAGTTGCTGGGTTTATTTTGGCAGATGTACTCTGAGTTACTTTATACTGTCTAGAGTTATCTTAAATGGAGTATCTCTTATTATCTCTTCTTGAAAGTTTTGTTTGTGATATATAGAAATGCTGATGATTTGTGTGAATTTACTTTAATATCTTACTACTTTACTAACATTATTCATTATTCATTGTTTCAGCTTTTATTAGTTGAGTCTTTGGGATTTTCCAAGTATATAATCATCTTTTGCAAAAAGAGATAGTTTTATTACCTCATTCTCTATTTGGATTCCTTTTATTTCTTTTTCTTCTCTTATTGCTACTACTACGTTTTTTTTTTGCATTTATTAATGATATTGGCCTATAATTGTCTTTTTAAGTATCAGTATCATATTTGTTTTATAAAATAAGTTTGGTAGGATCTTTGCCTATTTTGCTGAATAATTTATTCAATATTGAAATTATTTGATCTTTAAATGTTTGATAGAATTCACTTGTAAATCCATCTAGTTCTGGTGCTTTTTTCTTAGAAAGTTCATTTCTGGCTTGTTCAATTTCTTTTTCCAAAATGGATTTATTTAGATAGTCTATTTCCTCTTACATTAATCTAGGCAATTTATATATTTTTTAAAATATTCTTCCATTTCACTTAAATTGTTAAATTTATTGGTATATAATTTGGTGAAATAACCTTATAAATATTGCTTTAATTTCATCTGTGTTAGTGGTATAGTCACCTTTTTCATTTTTAATACTAGTGATTTGGTTTTCTTCTCTAATTTTATAAAATCAATTAACCGATGGTTTAACTATTTTATTTTTTTAAAATTAAACCAACTCCTAGTTTTATTTATTAATTCAGTGGAGTTTTTTACATTCAATTTTACACTCTTTTATTTTATCACCGTAAATATATAGAGATACAAATTTTTCTCTAATAGGTCTTTTTGCTATATTCCATAAGTTTTCATCCATTGTCTCATTATTGTCATCCTCTTCAATGAAATTATTGATTATTATTATTTTTTTTCTTTAGAATTATTTTTATTTTTCCTCAATCACTCTTGTTTGATTTTGTAATTCCTTTTTAAGTCAAGAACTCTTTGGGGGCTTGTAAGGTACTCTTGATGCTACTCTTTGTTCTAGAAGTGACTTATTTTTAACCTCACTATCTTTCTCCAAATATGAACCCAGATTGAGGTGGTTAGGTGGTGCAGTGAATAGAGCACGGGCCCTGGAATCAGAAGGACCTGAGTTCAAATTCGAACCTCATTCACTTAGAATGTACTAGCCATGTGACCTTGGGCAATTCACTTAACCCCAATTGCCCTGCCTTCCCCCTCCCAAAAAAAACAAAAAAGGATATAAACCCAGATCTTCTTTTATATCATAGTAGCTATCTATAGTCAGATGCTCTTTCTTTTGCTAATTCATTTTTATTTTGCTTTGTTTTGTTTTTAGCAGGTTTTTATTGTAACTGTTTTTAATCTCGAGTTGTGGAATTGAGGTCTCAGGCTTCAAGACCTCCTTACTATTTTTTTTCTGAATTTTGTACAGGGTCTAAACCTCAGGCATTCCTTTCCTCCCCCAAGTACCCAGTTAGGAACCCCAGCCACACAGTCCTGAAAATGTTCCTGCTCCCTGCAGTATTGCACTCCCTGGGTGCTCATTCCTTCTTGCCCAGAGCTACAGCCTAGGATCATGTCTGGTCCTCATTGTTAGGGATAGCTTCCTAAAACAGCTGGTGGGGGAGGGGGGAGAAGGTGTCCTTTAGTCTTCTCCCACTCAGTCATTTGATAGCCATATGGCTCATTAGATGAAAGTTTGTGAAATGAAAGTTCCTGGGGTCATGAGGTGAAAGTTCTTGAAGCTTAGTCAGCTTCCAGACACAGCTGCCCCCCAGGGTCTGCTGTTTGTTGATTCAGTGGAGTCAGCCTGGAGGTGTTTACTCTGCATTCCCACCAAACCTCAGACCCCCCCAGGTCCTGTCTTTTCTGAGGTTCTCTCTATCAGTCATAGGAGGACAACTTCCTTAATACTTTATTTTTACTATTCCATGTTAATTTGGTGGAGGAAATTTGGAGAGCCTGGAAATTTCTGACCTATTCCACCAGTTTCTTAGAAGTCCCTTTGAGAAAGGACTAAATTCTCAAAAATACTTCTTTCTCGTTTTCCTCTTAGATATCAGAGTAATAAAAGAGGTGGCACTTTAAGACTTTCTCTGCATTAAAAAGGTACATAAAATTTAAAACAGTAGAACCTAAAATGGAAAGTTTTTCATCTAATTTGGGGTACAAGATCGATTTGCAAGACTAGCAAATAATGGAGCAGCTTCCAAGGAGTGTTGATACCAAATGGGACGAGGGGGATACAAAGTCAAGGAAGGGGAGAGGGGATTATAATATAAATTTAGCCTTTGTTTAGAAGTCTTTTTTTTCCCCTTCCATTTCGTATTCCTGTTATGGTTGAATAAATGATGAGTTTCTGCACGACAACAAATTTTTGGCGGTACCTTGAGACAACTCTCTCCAGTACCAACTTTATGAAGTCTATGCATCACCTGTTAGCAGACTTCTGACTATTTCACAAAAATTTAGTTGCAATGGATTTCTATTGTAAACCCACCCTAAACTCTCCTAGAAGGAAATCTATTAATCAGCCACAGGGGAGCTCACCCCATATTAGACCCCATGAGGATTCCGAAAGTATACTCCATGGAGCATTTCGAACGCCTCTGGCAGTCAAAGGTTTTTGATATATTATACCCAATTGCAATCTTCATGCTGAGTGAGGAGAGAAAGTCTGTGGAATGCCTAATGTGGCAATCTATAGCTGCCAAAAAGCAAGAGTTTAATTTTACATATTTTTTTATTTATTTAACCTGACAGAATCCCACTTATCTCCTAGGGTTTTAGAACTAGGAAGCCCACAGAGCATCTGTTTTTTTGGCAGGTAAAGAGGCTGCCTATTGATAAATAGTGCCTACAATAAAGAAGAACCATAAGATGCCACATTTCTCAACTTATTTTGAGGTTAATTGGCCTTGAACTTTGTGTAATGCTGTGTGACCATAAAAATGATTGGATTAGTGTTTCCCTGTATCCTGAGGCCCCCTATGGATCACTTAAGGGCACCCTTCCCATTTTCCTCATATTAACTTTTTTCACTCCTCTGGGCTCTTCTTCATTTGAGCATACATCTTTCTCATCAGTCTGTAAATCACCTGTATTTACTTACTACTTCCTCTCTCTCCTAGGCACAATGAGATAATAAAAGAATAGAAGATAAAACACTTTTAATTGAAAGGAATTTTCCATCTAGGTTAAAAATAAATAGAAATTTGGGAAACACAATCAGGATAACCTAGGATCTAGCAGCTTCTACGTTAAGGGATCGAAGGGCCTGGAATATAATATTCCAGAGATCAAGGGAACTAGGATTAAAACCAGGAATCATCTACCCAGCAAAATTGAGTCTAATGTTTCAGGGGAAAATATGGTCATTCAATGAGGTGGAGGACTTTCAAGCATTCTTGAGGAAAAAAACAGAACTGAACAGAAAATTTGACATTCAAACACAAGAAGCCTAAGAAGATAAACATGGAAAAGAAATCATAAGGAACTTATCAAAGTTGAACTATTTACATGCCAACACGGAAAAACAATAATTATAACTTATAAAACTTTTCTCAGTATGAGGATAGTTGAAGGGAATATAAATGTATATATATGTATACATACACATATGTCTATATATGAGGGTATATATGCATATGAATAAACATGTGAGTGTGTGTATATATGCGTACATAGATGGTGCAGAGAGTTTCTTTTACTAGAAGAAAAAAGAACTATGTATATCTACTAAATTAGCAATTGATGAAGTAAATTCTACATTAAACGCCATCACATTTTAAAAATCATGTTATACATAATAAAATGAAGGAATTTTGAAAATTTGAAAAATCAAGGATACAGAAAAACCATATAATGTTGGATAGGCAGCTAATATATATCTGCTTTGCTTTGTTTTGTTTTTAAGTACCAGGGGTATTGGAGAAAGGCTTAGAATTGACTGAAGATACAATTATTTCCCCTGTATAATCATACAAAATTGTGCAATTCATGAGATTTTCAAGTTCATAAGTATATATCTACAATAGGAAAGGATTTTTTTTTTGCAATAATCAATTCTTTCATTGGTCTCTCTACTTGCAGTCTCTTCCTTTTTCAATTTATCCTCCACCCAGTTGCCAAATCGATCTTATTATATCATTCTGCTACTCAAAAATCTTCAGAGATTCCCTGTGGCCTCTAGAATAAAGCAGAAAATCTTCAGCCTGTAATTTTATGAGCTAGACAATCTGGCTCCCACTTACCTTTCAGTCTTCTCCCATGTCATTTATCTTCACACACTCTTCCTTGCAATCAAACTGTCCAGCTATCTCTTCACACATTATCTCATTCTATCTTTCATCACTTTAAAAAAACCCTTGTTTCCTTCAAATCACAGCTCAAATGCACCCTTTCATATTCCTCCAAGTTATTCAAGCTCTAGACCTCGTGTATTAATTTTCTATGTACTTATCTATGTAAATGTCTTCCTCTGATAGCATGTAAACTATATGAAAACTGGGACTAGTTCCTTTTTATCTCTGTAACCTTTGAACCTAGCACAGTATCTCTTATAGAATAGGTGCTTAATAAATGCTTGTTGAATTCTTCTCTCTAACTTCTTTCCCTTTACGTGAAACCAAGCATCTAAAATCTATGTTAGAATCTTTAAGTAATCATTTTTCCCCTTTAAAGTCTTTTATATAAATACCAACCATCTTGAGGTCAATCTGAATTTCAGCACCTTCATACTCAGACACTAACATTTTAAAAATGTTTTGTTTTACACCAGCTATTCACTTCACTTAATATTAACTGTGAGAGAAAACTGCTACAGATATGAAATATGCATGTATCAATTTATTCTACAAACTTTCATGATTGGATAAAGTAATTGGTGATTATCTATTGGTAAATACTTTCTGATTGAGAAAATAAATTATTTCAATTTGAAAGATATTACTCAGTCTCTTAATCATATTTATAAACTATTATTCACATATGAGTATATCTTAGTCAAAATGTTAATTTGCCTCATCCCTAGAAAGGACCACTCTGTTTATATTCATCCTTTTGCTAGGAGGAGAAACAACTGAAGCAATATTCATATTCATTAGACACAGTAGAAAAAGTGATTGATTGATTGATTGCTTAATATTTAAACTGTTCATCCATGTGAATTGAATTAACTCTTCTGTTGATAGGGCAACTTCGTCATGCACAATGCTTAGACAGATTAAATGACGAATTAGTTCATTAAAACACATTTTGGTGTTCTTGATTGTTGTTTGTTATTCACATAAAATTGTGATGATGATTACCCTGTCATACATTTAAGAAGTTTAAATGATGTCCCTTTAATTTAAATAGCAGTTTCAGGACACAGAAAAGAAATGACAGGACATGCCAATTGCAAGGTAAGGAATGAATAGGAAAAATTTCTGGTAAACTAAGCAGTCCCTCTCATTTAAATAAGAATCTTTTCCTTACTCATTTTGTACATACGGACCACCAAACAAGACTGGATCCTCTAAGGATCTTCTTGCATTTTTGTCCATTCTTACTCCCTATCATCCTTAGGAAGTCTCCACTTGACCTAATTCTAAATACTTCATTTGGTTGTGTACCTAGATTTTGTGTGTGTGTGTGTGTGTGTGTGTGTGTGTGTGTGTGTGTGTGTGTGTGTGTGTTAGAAGGCATAGTGAAGTAGCAAAAGTGCTGGCCCTGGAATTAGGAAGACATGAGTTCAAATGTGACCTCTGAGACTTTCTAGCTGTGTGACCCTGGGACAGACATTTAACCCCTATCTGCCTGAGTTTCCTCAATTATAAAATGGGTATAATAATCAACACCTTCTTCCCAGGTTCATTGATCACTCTGTACAGTCACTGGCACATAGTAGCCACTATATAAATGTTTATTCTATTTCCCTTTCTCTTCATATTCTGCCTCCAACACTTATACAAGGCTGTGTGAGCCATAGCCAGTCATTAATCTCTCTAAGCCTTAGTCTCCTCACTTGAAAAATGGGTATAATAATAGCTGCTAACTCAAAATGTAGCTGTGACTCCTTGCAAAGTTTCACAGACCTTAAAGTGCTATCTAAATACTAGCTATCAGTATTAGCCTAATTGACTTGACAATGGAAATAGTATGTTTTCCAAGAATTTTCTTTCATTATATTACACATATATATATTTTTTTTGCATTGTCATGAGTCTATTTAGTTCCGATCCTTTAATTAAATGGATGGTACAGATGTATAACACCCAGCTAGACTAATTAGCATATTTTTTCACCTGGGGCAATCAATATAATGATCTTCCTCAAGTCCAGAAGATTCTCTCCTCTGCTGCTTTAGGGAGTTTCTATTAGACCAAAAAGGGCACAATCAAAAGCACTTCAAGTCCCCAGGTATGAAATATCTAACTTTTTCTTCACAGCTTTGGCTATCTGCTTTACACATGTGTATCTTCCTCTAATTAACCTTTGACCTTTTATTGGAATAAAAATTCAGGTTACTAGAAGTGATTGGGTAAAGAAGCAGCACTGCATATTACACTGTTTCTTGACAGGGGAGAGAGCACACATTTTCTTGGAATCTTTCTCAGTACTTAAGGAAGTGAATATTACTTGTGGCTTCCTCAGTAAAGGCTCATTGTTTGGGTTTTAATGGCTCAAAATGAGTGTAAATAGTAACTGGTTTCTGCTGGGGCCAGAAACTTAGGGTCTTCCCCTTCCAGATTGATTCTTTTGAGAAGGTAAACTAGGCCATCTTTTGCCTTAATTCTCACCTAGCTTAATTACTGAATGGGTCTTGCTTTAGAAAGAATGAGATCTGGGAAAGACCTTAGCTTATAAAAGGCCAAGGTTTCTCAATGCATCTGGGGCCATCTTCCATCTTGACCTGTGTCTAACCACTGGACTCTGATAACTCTGGAGGAGAGAGTAAGGTGATGCCTTTGCAAAGCTCTGCCTCATTTAAATCAAATTCACTTGCAAGTTCTGTTGTCACTGGTCCTCTTCCAGAACAAAAAACAAATAACAAACAATCCAAGAGAGTTATCTATTGGGATCCCTTTTATACCACAGTTCAGTACTGCTGCTACTATTAATAATAGTTCATATTTATATAGGACCTATTATGTGTCAGGCACCATGCCAAGCTCTTTATGATTATTAGCTCATTTGAGACTCACAACAACCCTGGAAGGTAGATACTCTTATTATCCCCAGTTTACAAAGGGATTACATGACACAAACAGGTTAAATGACTTGTTCAGGATCACACAGCTAGTAAAAGTCTGAGACTAGAGTCTCTCTCCACTGTGCTGAGTCTCTATCCATTGTGCTATCTAGCTGCCTGGTCCTACTTTATTTTTCTTTTTTTTCCTTTTGCTAGTTGCTTCTGTAGTACCAATTCTTTTTATATCAGTTCTTCATCTACTCCTTCCTCCCTCTCTCTTACCAGCTACTCAAAAGCTCTTTCTGTTTCTGAACTTGCTCCAGTTTTCATACAAGCTCCTCATGCAAGAAGAGAACAGAGTTACATCAAGTTCTGATTGATCGATTCCATATTCCATAATGAAGCGTTCCCACCAAACAAAAGAACTGTTTTCAAGTATCAATAGACACTCAACGCTGGCCAATGTTACAAAATAGACAAAGAGAAGGAGAGTCAGAAAGGAGAATGATGACATATAAAGAGAATGGGAAGGGGGAAGAAGAGGAGATATAAAGAGGAGCAAAATGAAACACCATTAGACATACATGGTGATAAAGAGATATAGAAACAGAGATAGCAACCAAGCTAGTTGAAGAGGTAATAAGCATATACCTTGATTTCCATGTCTATAAAGACATTGCATTAGTTATGTTTTTGCTTCTCAAAGATTCACATAAATATTCACCAAACTGCAGAAGGAAGACAAAACTGTGAAAGGGGAACAAGAAAAAGGAAAGATAATTATTGACATTTCCAATCATCAATAATGTCCAGTGTGTAGTAGTCTGTTGGAAAATGTGGTATTCCCTCTTTGAATCCAGAATTTCCACAGCATGAGTCCTTTTTCCAAATGTAAGGATGGCCAAATATCATTTTCTCATCCTGTGCAATTATACTGCATATTCTTCCACCAATCCTCCATAGAGATTCAAATAAATAGAGCATCTTGGGGCGAAAATTGGTTCTTAAATATGTATGAACACTACCACTAAAGCTTTGAATCACTATCTTTTTTTTTATTTTTGCAAATTTGGGAAACTGAGAAAGCTAGAAGAATCACTTCTAATTAACTCTTACCTTTTTTTTTTTAACTTTGGCCTAGTTCATTGTTCACCTGTAGTTCTTGTCCAAACTCTCTGCTAATTAAAAATGTGTCGTGCAGTTTCAATTTGAATGAGCTAGTTGGCATAGACTTTCCTACCTAATTCCTCTGTCTTATCTTCATAGCCTCTAGACCTGATGTTACCTACAAAACTACCTTTCACGTACTTCAGGAGCACCTGAAAAAAGAAACAGGATTAAACCTATTCAATGGAGAAGAGATTCTTTATTCTATTAGCCAATAGTTACAATACTTATTTATGACATTTAAAGTGACATTCCAGATGTATAGCTCAGGGCCAAATGAGATGATCACTTAAAATATCTTCATTTCATAATGAAGCATGGATGGTGCAAAGAAAAAAAAACACCTATTCAAAGCAACTAAAGTTCAGGATGGTGGCCTTGGCTACACTGTTAGTTAGTCTAATGACTTTGGATAAGTTTTTTAACCCCTCCAGGCCTCAGTTTCCTCATCTGAAAAATAAAGATTATAATAATTTCCTTATCGAGTTTTTTTGATGAGGATCAAATGAGTTAATACCAATGAAAAAGCATATATTATGGCTCATTATGCTCAGCAAACTAAAGTGAAAATATTATTGCTCTGTGCTACTCTAAGCATAAATCTTTATTTTTAGTTCAAGGCAATATTTTTAGCATATATCATAATGCTATTTTATCTGTATTTTTGTGTATATACTATATTAAAAACTACTATATCATATTATAAAATTTACTATATCATGATATAAAATGTATTCTACTGTAACATAGGGACAGCTAGATGGCATATTATACTGACCACCATGCCTAGAGTTAGGAAGTCATATTTCTGAGTTCAAATCTGATCTTAGATATTTACTAGCTTTGTGACCCTGGGCATGTCACTTACCCTACTGCCTCACCTGTAAAATGAGCTGGAGAAGGAAATGGCCGACCACTGCAGTATCTTTGCCACAAAACAAACAAACAAACAAACCCAAATGGCGTCATGAAAAATCAGATACAACTGAAGAACCAAAATAAAGAAACAAATAAATAAGGGAAAAAATTGGTTATAGTCATCAGAATCAACTCTCTGAATAAAATCTGCTCATTGGTGAGAAAATTACAAGGGAGTACAAATGAGAAGGATAAAGATGAGAAGAAATTGTGAGTGGTTAGGGCAATTGCAATTTATTCCAACAAATTGTAGAGTAACACAGGGTAAAATAATATTGCTTCTGGCGTAAGAGGACCTTGGTTCAAATCCAGGCTGGGTAACTAATATGATCTCTCTGGGATTCAGTTTTTTCATCTACAAAATGAAGGATTGGGGTTAGAAGGGCCCTAGGACTCCTTAGAACTCTAAAATGGACAAAAGTAAAGTATTTTACATATCATTTGTATCATCTTCCAGAGCAATTTAAGCAATGTAAAAATACCCATAGCAAGAGACTGGCAAGTGCTTTACAAACATTGTTTATACTTGGAATATGAGCTCTTTGTAATATGGAAAATTACAGATTGTTCCAGAACAGGAGTGGGGATGGAGGGAAGCCGTTCAGGAGAAAACGAAGCTGCAGGCATCCCTTCATGAGACCAAGGTAAGGAAGTTTCTGTGAGCATTCATATGTGAAACTTGAAGGAATTCAAAAAATTTTCATGAAATATTCAACAAACTTGTCCCCCCTCTGATAGTGCTACACTGGGGACACAGTGTACAACAGTATACAGAACAGTCTATGCTCTGATAGGGCTTACATTTTACCGAGAAGACATAACATGTACACAGATAGCTAAGCACAAGGTAATAAAAGGAGAGGAGTTGGGGAATCTCAAAGATTTCAAGTAGGAACTAATAGCCCATCTCAGCCCCGAAGGAAGATGAAAATTTCAATTTACTTACAGCAACAGTGAAAAAAGGAACTACCACATTTGGAATCTACCATGTCACTACATGATGTCCTATACCATTTAAGAAAATAAAATAAGAAAAAAAAATACTGATTAAATACTCATAGAAGACATACGTGAGAATATACAATTTTAAAGACATTCAGGAACATGTTTTCAAAATACTACAAAGAGAGGAGGATGAGAAAAGAATGGAAAGGACCTCATATGGTGGTTTAGCCAGATTTTAAAAATAACTAATAAAACATCAATGACCTCCAAATTATAAGTTCTTTCTCGTATATAGGAAGTTTTAAAAACAATGTGGCCATACTTACATTTATGAAATCCATAATGGAAGAATAAGGAGGTAACAGGCAGACTTTAGTACAAATTAAATATTCTACAATGGGTCATGCCTTCACAAATTAAGATATAGAGAATTGGTGATTTATTATTTGTTACATCTACCATATCTCAATTATAAAAATAAATCAAATAAATAAATAAATAATGTGATTCAGTGGAGCAAAATATGAACTTTAATAAGATGACACAAGATACCATGACCAATGAAAACATGAAATTAAATTGTAACAAATTATTAAGTATTAAAATCAAATCAAACATACAGGCAATGATGCTCACTAGTGTCAGGGAGGACATCTAGCACAAACTCCAAAAAGATGAGTACTTATTGATGGCAAGGTTCTCCAGATACTCCTGCTTACAGACAACAATTACCTAAGTATATTGAGATGCAGAACACTGGAAGACTTTCTCACTGAAATAAATGGAATCTAAAGAAATTAGCCTATCAGTGTGATTAAAAAAAATGGCAATGAAGAATAAATCTTACCCAAATTTTGGTATTTAATTAAAGTGGAATCTGTCTCTCTATATGAATATATTGGATAGACACTACAGATGGGAATTAACTTAGTCCAAAACTGAATAGGAAGAGTGTCATGTGTTGCATTTAGAAAATAACATATCCTATCAAAAAGAACACCAATGAGAATTTTTATCTTGAAAAGAAATGTATGAAAATGTTAAGATCAAGATGACTTACAGTCTGTACCACGATCTTCCACAAGATGACATCTTTATTGTCATACAAATAAGTGAGATATAGAAAGAATATGAGGTAAGAAAGAATATAATGCTCAGCTATTGTTTATTGTTTTTAAAAACATTTGGTTTGGTAGAATAACTCAATATCTCAACAAAGTATCTCAAATGTATGTATCAAAATTATACAATACTCTATGATGGATGTGACTGTGCAGCCAACTTTTCTCAGTGATCAGATGATTACTAAATCATATGCTCAACTCAGTGTATTCATCAGTGTCAAAGAAGTCGGCTTGAGCCCAATTTAAGTAAAGGTTGAATTTTCTATCGAGTGAAATTTTCTGAATTCACAGAAAATGTTTTATTAATTCCATTGAGCTCTTTAAAAGGAGGAGGAAATAATAGTCACTGAATATAAGCTCCTTGAAGGCAGAGTCTCTTCTTCAGTTATGCTTTTATATACCAAACATAATGCCAGAGCCATAGGAAAACAAGTTTCTTTTGGTGGATTAACATGAAAGAGATTAGTTTAACTATCCACAGTAGTAGTAGTAGTAATAGTAGCAGCAGCAGGAACAGCAACAGCAGCAATAGCAGCAGTAGTAATAAAAGTCCATAGCCCCCAAAATAATATGAAGTTTGAAAGGCAGCCTATTGAGTTAGACAGGCACATATAACAAAAAGACAATGATCTAAATCCTGAATTATATGGGGATGTTAATAAAAAGTCAAATATATGGGAATATTTACAATGTACTCAATTATCACAAATTGCTTACTACCAAAAAAAAAGCTCACCTCGGTACTGTCATTATTATTCCAATAATTTTGTATGAATATAAACTATGGAAAATTAACATTTGGAAGCATTAGAACCAACCCCCAAAACAGTATAAAATACATAGCATAAAATATGGCTCCCTGAGTAGAGGCATACAATGCAGCTCCTTCATATCTCCTACTTCAGCAAAAACTTGAAATTTGCAATAGACCAAATAACTATCAATAAATTGAACGGGAAATCAAAATAAGTGACTTCTTCAATGCAAGTATCTCTATAAAAAAAGTTATCCAAAAGCTAATACATATTACTAAGAGGAACCCCCAGCAAAGCCAGTGCCAGTACAGGCAAAGTAGGCTATAGCCTCTTAGTGTGGCCTATAGTCTGTCAATGTGGCCAGAGATAGGTCAAAAAAATGTACGTAGCCTGTGGCAATAAGGCTAGAAATTCCCTTTGTTCCCCAAAATATCCATAGGTGCTCATAAAGGCCCAAAGTGGTTAGAAAGCTCCAGGGCAGTCAACAATTCCTGGGCTGTCAGAAACCCACAGTTGGGACTTTGGAAGCCCTGGAAAGTATCAGTGACAGATGAGGTATGACAGTACTTAGACCAGAACAACCTAGTATCCCAGGGTTTCCCAGGTTCATACCACTCTTTTCTGAGACCCCAAAGAAGGCACTAAAAATCTATTACTCTGATTCTCAAAGATTTCAGGAGAATGGAAACCTGGGAGACAGAGGTCAGTGCAAGAAATCAGGTGACCTAGGGTGAAAAGAAATAGGACCAACAGCTCCACTACAGGTTGCAGTAGAGAACAGAGCCAAGTCCTCACACAAAACCAAAATTCAGAAATTAAAGCTGGAGTGATGAGTAAACCAAAGA
>CM053580.1:82515526-82568344 GCA_028627135.1 Pseudochirops cupreus
AGCTGCGGAAAGCTGAGGGCAGCAGCTCTTGTACTTTCTAGGATTAGAGGACAACAAAAATAACAACTTAGAATTCTTTTCCACTTGCTTCAGGCTTTAAAGCCCCAATTTTAGTCAATTATACAGATATTAGAGGACTGATTATCTGTGGGGAAATTGAGACCTAAGACTAGGTTATCAATGAGGAGCTCACAGGATTCATCAGTCAATATTTCTGAAGACTGCACATTTATTATTGGAGAATCAATGAAGAGTGCTGACTTTCAGGCAGTGATTATTGAAATCTTGCTTAGAGGGTAAAAAGTATCAAGTGGCAGTCAAAAGCCTATAATTTACAGGGCATGGTTAGGAAATAGATGCTCAAATGTAAAAGAATTTCCTTAAAGAAGTGAACTCCATAATAATGTTCAAAGGTGTATGAACTATGTAAACTTGTTCCATTTTTATTCTTCCTTTCTAAAAGTAGGAGTTTTTATCCTTCATGGAAATATCATCTTATGAATTTTTATATATGTTTTGATTTGATCACTTCAAACTTAAATGTTCGTAGACCCCAAAATAAATGCACAATTACATACATGGGGGGGGGAAGACTTTTTGCTTCATTTCCTGTGATCTTCTGCTCTTATTTTTAAATAGGAAAATATTTTTAAATTAATAAAAAAATCTTTAAATAGAAATCTTCATTTCTGTGACTTATTAGGAAGATTAAAAATGGTGATTTGAAAGAAGCAAATTATCCTTACATTAAAGATGTATTATTAATATGTACTAAATAGAAGTCCCAATTGCAAATTTAGTGATGTGGAGGCCACAGACAAGGGATGTAGAGCACTTCCACACTGACCAATTGAAAACAATACAATCAAACAAACAACGGAATGAAATTGAATTATTTGACAAAGTAAACATGCAAAAATAAAAAATCCCCAACACTTCCCATTCCAGCTGCAGGATTATAGAGGTTATTAGTGAACCATTTTTACTGTTATCTAATGACCAATCAACAATAACAGATTTTTTTTTTCAGTTATACCCTATCTCAATTTAGTAGTGATAATAATGTTATTTTTAAAAAGTTCCTGATTTTTAGGATTTGGCCAAGATGACAAAAACTGAACACTATAACACATGAAGAAGATTAATAAGCAAATAAACTAAAGATAACACATACTCAAAATAATTGATGCTTCTTCTGTAAGACAAGACCCTACCTATAGAAATTCTAGGCATTTTAGATACTGGCCACTTCAAGAGAATTTCATTATTTTAGTACAAAATTTAATAAGAGTAATGAAGCGTATTCCATGATTTAATATAGGCTAAAGAAAATCTTACTATTTCCCTAAATATAAAAAGTTCAAGGTAGAATTTTAAGAATCATTTCTAAATAATGCCATTTAATCAAGAATAATAAACCCACTGGTCTAATTCAAGGATTGTTAAAAAAAAATGGGACCCTATTAAAAAGTCTAAAATACTAATATAATATAGCGAGGAGTGCCAAAAACTTCTTGACGTATAAGAGGAGGTTTGCCTTAATTTCCATAAGATTAAAAATAGGTATAAAAGTGTGTAGGTTCATCATCCATTCTACTGGATATACATGTAGGTCCTAAATTTGTCAAAATATTTATCCTACTTAACACCTAACACAGAAAGGTGTTAAATCAGTTAAAATGGCATTTTAAAACATTATCAAAAATAGCAAAACAGTCCTTATTATCTTTCAACTAGCCTGCATTATGCCATATAAATTCACAGAATTCAACCTTATGATTTTATGTAAAGAGAGGACAATTATTAAGTGTGACATCACCTCATTTATCGGTTAACAAGCTTCAATTGTCTATTATGTGGATGGAACTGTCCTTCCCTCTCCCCTTTTTTTTCAACCATGTAATTCAGCCTGGTTCAATATGACGGTCAGTGCGCAGTGGCACATATTTAAAACCATTTGTTAAAATGTTCTGCCCTTTTTCATGTAATGGCACAAATTCACTCATCTTTTTCCATATCTAGTCAAAATTTCCTCAGAGTAATGGCTCTTAAGAATGATTTGCCAGTTTCTTTTTCTGATTGCACTACATTTTGAAAACTTTTCACATGCTGCACTGCAATCTATACAATTTTCTGTCATAATTATAGGTTAGGCCCTGAAATGACTATTTTTTAAAGAATCCATTTCTATTGGTATTTTCTCTCTTTCATAAACAAAGGATGATTTTATTCTTAAAGGGAAAACAATGTCCAAGTCCATTTCATCCTCAGTTGATACTCTAGACCTTGTTTCTGTACATTTGAGTCCTGGAAAAAAAATCAATAAACTGCCTATACATCATTACATCTCTGTATCAATCCTGGAAGCAAAATTTCAGTTCCTATGCTAAAATTACATCGTCAGACAGGAAAGACCCTCTGCCCTCTTTCCACAATGATTTTTTTTTTGTATTTGCTAGTCTCTCTCTCTTAAGACCTAGAGTTCATTTTATGTATCAGGGGAAAAAACAGAGAAAATTCATGTGAATATATAGCATGCACTGCTTTTGACAAATCAAGATATGATGATGAATGTAAACCTTTCACTGGTTTTGCAATTTTACAAATACAAGTAACAGAAATATTTTGTGAAATGTCCTTATGCATCGTACCTGAAGACAATACTTCAGATATATATCATTCTGCATATGCTACGAGTCAAACAGGCCATCATTTAACCCTTTTCCATGGAAGCCATATATTTAATTTAGAGTAAGAAATGTCTTATATGTCACATAATATGTGTCTTTTTCATACCCACAGCTGGAGACTCTGTTATAAGCCAACTATAAATAAACTTTGGAAATTCATCAGTGCTTAAATTATTTCTAAAAGGGGAGAGGGAGGCATTGCATGTTTACACAGATCAATGTCCAAGTACAATTAGAGTCACTGTGGTAAAGAGTCAGGAAAAAAATAATCTTTCTGGTACTTATTACTTGGGAAAACACGTTCTTTTGTGAGGTTAGCCTTTATACCATAAAGAATAATTTCACTGCAACATTCTAAATATTCTAAACAGCAAAAAAAGTAACTTCAACTTCACGAAGAATGAAATAGTGTTATATTTGCTTATTATTATGATTACAAATCAGACACTACTAAAAAGAAGCTGATTCCAATTAATAACCAATTAACAAATATTGCTCTTAAGTTTAAAGATTCAACTTGAAATATTCTTAACTATTACAGATCACTTTCTTGATAACATCTTATACCAACCATTAGCATTTCAAAGTCTGTTAGAATAATATAACCATGCTATCCCTTTTTTTCTTGTGAGATGAGAAAATAATAACCATATATTCCCAATTCATCTTTAATTAATCTTAATGGCTTAATTATTTTTAGATGACATTGTTAGCAAATGTTTAGTTCCTTTAAAAATTAAATATGTTAAAATTAATAAAACATCATTTTAAGAAAATGAATGACATTTGCTCTTTTAGAAAAAAACACATTTAAAATAATTTACAATAAAGTAAGATTATTACCACTGTCCAGCACGTACTTTAATTCATAATTTACGGAGTTTATGGAAACTTTATTAGTTGTAAATGGATATTTTATTGGTCATCAGATTATGCCACTACTCCATGTTGTATTTCTTAAATTATTAAATATTTCAGAAAAGGAAATTCTGATTCAATGCGGTATTTTGTGATAACAAATTTAGCCAATATTAGCAGAATTTGTCACATGTATGCATGTTTATATTGCATTAATACATGCACATATATTATTAAATGTATATTTAGTATATTCCACGCTTGCCTCAAGAGAAACATGGCACATGCTGTACCCAGTTTGGCACAGTTTGGATATTTTATGTAAGTACTAGGGGTTTCTTGAGTGTTGTTGTTTTAAAGAAATATTCTGAATAAAGTGAAAGGCTAAGACCCTTGGAGACCCATATTGTATTGTTACTGAAATTTTAAATAACATTTTTTTTCCCCTGGGACAGTTGCAGGACTGACTGTTTTCTTTGATATATTTTCAATGGGTCATTCTACTATGTGATAAATGTGACTGCAGGACTAACAGGTTTCCAATGATTACTTAAGCTTTCTTTACTTTTTATAGACATTAGGAGATTTCACTCACCTTGTTCAAGTGGTTGGCTTTTAGTTGAAGTCGTTTTCATCTTGAGCGCCTCCCTAACAGACATGTCACAGCAGGAACCTTTGTTAGTGTCTTGGTCACTGTCAGCCTGATCACTGTCCCCATGCCCACTGTCTCTCAGGCTGGCTCTTTCTGGGTCCTTGAATGTAGAGCTACTGTAATACACAGAAGAAAAGATGACAGTGTTGCTTCTACTAGTTTCAATCTGAAGTGTAGTGTCTAGCAAAGCAATTTTGACAAGAATGCAAATGGGGAAGCTGAGAAAGTTATTTAATAGGCCTTACCTTTGAACAAACTGCTGCCTGCTGCCCATGTAATTGGGCTCTGCGGGAAAATTGTCTGTCTGTGAAAAAGAAGGAAAAAAATACGTATAGTTGTACACTGGACAAATCTCCTGCAGAGCAACAAGATTTCCTAGTGGAGAAATGATTAATAATTCAAAAATTCCCTTAATCTTCAGATTTGTACATTTTAATTAAATTGGAAAATGCTGGCATGTAATTATGTACTCGGAACAATTAAATGATTCCGGTCCACAAATTACCTGCTAAAGTAAACAATGAGGCTGTCATAACTGGCATTCTCTGTTAGGAACCTGATGGATGACACTGTTTATGTTGTTTCATTAGTCAGATATTAAGATTGAATGTTTGTGGGAGGAGTGGGAAAATGACCTAATTTCTGCATATTAAAAAAGTGAGTTGTTTAATAATGCTGGTTTTAATCATAATTATATCATCTGTGGGGATTCTGATGCCCTTATTGAGGTAATATAATTTGAACTAATCTACTCCATTGGTCTTCAGTGAAGAAAAATAGGTTGATCTTCCAGGAGTCTTTTCTTTAAAATGTGCCATAACAAGTACAAGCACTGCACATATGGTTGATCTCATCTCTACAATTAATACTCATTCTTATTAATAGGCATGTTGAAAGTATAGAAATGGCATCTGAACAATGCCATTGAAATGTTTGTTATTGCCAATTTCTTCTAAATAATATATATATATATATATATACACATACATGAATTTATATGTTAATAATGATTATATGCAAAAAAAGGAGAGAATACATTTATTTCCAAAGTAAAACTAACAATTCAAATGACCAAATTGTGGAGTTACAACTTTTTTTTTCTTTTCGTCTTTTTTTTTTTTAAACAGTACCCAGGCTAATGTGGAGATCTGCCAAAAAGAACTGAATTCTCCTTGTATAATCAACCAGAGTCTTTTTGGAGAAAGAGACTAGATCTTTCACTGAACTCCCTATACTGTACATTCATACACATCATTTCTCCTTGCAGCTGACTTAGAGACAAAGCATCTCTTGTTTTCAGCATCACTTCATATCACGCTGTTATGCTGTGAGCAGCAAAGGCTTTTAAAAAATCTCTTCTAGCACATAAGTACCAGTAATGTGGAAAATGTACAATTATTGAAGCAAAAGGCATAAGGTAAGGTTAAATACTATATACCAAATAAATCAATATTTAATTAAATAAACAACTAATTTTAAATATAATTGAACTTTTTACCTCCCTATAAACTACTTCCTTAGCATTTGACTTCCCTGAGTTATGCTGTTGAAAAGAAAAGGCTTGTAGGAACAAAAAGTTTTAACTTCCACAGGTGATTCTTTCTTGTCTTAAAGTTTGGAAAAGGAAGGAGGGAAATCATCCAATGGCTAATCTGGGCTATGCAATTTTTCTCTTTTGTTCAATTGCCTGTTGCAAGCTAAACACCAAGATGAAGGCAATGAAAAGAAAGTGCTCTGTCTTAGTGATTTTGTTCTCACAGTTTACCCCCTGGCACTGGCCTTTGGTATTTCAGGCACGTTTTCATTAACATACTGCACTGGGTTCTAGTTTTGGAGATGTGTCATTAGCTTATCTCCACAATGGGGGAATATCAGCTTTTCAGGGAAAACTTGATGTGCCAGTTACAAAAAGCTGTGACGACCAACGCCAAGGGCAAAACTGTTTGTACGTAAAGTACAATTGATTTCATTGATATTTTGTGAAACTCTCTATTTTGAAGGTTTTTCACAGATCATTTTTGACCATGTACATAGGCTGACACAGTACTGTAGTCAGTGAAGAACCAATATTGGATACTAGCAAAAAGTGTATATTTATGAAAAATTAAACTTCCTGACAACTGCAAGGTGAGGTTTTCAGCTAGGCTTAGAATATTTCAGGTGACTGGAACTCTAACATCTTAAAGAAGTTTAATTATGTATGAATCTATACTATGAAATCCCAAACTTCCTTCAGTTCAGAGGGAAAGAATATGTTAAACATTCGCTTATCAGTTTAGTAAGAGGAATAATTCAGGATCTTTTTTTA
The DNA here is from genome assembly GCA_028627135.1 of Pseudochirops cupreus. Lineage (NCBI taxonomy): Eukaryota > Metazoa > Chordata > Mammalia > Diprotodontia > Pseudocheiridae > Pseudochirops > Pseudochirops cupreus. The sequence goes on from CM053580.1 coordinate 82,522,035, forward strand.
AAAAATAATTTAAGTTGTAGATATGATCAGTGAAGTGGAGATCATAAATTGATAACTTTTTAAAAAAGAAAATTGCTTGACTTTAGTAAGTTTTTTAAATGGTTATACCTTTAAAACATTTTATATATACATATGTGCATTTTATATATGTATATACACATATATATCTTCCCGTCTACTGTTTGCAACAGAATCCGAGAAAAGGAAAAAAAAAAGATTTCACGGCATGTTCTCTTTACAGCCGTTTTTCTCAACTATTTTTGCTTTATGAGGTAATACTATTTATAATCTTCAAATATTCAAGAGAACAAAGAAAAAATCCTCGTATAAAAAAGGCTTAGGAAACAAAATTTTTAGCAAATAGAAAAAAATTGGAGGGAAGGAAAAGAGGTGAAAAATTAAATAAAAATGGAAACTGAAAGCAGTAAAGGAAACCGAATAAGAGGCGGTAAGTACGGAATGGGCTGTGTTTTTAAAGAAAATAAACAAATACATGATAATGGGAACAATAATTTAAGTCAATGAAAAAGCTGCCAACGAAACTGAAACATAATGCAACTTTGAGAAAGCTCAGACCAATAGGCAGAAATAAGTTTTAAATTGTTTTCATAAAGTATTTTTACTATGGCCAGTGATGGTGGCCACCCAGAAGTTTAGGTAATTATCTTACAGACCATAAATACAAAGGAACTGGAGCAGGCACCTAAGCATCTATCACCCTCTTTTTACAGAACTTATTACACTCTCTGTCTCTGCCTCTGTCTCTCTCTCTCTCTGTCTCTCTCTGTGTCTCTCTCTCTCTGTGTCTCTCTCTCTGTGTCTCTCTCTGTGTCTCTCTCTCTCTCTCTGTGTCTCTCTCTCTGTCTCTCTCTCTGTGTCTCTGTCTCTGTCTCTCTGTCTCTGTCTCTGTCTCTCTCTCTCTCTCTGTCTCTCTCTCCCTCTCTGTGTCTCTCTCTCTGTGTCTCTGTCTCTGTCTCTCTGTCTCTCTGTCTCTCCCTGTCTCTCTCTCTCTCTGTCTCTGTCTCTCTGTCTCTCTGTGTCTGTCTCTGTCTCTCTCTCTCTCTCTCTGTGTCTCTCTCTGTGCCTCTCTGTGTCTCTGTCTCTGTCTCTCTGTCTCTGTCTCTCTGTCTCTCTCTGTCTCTGTGTCTCTCTCTGTCTCTGTCTCTCTGTCTCTCTGTCTCTCTCTCTCTCTCTCTGTCTCTCTCTCTCTTTCTCACTCTTTATCTCTCTCTCTCTCCCTCATAGTCTCTAGGACTAGATCAAGTTGCTGACAATGCTGCAATGTACTAATATATGTGATGAGAGCCTCACCACATATTCAGGTACAATTACATTTAGAAAGAGATTCAGAAGAGATTCACACTATTCCTACAATGGGGGGAAGGGAGAAGGGAGGAGTATCCTTTAGAAAAATGCCAACACAAAAAGACACACAGAATAAAGATAAAAGGCTATAGCAGAACACACTACGCTTTGGCTGAAGAAAAAAAAAATAAAGCAGTGGTAACAATCCTGATCTCAGACAAAGCAAAAGTAGATCTAATTAAGAGACAAGGAAGGAAACTACATCCTGCTATAAGGTACTATAGACAATAAAGTAATGGCAATACTAAACATATATGCACCAAGTGGTATAGTAGTCAAATTCTTCGAGAAATTAAGTGACTAACAGGAAGAAATAGACAGCAAAACTCTACCAGCTGGGGACCTCAACTTCCCCCTCAGAGAACTAGATAAATCAAACCACAAAATAAACAAGAAAGAAGTTAAGGAGGTGAATAGAATTTTAGAAAAGTTAAATATGATAGACCTCTGGAGAAAATTGATTAAAGATAGAAAGGGATATACCTATTTCTCAGTGTTATATGGGACCAGTGCAAAAATTGACTATATTTTAGGGCATAAAAACATCACAATCAAATGAAGAAGACAGAAATATAAAATTCATCCTTTTCAGATCATGATGCAATAAAAATTACATGTACTAAAGGGACATGGAGAGATGAATTAAAAGTTAATTGGAAACTAAATAATCTAATCCTAAAGAATGAGTGGGTCAAAAAACAAATCACAGAAACAATAAATAATTTCCTTAAAGAGAATGACAATAATGAGACAATATGTAAAAACTTATAGGATGCAGCCAAAGCAGTTCCTAGGGAAAGCATTACATCTCTACATACTTACATGAATAAAACAGAGAAAGAGGAGATCAATTAATTAGGCATGCAACTAAAAAAAAAAAACTAGGAAAAAAAAACAAATTAAAAACCTCCAATTAAATACCAAATTAGAAATTTTGAAAATCAGAAGAGAGATTAATAAAACTGAAATTAGTAAAACTATTGAGCTAATAAATAAACCTAAGAATGAGTTTTATGGGGGAAAACAACAAAGAAATAGATAAATTTTTGGTTAATTTGATTTTTAAAAAGAAAGTCAATTCACCAGTATCAAAAATGAAATGGGTGATTTCACCAACAATGAAAAGGAAATTAAAGCAATAATTAATAGCTATTTTGTCCAACTGCATGCCAATAAATCTGACAATCTCAGTGAAATGTATGCATATTTACAAATAATATAAATTGCCCAGAATAACTGAAGAGGGAATAAAATATTTTAGGGGAAAAAAAAAAGAATTTGAACAAGCCATCAATGAACTCCTTAAGAAAATATCTCCAGAGCTAGATGGATTTACAAGTGAATCCAACAAAATATTTAAAGAACATTTAATTCCAATACTATATAAACTATTTGGAAATGTAGGAGAAGAATTTTTGGTTCCTTTTCCATTTTGTTTTATTTTTTCTTTCACAACATAACTAATGTGAAAATGCACTTAAATGATGGTACATGTGTAACTTATATCAGATTGCTTGCCATCTTGGGAGGGCATGGAAGGGAGAGAGAAAAAAAATTGAAACTCAAGAATATTGAAAAATGTCTTTAGAATGTAAAAATGTAATTAGAAAAAATAAAATGTTATTTATTACAAAAAAAGAAAGAAAAGAAAAGAAAAAAGAAAAATGCTAATGATTACAGATAGATTGTACACACAAGTAGTATTGAGTAGAAAATCAGAGTGAACTTTTCCTTAAATTTATAGTTACTGCCTTCTGCATTGATAACAAGTATTCTTTTTGCCAGGGAGTGAACACAAGGGAGTGTTAAGAGGTGAATAATTCACTTTAAGCCTTTTCATCCTGACATAGCTCCTGATGGCTTTGCCTTCGATGGAATAGATGGTGTGTTTCTCTCTACACTGCTAGAGTAAACAACAGTTTTGTAAACCAGCACTTATAAAGATATCTGACAGCCCCTATGACTCTGGAAATATATTTTTAATACAACACGAAGAGTGGCAATAACTATTTTTATCAGTGATTTCATAATACATTTTGCAGAAGCATAATATAGCAACATTGCAGAAGTATAACATAGCAACATGTACACTTTTTGTTTGTTTGTTTTTACTAAAGGGTAGATAAAAATCAGAAAAATTATTTCCTCTTTCAGAATAGAAAAATAAAGTTTCATCCAAACTAAAAATAAAGACCCAACACACTTAGAGTGAGCATGGCATTAATTAGCCCAAGATCCATCAGAACATGAATTTCAAGAAAGTTAGTGAAAGACTAAAAATCCTCCCAAATTGAAAAATCAGTTCTATATGCCATTATTAATGCTGGTAATATCTTCAGGGTTGCTATTTAATTGCATAATATATGAATCATAAAAGACCACTTTACAAACGTGAAAGAAATCAAGAAAACCAAAGACATAAAATAAGTTTGTCAGATGTAAAACAGATAAATACAGGAACCCTTACCACACACTTCCAATTATTCAGTGTGCCCGAGACCCCAGTGTTTGCTATACCATAGAATTTAAGCCCTTGTTTACAAATTTTCAAGTATCTCTAGTTTTCTAGGGATTTTAAGTTTCAAAAGGATGAGGAAAGTCAGATTATACCTAGAATTTACAACACAATGTATTTGCTTATTTTCTCTCTGATATTACCTTGTTTCTACATTGTATATATCTTGCATGAACACTTTTTTGCATGCTGTCTTCTTCATTGGAATTCAACTACCTCAAGATTTGAGGGTGTATTTTTTCCTTTCTTTGCATCACTACCACTTAACCTAGAGTATGGAATATATTAAACACTTAATAAATGTCACTGACATGTTCCTCTCTCAAATAATGCAAATTCATTATGGGAGGAACTCATTCAATGTTACTTTTTTCTTTTCTTTTTGTATGTGTATCCCAATGCTGAGTATGTAATAAGTGCTTAATACATGCCTGTTGGTTATTAGTTGAATGGTAGCTTCACACATTTTACTTCCAGAGACCAGTGTGGGTATAAAAATGTGGAAGGAGAAGAAGAATGACCCTTTCAGGACAAAAGTAACTTATTTTTTATATAAAATTTACAGTTATCACTGAGATGTATCAATTTTATTTATTAATTAGAAAATGGGAGCTTAGAGCTTTAACCAATGAAGAGAAAGTATGAAGGGATTAACAAATCAAAAATATTAGCTGAGCATTTATAAAACATATAAAGTCAATCAAGTAAGAGGGACTAGCACTTGAGGGATGAGAAGTCATGTTAGAATTTTGGGAATTTTAAAGGAATTAAAACATGAGTTGTTTAGAGTGGGGTGAGGCCATTAGTCACTTTCTCTGAATCAGGAAAGCACAAGAGAGGGGAAACTAGTTCAGATAGAAAAATGGTCAGACTCAAAGATTCATCTGATTTTTTTTAATTTGAATTCATTTGAAATTTTGCTTGGGGAACAGCTGGGAACCAGAATGCATTGAAAATTGTTTACTATGCTGCCTTGGGCAAATAGAAGAAATGGCATTGTCTGGGACTCTGAAATGATTTTCTAATGCTATGTCATTGTTTTCTACTGAATTCCTATTTTCATACTCATTCGCATTATGGGAGTAACTTTTTTAAAAATAATTTGACATATTTCCAAATTACAAGGATCTGGGCTCTGGGCTCTACAAATACCAGACTATTTTCCTGTCCTCTGAAGACTTGCCTAATTATGCATGAAAAGGTTTATCACTAAAACGCTGAGGGCCACTATGACTGCAAATGTTGACAGAGGGAGGACATATGAATAAAATCACAGGACTTTCAAGAGTTGAAGTAGCAAACTAATATTTATCAATGTAAGAATATTTATGAAAAGAATATCCCTACACCTAATTTTTCACATCTTCAGTGCAGAATCTGATCTATTCATATATGTTATTTGTGAGAGCTTACATGTCTTGCATCCCATTCTAGTTCCTTTCAATCCTTCCTCAACATGGCTTATGCCTATGGATCTTCCTTCAGGCATACAATTCCATCAGTAGCAATTCCAAAGTCATACAGACCAAATGGACAGACCAAAAAAAAAAAAAAAAAAGGATTATTTCATTCTCTAGGTTCTGGATTCTTGGAATGTGGCCATATTGGGAATCATCTTTAATATGGACCTGGAAGAACTCCTGGGCACAATCCACTGTGAAAGTGCTTTTTAAACCCTCAAAGGGCTACTAAAATGTGAGTTATTATTGGGATGCAAATATTTTGTTAAATAGATGTTATCTAAAAATATGTTTCATGTTTTTTGGCTGAGATGGTATATGCCTAACAAAGATTAGTAAGAATGTATCGCCTCTAGGCTTACAAATTTCTTCAAAATAGATTCAAACAGAAAAGGAAAGGGAGAAGGGGACACAACTGTCTGCAAATTCTGATCAAGTTGGAGAGCAAACAAGAGTAGCAAAAATGTAGAAAGAAAAATAGCAGCATAAAATAATCAGAAATTCATAAGAGAAAAAAAGAGGAAGCACTTATAAACCCATGATTTCAGATAGCCAAATACCCGAGTGCCCAAAGTGGATGTCAGTGAATAACAGGCAAAGTGAACTACCACAGAAAAGGCAAATTTAATCTAAAATTGTACTGAGAATTGGTAGAATGGTGCTTATCAATGGAATATGGGTTTGGAGGCACATACTAGGTGTGGGAATGGGTAGTAACACTGTTTATTAGTTATTCTTATAAAAAGGCATCCAAAATGAGAATAGGAATGAATGGTAGAGTATATAAGGGTGAAAATGAATGGAGAATAAAATGAAAGTGATATTTTCATCAGAGTATGCAATGATACACGATACACATCACTTGGACAGAAAGAGGTAACAGATGAATTAAAGAAGTAGATCAGAAGCCTTACATGGAATAATGATATAAAGGAAATTTCAATTATGTTGATATCTACTAGAAATCGAGAGCAGCAAATAAATCATGGGGTTGTTTTAATGATCATTTCATTTTTCAAAAGGTGAAGGAGTCATTAGCAGTGATGCTATGAACCTGAATCTCACCATCAAAGAGCAACTTGTTGATTAAGTAGAAATGATGAGAATCTGGGAATTGAGAAATAAAGTGATCACTGCCTTTGTGATAGAAGAGACAAAAGCTGGGCGTTGTCTCATGAGTGCCATGTATTTGTGAGAGGAAATTTCAAATGGTTCAGAGAAAAGTTGGTCATTATCCCATTGCATAAAGTTCAGCACAGGAAATTATCACAGTAAGATGGTCATCTTCCAACATTTAAATTCCAAAGACCGTCCTTCCCACACACACAAAGGGCTGAAGCATTGAGTTGTTTCAGGAGACCAGTATGGAGGTGTAGGTAACTTAATGACACATCAGTTTTTTAAAATTCATCTAAACCTTCACTTTTTCAATATGTTGGGTAACTGCTGAACCATTTTTACCTTTGTCATAAGAAATATCTTAGTATTTCTGATCTCCAATAAAGGCAAAGTAAAAGAATACATTGGGAAGTATAGGTGATACTAAAACAAAAGTTATTAATGAAATTTTAATTTAAAAAATAACATGTATGTATGCCAAAATGTAAACAAGAGCAATTAACAAAGGATTGATACAAAAGTGTGCCAGGATCATTTAAAAAGTGCCCAGAATATCAGTGTCAAACTCAGATAGAAAGAAGGGACGCTAAATTTTACCAAAAGACCCCAGAAGGTGCATATTGACTTAAAATGTATTAATATTATCTATGTTTTGTTATATTTTTATTTATTCTGTTAAATGTTTCCCAATTATATGTTAATCTGATCCCACTAAGAGTGTTGTGGATCACTCAGTCAGCCTCTTCGAAATTTCTTAGCAAGAAAATAGAATGATTTGTTGTTGTTCAGGTGTTTCAGTCCTGTCTTGACTCTGTGACTTTATTGGGAATTTTCTTGGCAAAGATACTGGAGTGATTTGTCATTTCCTTCTCCAGCTCATTTTATAGAAGAGGAAGTGAGACAAACAGGGTTAAGCTACTTCCCCAGGGTCACAAAGCTAGTAAGTATCTGAGGCCAGATTTGAACTCAGGAAGATGAGTCTTCCTAACTCTAGGCCTGATGCTCTATCTACTGCACCACCTTGTTGTCCTAAGAATAGAACAATAAAGTAAATTCAAAAAACTGGTTGAATGGACAAAAGTAACCCATATCAATTAACTGTTCTATTTTAAAATTGAAGCAAAGTTTCTAGTGGAGTGCCTCAAGTATGTGTTCTTGTTCCTGTGCTATTTAACATGTTTATCACTGTCTCTTACAAAGGCATACATGACAAACTTTTCAAATATGTGGATGACACAAAGTTAGGAGAGATAGAGAAAAATGGAGTATAATAGAGTCAGGGTTTTGGAAGGTCATGAAAGGCTAGAACTTTGAGCTAAATCTAATAACATGAGATTTAGTAAGGAAAAGTGGGGGGGAGGGGGGGCTTCACAAGCTTAATATGAGGACTACTATTAGAGAACAGCTTGCCTAAAAAAGATATCTGAGTGTTAACTCATTGCAAGCCAAAAAAGTTGACACTATGACAGCAGCAAAAACAAACAAAGAAATAACCTATGAGAAACTTATGTTTTGGTAAGAAAAATAATATCAAGTATAAAGGATGCAATAGTCCTGGTGCATACCACCTTGATCACATTGAATATATAGTTTTTTGTTCTGTTTTATTTTTATTTTTTGTTAAATTTACAGCCTCAGGGGCGGCTAGGTGGCACAGTGAATAGAGAACCGGCCCTGGAGTCAGGAGGACCTGACTTCAAATACAATCTCAGACCAAGAACACTTACTAGCTATGTGACCTTGGGCAAATCACTTAACCCCAATTGCCCTGCCCTCCCCCCTCCAAAAAACAAACAAACAAAACAATTTCACAGCCTCAGATTTTGAGAAGTAAAAGGTCGTTGATGAATTGGATAGCATCTAGAGTGGGGTGATCAGGAGGATGGAGATCATGACATATGAAGAACCTTTTAAAGGAGAATGTGGGGTTAGGATGTACATAAGATCTGTCTTCACAAGTATTTGAAGAGCTACCATGTAGAATAGGTTTGTTCTGATCTCCACAGGGCAGAAGTAGGAACAAAAGTGGAAAATTGCTGAGAGACATATCAAGGATTGATCCTAGTAGAGGTGTCCTGGAATATAAGCATTTATACCTTGGAAATAAGTAAATGTTATAAAGCAGTACTTGATTTATTGTTTTGTTGATGGTCTAGCCTTAAGAAAATGACAAAGAATAATGCAGATCAAATTAAAAAGTGTCTCCATCTTTCTCCTCCCAGAACCAGTTGTTAAATATTTACCAGCCCACCTTTGGATTCAAGGATAATTCCTAACAAGGAGCCATCTACAAGTATAGACTAGCTGCTTCAGGAGGTGATCAGTTCCCCTCACTAAAGGAGTGCATGCAAAAGATGAATGACTGTTTATTGGGAATTCTAGACATTGGATTCATGCTCAGATATGAGGAGGACTGGATGGTCTCCTTTGTTTCTTCCCATTTTGCAGTTCTACAGTTCTGTGAATCATTAAACCTAATTTTGAATGAAAACTGAGAGGCTTAAAACACTTTCCAAAACTTGTCCATCTCAAAGCCAATTCACAACAGAAACAAAATAACATTTGCCAGAGTTTCTTAACACCTGCTGCCATGCTATTATTCAGTAAAAAAGGTCAACAGTGATGAGCCACCCTGAAAGACTAATGAAAACTATCTAATAACCATCACTAGGATGATTACAGTCATATTGTAAAGATGAAAAATGCTTTCAGAATTATTAAGGAAAAATAATGGTTATATTTTTACTTCATGAAAGTCCAAGATAATTCACTCCAAATACTTTTGTTCCCATTTTCTTTAACATGTTGAAACTTTACAAATTATATTACAATTATAAACTAAAATGATCTTTTGGCCAGATAAAATAAAATTGTTTGAATGACTATTGATATCTAATAAACATTTTGATAGATAGACAGACAGACAGATAGACAGATAAATGGATAGATAGATAGATAGATAGATAGATAGATAGACAGATGGATGGATGAATTCATGGATAGGAACTGTACTACTTCATTGGCATAAGAAGAGAGGTCAGCACCTTACTTATAGTCTTAGAAAGCGTAATAGAGTACAAAGTGGTTAATTGCCTAGTCCAGGCTCACACAGCTATTACCTCTCAGAGCCTGAATGACTTCAAATCTTGGGCAGGTAGGTGGTGCAGTGAATAAAGAGCACGGCCTGAAAACCTGAGCTCAATCTGGTCTCTGGCACTTCCTAGATGTGTGACCCTGGATAAATCATTTAATCTCTGTCCATTTTAGTTTCCTCAACTGTAAAATGGAGATAAGTATAATACCTATATCTCATAGGTTGTTATGAAGATTAAATATTTGTTAAATGGTTATCACAGTGTCTGAAACATAGTAGATACCTAATAAATGCTTGGCTCTTGCCTTTTGTTCTTTTGTTCTTTCCTGCCTTCCTTCTTTCCTTGCTCCAAGGCCAGTCCTCTATCCAATATAGCATGCTGACACTTTCATTATATATCAGTTGATCATTCTATCTATTCATCAGTTTATCATTTATCTGAACTAGAAATTGATTAAAATCACAAAATAATGTAAACATTAAATTGTGCAAATTAAATTATTTTAAGCAAAGTATATGAATTTATTTGCTTTTAGCATACATTTTAATTTATTGTGTATAAGGTACCAAACATTAAAGAAAATTAACAAATTTATCCTCCAAAAAGAAAAGAGATAAAATGATTCAACACTGAAATGGGACAGAGCTGAGCTTTCTGTTTATTTGTTTTATTTTTTTCTTTTGTCATCTCAGATCCTATCCTCCTAGGCATCCCTTCCTTCTGACCCAGTTGTTAATATCTTTCTCTTTCAAATTATATTCCTTACTATATTCTATTTATATCATATATGAAACATGCTATCTCCCTAATTAAAAAGTACCTTGAAAGCAGAGACTTTAGGGGGGAATAAGGTGGAGGGACTCAATTTATGTGTGTGCGTGTGTGTGTGCAGTGGTTTTTGGTAAAGTAAGAGCTTAATAAATGCTTGTTGGCTGATTAAGTGACTAACAACTGACTGCATTCTGGATTTAGGGAATGAAAGCCTTTCTGCTAGCTGATGGTTATTTATTCATCGAGTAAGTAGATAGTCACAACCTTTATCAGATATTTCAAACAATATGTAGGTTATTTGAGAGAACTCTGACATCTGACAAAGCTGAAGAACTTTAGGCCCCCAAAAGATCCTATTTAGAGCTAAATTTTAACAAAAAGCTTTTGTATATTTGCTAGAATAATTTATTAATCCTAACAAAAATGAAGTAGAAAATTTAAAGTGTCCCATTTTTATGGGTTCTGAGTGGGGGGGAAATGTCAAGAAGGCAATTATAGAAATTTGGAAAATATAAAACACAAACATTTGGATAAACTGTTCTAAGAAATAACTGTCATAAAGAAAAATGCAATCATAAATTAAGAAAAATTAAATATGGGTCATATCTATGAGCATTTAGGCTACTAAAATAATCATTTTTCCTTCTGAAATATAAGAATAACAGCTTCAAAATGTATGAGTCAACGCAAGTCTATTTTATGTAGGTGTTTTTAACCTGAAATTAAAATGAAGTAAAATGTCTTTACCGACTTTAACATCTTTTAAATTAAACATTAGTAGAAAATAAAATGAAACATCTCTCTTCTTTATCAGACTGTCACTTAATATGTAATTCAAGCATCTTCTGCTTCTTTCTTTTCCTGAAGACCTTAATTCTAAGTATTTTTCTGCTCTTGTGAAATGAGTGATCTTATATAATGGCAATCACTTTACAAAACAATAGGCCTATATCCTCCCAAATCTAGTTTTGAAAGAACAGACAATGGTCTTGATTTTGTTAGAAACTGTTTATAATCTACATGATACATTTTTTCTTTAAAAAAATGAAGATTTTTAAAAGGAGACAGATTCCTTGAAAAGACTGCTTCTGCTAAGTGCCTTACCACACAACTTTCAACACCATTCCATAAACCTAGATATAAAATCCACAACTAGGTTTCTATAAAGGAATATACTTTAAATAAATGATTAATGAAAGCTTTGCCTATTTGGAATGCTAAATCAGTTAACAGTTTAGGGGAAAAAACAATTCCAGGATTTAAAAAGTACATTATTTTTAATTATTCATTTAATTTTCATGCTGGGATTTTCCTCTTCTGCAAGGTACCAAAGTGTCCCTTATGTAATCAGTGCCTGGGTTAAAAATCTATGTGAACATACTTTTAAAGTGGCTTTTACTGTTAGACAGTCTATAACATATTTATATTCAATGACACACCATTTAAACTATAAGAAAGCTCAATACCACCAGGGAAACACCTGTAAGCAGAAAGTTCTTAGAGACATTAAGTGTACTGGTACACTATTATTTACAATAGAGTATATTTAAAAAGACTTTCAGTGACCCAGTCTTGTCCAGAGACACATCATTCTGGTATTGGTGTAGAGACTGGCCTCACTCCTACAGAATTTACATGTTGATATTCCTACTGTTGTCTTACCTATTTTCACAGTATAGTATCACTACGACATCTAAACACCCACAGGCTCAGCAGGTGACACAAGGAATATTTTGCACTTGTGCATGACCCAGTTTTCATTGCAGCTTGTTTAATATTATTCTCATTCTAAGAAACTTGTCCATACTCCAAGTTAAAAGTCTAGATTGAGGGTACAAAGCAAATTTATTCAAGGTATTCAAGTCAACTTATATGTTCCAATTCCAATCCTCCTATAGCCTCTGTGTGCCTCTTCAAAGGAAATAACAAAGGAAGAGAACCTTCTGGGCACTTTGGTTTTGCTTTGAAATGATATATATCAGCCCAGGGATCTTCCAGGACATTATCATTGCTTTAAGCAAGCCCTATAAACTTCTTTAGTTTGGAAAATCTACTCAGGACACAGATTCTGACTAGAGAATCATTTCAAGCCAAAAGTGGCTTCCCATCAGTACTTTCCACAGTAGTGTTTTACTTCTAGAGTCTAGTAGGGATTCTGATATGATTAGGGTATGTTTGAAGACTATCATAAAAGTATAGAATCAGGGTGGCACCTGTTTAGCTCACGTTTATAAAATGCTTCATGGTTTTCAAAGCTCTTCATACATATTACCTCATTTGATCCTTAAAATAACCCTGTGAGGTATCTGCAGTTACTACTCTCAACTCAGTGATAGGAAAATTGAGACCCAAAGTGACTTGTGCAGTCACACAGATAACAAGTCTCTGAAGTTGGATTTCAGCGTAAGACTTTCTGACTCTAAGGACACTACTTTTTTATTATACCATATTCTAATAACAAATAATTGCTTTGAATTTGATTTTCTGATTCTGTGAATTACATTAATTTTCTATCACAGCTTTGGACCTGATAGGGTTATACAGACCCACTTTTGAACCCCAGGAACTTATGATACGAGGTTAAAGACAACCATAACTATAACATTTATTTAATGCCTTAAGATTTGCAAAGTGTTGTTTATACGTTGTCTTATTTGATACCTCTGAAGACAGCACATTCCAGAACCATTATACTGCAATTTGTTGTTCCTTAAAATGTTATAGAATCTTGTGTTTCCCAAAGCACCAGAATTTAATAAAGTCCTATAAATCATGACATGGGGTTTGGTTTTCTAGAAAAAGCATTAGATTTGGAGTTAAAAGAAATGGATTCCAATCTCAGCTCTATCATTAATTAATAGTGACTTTGAGCAAGTCATTTTCCCTCTACGGATAACAATTTCTTTATATATAAAATGAAGGGATGATTAAGATCATTTCTAAGGTCCCGTACAGCACCAAATGGTTAAGGATCTACTCTTTATTTCAGTCCTGCTCTACTACTCTTTCTCAGTTATGCTTCATGCTTTCCTCTTTGCCTAGTCCTTCTTTTTCTCAGTTAGTCTAGATAGCAACATAAAGCCCAACTTCCTTATGGGAGAGTTTAGCATTAGAAGTCTTTCATTATTTTTTAAAAATCATTAGTGAGATTAGTTTAAGGATGTCGCTTGGATTCCTGAGATCAATAAATGAGGAGATATCACTGTAAAACCATTATATATAATGCAAACCATTATCTCTCTTGTCTTCTTTATACCCTGCCACCTATTTCTAGAGAGAGTAATCAACCACAGTGGAGGCATCCCAGTCTGCTTAGGCAGATAAAAAGGACTGACTCATAGGGACAAAGGCTTGCATATCGTCATAAATTAGGAAAGCAGGGACCAAATAATTTCCTCACTATTTCTTTCCTTTAGAAAATCTTTTTATTTATGATAGAGATCTGCATTTTGTGGGCATAAAAATTAAGTAGGGCACTGAGTAGAGCAGTGGATACTGCACCAGCCGTGGAAGTCAGGAAGATTCATCTTCCTGAGTTCAAATTTGTCCCCAGACACTTACTAGCGGTGTGACCCTGGACAGGTCACTTAACCTTGTTTGCCTCAGTTCCTCATCTGTAAAATAAACTGGAGAAGGAAATGGCAAACCACTCTAGTATCTTCGCCAAGAAAACACCAAATGGAGTCATGAAGAATAGAAACGGCTGAATAGCAACAAAACAACAAAACCTAAATTATCACATAATGTCACCTACCAATTGCTCTAAAGCTAAGTTCTGTTAGATATAGCATACTGAAAATAAACAGCAGCTTTCTCTGGGTGAAAAATGCCATGAGATTTTTGCATGTTGGGATTTTTTTTTTCTTTTGCTTTTGCTTTTGCCAGAGGGAAAAGTAGTTTTGTAATGGGAATATGGACTTGCCCAGAAAAGCAAACCAAAACAAATTGCTAAGAGTTAGGAGAGGAATAACCAGCCTTAACATAGCAGACTGCTGCCCAAAACCATACTCTCCTTGGGGAGGCTATGACCTTCCTGCTGACCTTGATAACTGTAATTTTTTAAGACTTTCTGGCACAGCGGATAGAGTGGTATGCATTGAGTCAGGAAACCTCAGTTTCCTGAGTTCAAATCCAGGCACTTCCTAGCTGCATGACCTTGGACAAATCACTCCTGGATGTCTCAGTTTCCTCAACTGTAAGATGAGCTGGAGAAGGAAATAGCAAACCATTCTAATATCTTTGCTAAGAAAACCCCAAATGAGGTCACACAGAGTCAGACATGACTGAAACAACTGAATAATAAACCAAAAAAATCTCAACTAAAAGTACTAAAAGCAGAGAGTTTTCAAGAATGGCATTATCTCTGAAATACCAGAGATAGCCTAACCAACTTGTGGTCCAAAGGATAATTCTCCCATCTGATCTCTACTTGATCAACTATTATTGATATTATCGATGGGCAAAACTGATGTCTGCCTTCTATTTACTATCCAATCTATGAATTAACTCTGTCTTAATACCAATTTAACAAACAAAATCCAGTAAGAAAATTAATGATAAATGTAGTAGTTAATATTTCAGGATAATCTACTCTTTCCTCCATCTCTTCAACCAAGATCATTTCACCATATTGCCTTGCATTTTGATAAAGAATGAACATCCTCCCAAAATTTTTTCCCTCCTCTTATTCCTAAAAGCTTATTCCAATAAATTTTAAGTAACTTAAAAATTTAAGTATTTGCTCCAAAGAACAATATTTTTACCCTATTTAATTTCATTTGCGTATCCATGATTCTACTTTTCTTAAGCCATAAGAACACCTTCCATATTCAAAAGTGTCCCCAATACCATAGTGCAACATTAACTCTTATTAAAAGCCTGACAATAATTCTGCCTGTTATTACAGAGCCAATAAATAAACATAATGAAAATCATGACACATTATTACATTACTGTGAATTGCCCCTATTCATTTAAAAAACTGATGAGAACATTTAAAATAAATTCACAATATGTCAAATTCCAGGAAGCCTCTGCATTTGAGATGCTACTAAGATTGCAGGTTGGTGAAGATCATATATATAAAGTTTTTGTGCCCTATAGCAGAGTGAAAATGAAGTCTGGGATACCCAACAATAACCCCTTCATTATCACATAGCACTAGTAGCATAGTATCTAATACATTTACATCATTCACCAAAGGTATGTATCTACTGACACAGTACTGTCAATAAAAACCACATTAAAAACCTTTTGAAAGAGCTTCTCTGTCAATTAGCCTGCAGATGGATTCTATCATTGTATTTTCCCCTGTCAATTTAATATACTGAATCATATTAACAGCACTGGCTTGTCAATAAGGCAAATCTGAATCCTATTAATGGAGTTATGCTGCCAATATAATCGGCTTCCTATTTATTGAGCTCCCCAGTATTTGGAAAAGCTGTGAAATGGGATTATAAGGTTATGTTGTGTACATCTGGCTATTCACTATATAAATATTTCAAGAAATTTGATCCCACAGGCTGAAGAAACACCTGTCTAATCACTTTCCTTTTCCCATTACACAGATTTCAGACAACAGAGCAAGAGTTGGAGAAAATCATACTCCCTTGTCTTAGTCCATTCCGTTTTTATCCAAGGAATACCGTCATTATTCTAGATATCCTAAACATGTACCAAACACTTAAAAAAAACCAACTCAACAACTCTACTAGAGAATGAGTCTCTGCTCTACTACATGTAAGACATAATGTCTATACCAGAAAAGAAATGAGAGATGGATTTTTTTTTAATTAGGAAAAATACTTGAAGTACTCCATAATTTCGTACTTATTTAGTTCCTCTGTCATGCTATATAATCTTAGTGTAATTGTAGCTTGTAAGTATAATTTTAGTGTCACATGGACCCCTGGAAATAATTAATGAGAGGTAGTAGTTCATGCATAAAATAAGAGTAAAAAGTTCAGCAATCCTTCTACTTAATAGAAGCCTTAATGAAGTTGAACATTAGTTGCTTTTAACCACATCCAGTATTAAATAACTACATTGACTGGATTAGTAGAATATACAACAGCCCATTAAGTCTGATTATGTATTTAAAAAAATCTTTGCTTAAAAAAGTAATTGCATTAAAAATGTACTGGGTTTTGCTCCAATCAAATTAACTCCAGGAGCCTAACTTGAAAATGCAGATTTTAAAAACTGGTCCAAAATGAGAGCTAAAGGTCAATGAATCAAGTTACCAATTATATTCCCCGGTAGCAGATGGGTGCAATGAAACCCGATGATTGAATTTGAAATGCTTTAATGCACCTTTTATCTATGTTTCCCACCATGTTGATTTTACCTTAGTATTCCTAACAAGATATTATGTTTATTGCAATTAGCTAACTGGAATGGTATCTCCACTCTTCCATCATTCATATCATATTACTTTGGAACAGAACTGCCACTTCCCTCTCTCCCTTCCCCCATCCCACCCCATCACTGCCAAAAATACCAACCAAGACCATTCTGCCTTATGATACTGTAACATTTCTTTATTTGTGGTCATGATTTCCATGAATAAGTAGTGACTTTTAATCAGTGAAAATGATGGAAGTTACTAACACAAAGCTTCTGGTGCCCAAATGAATGCATTGCAATCAACAAACATGAAGCCCTTATTGCACATAAAGGGGTGATTAATATGTACCTATCAAATTGAAATTAAATTCAAATTACAGAGGAAAACTAAACATAAACCCTAGGAAATTTAGAAATGAAATATTTTTGAAGGTGATTTTCTATGCAGTAAACTCTTTCCAACTTGGCTTCCTATGTATTATGGCCTGCGCTTTGCAAGCTCAAAACTTGGCCCTTTTTATTCTACCTCTGATCAAAGAGAATCTGCTTTATTCTCTTACTGCAGATTAAAGGTCCAGGTGGCATAAACCTGTAAAGAGGCTTTTTCAGAGAGTAAGAGAATTCAACTCTCCCTTTGAGGAGTAGCAGATGGAAATTTTTATTCCCTAAAGTATCTTAAGAATGCACATTGTTATGCCCTGCAGAACAAACAGGAACGGGAAAATCAGGCCGAGGAGTTTATTTTATTGCTTCTTAGGTGAATCAAACTGTCAGCATTTATTTACTTCTTAAAATTACATTTAGGCTGTTACGATGAAAACAAAGATTCCCCCTTCCCCCCCCCCGAAAAACCTTATAAAATGGTAAAATTTTCATTGTTTATACAAGTTAGACTTCTTTCCAATGCCCTATAAATCTCCACTAACATAACCCCCCTCACTTTCAAACCCATGGAATAACTAGACCCAAAACTGAAAATAATAAGTAAAATCATATTGGTACAAAATGAAAAAAGAACACATTACCTATCATCCTGTTCTATCATGCATTCAGTGAGTCTACAGAAATTAAGCCTACATTCTAATACTTTTATTCAATTACAAAAAGCTGTCATTCTATTTGCCTGCTCAATACCCCACCGATCATTAAATATAAAAATAATTTCAGAACACTATCTTGTCCTAGGACCGTTTCTATCTGAACTCTATAAAAAAAAAAGATGAAAAGAACAGGATAATATTATAATAATAAGCATTGTTATGGCTGTTGTTATCACTCCCTAACAACATTATGCGCCAACTTTTTAGAAGTGTTTTATTTACATTATCTCATTTGAGCCTCATAGGAACCTTATTGAGTATATTAGTTAAAAGAAACAACCATATCTGTGATTTCAGTATTAGTATTGCCTAAAATTATATACAGAGAAACAAAATTCTGACAAGATATGTCCTCTTCAAATGTCAAAATTAAGTTAAGAATCCTCAAAAGATATAGCAACAGAAACAACTTTCATTGATGACTCTCTTACAATCAGTATCAAGTGAGAAATAAATCAGGTAGGTGTGTCCTCACCAAACATGCTCTTCTTTGTCATGGCACAGAAAGAGTTAAAACATCAAGTCAAAGGAAGATTGCTTGACTAAAGAAAGTGAGATGCTCCAGATATTCCAGAATACCCAGGGTGAAGTCTTATTTCTGACATATATTGTCATATATAATCAAGCAAGTCATTTAACTTTTCAGTGTTCTAGGTAAGTCTCCAATGCTATAAGTTACATAGAATTTGGTGACATGGACAGGTAGAAGAGGGGCTTTCCCTTTATCAATGAAATCACAGTTTTAGCCTCGGTTCTATCCCTGGGGAGGAAGTATGGTGCTATGCTGAGGATCAGTTTTGGACTTAGAGACATAAAGGTTTGTATGTGTGAATGACAGCAGTGTTGACTAATAAAATCAGGGAGTATATCGAAAGAAGTGTCAGCAGGGAAGCGTTTGTACTCAGTTGATACTGAGAAAGTTCTTGCTCAGACTACAGAAGCCTCATACTTCTTTCCTGAAATGATATTTAAGGACAGCATCCAGTATCAACCTTATTCCTCATAAGTAATATTACTTCTCTTTCAAAAATTCAAATACTTTAGGTTAAAATTATGGTTAGCACTGAACTGCAGTGATTACTGGTACATTGGCATAATGCTACAAGACTATTGGAGGAGCAGGGCTGGGAAGGAGGTAGAGTTACTAAAACACCAAATTCTGCCTTTCATTTACATTATTTTAGATAATTTTTTATCTGAATTTCTTATAGTTCTTCAACTTATGACTCCAACTCTTTTTAGTTCTTATAGATCTCTGCTACATATCCCTCTTGATCCACTTTAAGCCCCCAAAACTTTTAGGCAAGTAAATAAAATCCAAGTGTGATCATTCTTGTCTAACTCAATCTGAATTATAACTCTGGTTATATGCTTACATAAAATCATATTCTCTTCTCTTCCCCCAAACCAAACTTTAGAACTATTCAATTTTCAAAATCCAATAGAAATGTAAAGAGTTGATGTAATAAAATTTTACTTCAGAGAGTTTTCTATGGGCTGAACTTTTTTCCAATAATGATTTTAATTCTTTATTTCAATATTTTCATATTGTTTTAATGAATTGAGTTTATTTAGTTATGTTTCTTTGAGAAGCATTATTTAGCATCTAGTCTTATGTCTTGTGGTTATTCAGTACACATATGTATTTTTCACAAACCTGAATGTAAGCTGATTAGTGGGGCAGCTAGATGCCATAGTGCATAGAGTGTTAGGCCTGGAGTCAGGAAGACTGATTTTCCTGAGTTCAAATCTGGTCTTAGATACTTACTAGATGAGTGACCCTGGGTAAGTCATTTAACCCTGTTAGCCTCAGTTTCCTCATCTGTAAAATGAGCTGGAAAAGGGAATGACAAACTACTCCAGTATCTTTGCCAAATGAACGTCAAGTGGAATCAGGAAGAGTCAGACATGATTCAAATGAAGGAACAACAAAAAAGTTGATTAGTGTAAGTGCATAACAAATTTTGGGTGATAAAGAAGGCATTGCTGAAGCTTAACTTTACAGGGGCAACATGGCAAGTGGTAAGGTTTATAGTGTTCTTATCATCAAATTGCATTAGTAATTAAATGCAATAGGATCTTATCTGTAATTTGTGAGGAGTTAAAAATTCTTCAAATTATCTGTTAAAAAACAGTCTCAATTCATTTCATAAAAGGAACACAGAGCTACCCTTTAATATCATCCATGAATAGATTTAAATAATATAGCATAAAATCAGTGATACCTACAGAACTAGTACCTTGATTCCTTGATTACTCAATAAATAAGACCTCCTCACAAAAATCACAATTACGTTGAAAGAAAATTATGCTTAATTTAAAAAAAAAATCATTTTTATCACCCCCAGAAAGAAAAAGGTGATTATTGCACTACAAACAATATATCTCCTGGATGATCTGTTTTCAAGGTTATGCCACATGTTGGATTCATGGTGTGGAGCTGAGAATTTCAGACTAGGTCAATTATGTTCTAACAGATAACTCTTATTATTCAATAATTTTCATGTATAATTGAATTTGAATTCATATTGGGATATTTGTGCTTATTTTGAAAAAGCACAAATATATTTTCAAATATTCAAATATATTTTGAAATTCCTAAAGCAAGCCCTGTCACTTTTTTAAGGTGATTTTTTTCACTCCAAACTACTGCAAGATATATCTTTCATTTCTTTCTAAAATATAATGTATAAAATGATATGCAAGGTAAAGTATTACTATTACCTAGAGTATTTTCCATGGAATATACTCTTACATCACAACTTAATGACAAATATATTTTAAATCTATTTATGGAAATAATTCTCTGTCAGCTAATTAATTCCATTTTTCCCGAAAAATTCCAGTATTCATAGATTTTAACATTGTTGTTGTTGTTGCTTTTTAATGGCCTCCATGAGATTGAGATAGGTGACCCTTTTCATTACTTGGTAGCTAGAGTGGGTGTTAGAAATATCCTCCAACTGACAAAGAAACATAAATGACTTCTCTCCCCCTCTCCCTCTCTCTCTTTCCCCAGGATCAGAAACAATATTTTTTTTACATTTAAAATAGGTATGATTTGGTACATTAAGAATTTACAGATCTCTTGGAGAGGTATTTCCAGTGCATGTCAATTCCTCAAATACATATTTAGTTATAAGAGAATGGATAAACAGAGGTAGAGATACTTCCCTTCTTCTAATTCTTTTTTTTTTTAGATTAAGAAATACTAAGTACTATAATATACTTTGAATAAAAATCAGATCACAGATAGCCCTTAAGATGTTCTCTGTAGGGGTGTTTTTACTCTCCAAAAGGCTTCTTAGCACTTGCCTGCTAAACAATTCTGACTGTCTCAACATTGGCCGTTAGCCCAACTTCCTTTTCTTCAAACTTGAAGGGGGCAATAGGAAAGGTTGGGGGAATGAGGGAGTTAGGAGTGAATCTTTACTCTCTTCTAAGACCTTCTTTACGTGTCAACTTTTGCCTAAAGCAAAATTTAATAGGAGATTTGTGGATCTCTATTTCTAGAGATTTACTATGGAAACACAGACATAACCTTTAACCATAGCAAACAGTGCCACTCTAATGAGTAGGCTATACCAAACCACTTGCAAACTGAAAACTACACAAGGAACAGACAGATCCTGGCAGGAATTAATCTGCCATTTTCACACATCTGCCCAAGGGAGGTATTGTAATTGCAAAAATTTACTCTTAGACTGCTGAGACTCATAGTAATTATGTTTCTTTTTTTAATAGAAATAGCCACAGGTGGTAACAAATTGGGTTTTGAGATGGGAAACTGGGCATGCATTCTAACCCAAATTACTATGTAATTGTCTTGATTATAAAATACTGTGGAAAGCCTATTGCTCAAAATTTAAATCAGAACAAAAAAAGTATCTTTTAAATGTATCCCCTCCTCCCCCAGCCTCTCAATATGTGGGCCTATTGCTTCATTTGTTGGTATAGCCACATCTAATGCCAGTGCAGGCAATTTGCAATAGATTTGCACCAACAACTACCCCAAATTCCTGTGGTTTATATTTGTTTAACAGCATAAATTCTCTATTTCCTCTCTTACTCTCATCTGGGGATAAAGAGTAGCTTCACTAAGAAGGTCAAGATCTGGAAATTTAGCTAATAATTATTATGGATGCAAATGCCAAAATTCAAAATGTAAAGTTGCATACTTTAAATGTAAGTTGAAATCAAAATCCTATTTGGTCATTTAAAAGTCTATTTGACAGAAATGTGCCCATTTTGCTTATGTACTGATTGGATAGATAGATAGATAGATAGATAGATAGATAGATAGATAGATAGATAGATAGATTTCCACACACAAGTGCCAGTTTACTGTTATTATGTATCTAATCCTTCACAGTATGTACAATGTTTATAATGATGACTGATGATGATAATACTTTTGGTAATTTTTTTTAATCAGCTATTATCCACCTGGGCAATAGTCCATAGAAGAGTAAATATAACAATAATAATGAAATAATGCTTTGCCTCAGTATCATTTCTATCAAAACTCCACTGTAAAAACAAAACAAAACAAAAACAAAAAGAGGGAGATTTTGGTATGGTTATTATTATTTCTTAAGTCCCCCATTTTGGTGTGATCACACCATGAATAAAAAAAGGGATCAGAAGCTGGCTTAAAACTAAAATAGCCCATTTATGAAACAGACAGAAGAATCAGGTAGACCTGGAAAGAGCAATCAGAAAGCAAACAATTACCATCTCATACCCCCACTGGCTAAACAGTTGTCTGATTAGTACCTTACCTTAAAGCTATGTGAATTCTAGTTAATGTGTACTTTTTAAATACCCACTGCCATTAATAAAAATGATGAAGGGTTGATTACTTGGCACTCCACATGCCTTACACTTCTTTTTTTCATTATTATTCTCAATCCTGAAGCTTGACAGTGGGACGTGTAAGTTTAAGGAAGATGTATATCCATAGCCCCATAAGAAAAATGGAAGTTTTCTTGCTCTACTGTGGTTCCAAGAAAACATGACAACAGAATTTATCTACAATTAGATGGCTTCTTCTCTTAACTAATGATAGATAGCCTACGGAACACCTAATAATATTTTAAAGCCCATTTAGAAAATCTCTATGAATTTTTCTCTGTGTGTGTGTGTGTGTGTGTGTGTGTGTGTGTATTCAATGAGACCAATTACAAGCATATTGTTAAGAATCAGCCTTACTTATTTTTAACACTGTAGGTTTCTCTTAAAAGAAATCTTTTCATTTACTTCATTTGAAGGGCAGTATAAATATTGAAATCATTCACAAAGATATCTATAGCAATATTTTAGGCTTTAAACTTTTTCCAAGTACTAAAAGTCATACTTATTTGTATCATTTTTAATCTACTGAAATAATGAGATCACAGTAAGAAGATACTGACTAGATACTGTACAGCTGTGTCTAGATAGTCCCACTCATGATCATTAAAGCTGGATTGTTTTTATGATCTTCAAATCTGCATATCAAATTATACAAGTGTTATACAAAACAGCAAATCTATTAAATATTCAATCATCAGAATTAGCTTAATAGACTACTATCAGATGCACTATGAAACTAAATGAAATTAACAGATTTGGGGGAATATATTTGTTTGGTCATTTGCAGAAAATGAAGCGTTACTGTTTAGGTTAAGCAAACTATATGCCTTGAATATGAGTAGGCTCTGAGCACAACTCTTATTATGCTAAATGAGCTCACATTTCTAAGCTTCTACTATGTAACTGTATAGAATGATGTTGGAATCATTTAGTAAGAAAGAGTCTTTGTACCTTATGGACATTCATATCCATATACATTAAAAGACTTGTAGTTTGACTACTTTACTGAGTTAAAATATTGGCACTTGGGATGCTTCCTAATTCAATTTTGTGTACTTCAGCCTGTTTTATTGAACAGTAGGCTACAATTTCATGTTTAAATGGATGCTTAGCCATCTGTAATGATGCAGGTAGAAATATTATAAGTAACAATATTGATTAAAGTTTCGTATTTGAATTACCATGTTTATTTTTAATTACTGCCAAGAAAAGTTAAGAAAATCTTTAAAAAGGGAATACTGTTATAAAAAATAGTTTGGATGCTGCACAGTGTGATTCTTAAGTTACTTTTGAAGATGTCATTAGCTATCATTAATAATACATTTAAATCTTTCACAATTATGACAAAGCCATTATTTACTGTTTATTTTAATTTTCTTGACAAGCATGCATGCAATGGATTTTAAAACAGTATATATCTACAAAGCAAGTAAGAGTTTATAGCTTTGAAGACTTGAAATTGATTTTTAATGCTTCAGCTTTCAAACAGTACAAAGGCTGCTTTTAGCTGATAAAGACCGTAAACAAGAAACTGTCCCTTTAATGTTTTTCTTTAATTAAAAATCAATCAAAAAGGCATTTCAAATTTTTAAAACGTTACGCGTTTTGGACACACAATGTGCTCAAAAACTAAATGGAAACTTAGGAAATGGTATTTATGTTTACCTGAGCTGCTTCACATCGTCCTTCCACCATCAATAGTGTTCCTGGCTATTGAATTGAATAGAAATTTAAGAAGAAAAAAAAAATAAGATGGTGTAAGTCTTGATGTTATAAAAATGACTGAAGCAAAAATGTTTTTAATACCACTAAATTATTTTAATATATTCCTTTGCTCTAATCAGACCAAAGCCTATTTATGTAGATTAGTTACATCTAGAGTCTCATTTATCCAACCTGTATTTATCCTTTGATCACAAAGCTTGTTAACTTAAATGGTCTTTTATTGTTATGATTCGTTTTCCCATAATTATGCAGTTTAACTGCCTGATTTTTTTTGAATAAATATATGCAAACGCGCCAATCATATTCAGCAATGTTATGCTGGATGCTCAATGAACTGTAAGAGCCATTTCAATACAATAAAACTGCCTGGAAGAATTCCAGGGCAAGGACTGCAAATACCAGTAATCATAGTGTCACTAGTACTGGAACAGACAAATAAAAGTATGTTACACATACATCAATAGATTTTCTCAAACACAGTCTGAAACTCATTTTATATGTCTATCACTGAAAGAACTTACAGTACATCACGGAGTGATGCCACCCACACAGCAAAATGGTACATTTAATTTTGATCATTTTTTTTTTTCATTTTACCTCGAAAATACTGGGTTTGCAGTTTTGCAGTAGAAGACAGAGGAGACTCCAGTACACTTTTGCTTAGTCACAGCAGAGATTGTTGATACCATTATGGCTTTCGCTATTAAAGGTAATTTATTTTAAGTAACTGGAGGACCATGATATGTCAATGTCAAAATTACCAATGAGGGTTACGACTAACTGTAAAACACTAAGTTCACCGGAAAGACATACTTGTCTGTATCACCAATGCTAAAGTGGATTATCAGTAGATCAGAGAAGGACTGATTAATTTTAACTGGGGGAAGGGTAAGAACCATTCTATCTTCAGGGTGACAGTGACAAGGCAACAAATCCTCGTTTTATGTTAAAACATGAAGGCATTATTTAAAGCATACATGCTTGCATGCATCCATACATGTGTATATGCATACCTGTGTCTGCATGTCTGTGTATGTACACACATACACATGCATACACACATATTCATACATATATATCACATGTATTTTATAAAAATATAAATCGGAAGTAGTGCCCTATGGGATTTATTAAACAAAGCATTACTGTAGGGAATGTATTCTAAAGCAATAACTAAAATCATAATTAGCTGGGGGGTTATAAGAATTTGCCTACTACTGAGTATATTGCATAAGTTGCCAAAATTTTTAAGGAGCTAAGTTTTCATTTATATTTCAGGAGCCCAGATCTAGTAGTTTATTCATTCATTCTTTACTTATTATCCTAACAACAGCTTTAATTTACAAACATGTGTATATGGGAATACATATATACACATATGTATGTATACATATATCCATGTATACTTATGAGCCCATATATAAATTCACACATATGTGAACATTATACATGTATAT
The DNA here is from genome assembly GCA_028627135.1 of Pseudochirops cupreus. Taxonomy (NCBI): domain Eukaryota; kingdom Metazoa; phylum Chordata; class Mammalia; order Diprotodontia; family Pseudocheiridae; genus Pseudochirops; species Pseudochirops cupreus. The sequence continues at coordinate 82,547,844 of CM053580.1, forward strand.
CTAATGCTCTTCTTGAAATGTTTATCTTTAAGCTACTTAAAGAATATCTATAATATCATTATAAACAGAGCTCTCTGATCTTTATAACACTCTCCCTTCTAACTTATTCAACTTTAGGATTTTTTAAGGCCTCAGATGTCATTGTAACGTTAAGTTCCCAAGCTATTTCCTGAGTATGTAGCTTGTGGGGTGGGAAAGTATCCTAGAATCAATAGTGATGTAATGAAATTATTTATGTAATGAGGAATAAGCATAGAAGTATGTTCTGCCTGGAATTAATAAGTGTGTATACATTACATGTACACATGCAAACATATACATGGATTATATATCAAATCAGTGCTTTGTTTAGTGAAGCACAAACACTTTAATGCTTATATTTAGAGATGGCTTTCCTTGTTCATCAAATATATAAGCCACCATCAGTTTAGATCTTCTCTATAATATATTGTGAAATTTTTAAGTACATATTTACTTACAAAAAATTGTGATGATATATGACAGAATTTATGTAGTGCCAATAGCAAAAACAGATTTATAGTCTTGATTAATCCATAGAAATGAAACATAGCAACATTTGGTTTTAAATATTGTAACTGAGAAAATTTTAAAAGTTAATGTCAGAATTTTTCCTTGAATATATGAAATTGATAATCCTTTACTCAAGATTGTTTTAAGAGTAATATATGTAAGGATTTAGGATAATATAAGTAAACTTTAATATAGCATCAATGTTTGCCTTCAGAATAATCATTATGTACTCACTATATTCACATTGTGGAGAAAATAATTTTTTTTAAAGTATGTGTGTCTATTATCTCTCCCAAGTGACATCATATTTATTTACCAAGTTGTATCTCATACAACTTAAATATTCTATGGGTTAAATTCCCACAAATTTTAATTTTTGATAGGATTAGATGATATTTCAAAATTCTTTAGGTGAGACTGAAAGCATTTAATTTTCTTTAGGAAAAAATTATTGAATTTTTCACCTGGAGGCTACATTCATATGTAAATATAGAGATATAGAGATAGATAACATTTTGCAAATTTTATTGAAGGCTGTGGATAATTGACCAAAAAAGTAATCATATCAAGTCATCCTATCAAATTAAATATTTGAGAATTAAATGTTTCTATGAAGCATTTTACTTCTATTTATCTTTATCATTCATTTATTTCTATAATTTCATATTTCATATTGGATACTGAAGTCACATTTAGTAAGGTTATTAAACATTTGAAAAATACTGAAGCAGCATTCTGACTCTCAAATGATTAATAATAATAACAAAATGGTAATTTAGATTCAGTCTAAAGTTCTTTAAGCACTTTTGTGGCTAATATATTATTTTGTCTCATTTTTTTTAAACCTCATAATCTTTTCTTTCTGTGCCATTTTAACTCCATCTTTAAGAACCTGTATCAAGCACTTAATTATACCAATGACCAAACTAGGGTCTGTGTTGAGACTTATCAAAGGGTATTCTCAGCCACACCTAGCCTCAGACATTCAAAACAAGAACAGACCTAAGGCATTAGGGATTTGGTCTAGAAAACACTGTACTGGGAGTGAATAAACTAGGATTCTGTTCTGAGCTATGGCATCAACCAGCAATGTAACCTTTGGCTTGTCACAACCTTCCTGAGTCTCAGGGTTTTTTTGTTTATTTTATGAAAAATGAGGAGATTGGGCTATATAATCTTTAATGTCCATTCTATATTTCCATAAATGTGAGAGAGAGAGAGAGAAAAAAAATTCAGGTTGTATATGTCTGTGCGATCTAAATATTCACCAGAATAATTAGTGACTCAATCTTCAAGTTAACTTGCCATTTTATGAGCCAAAGGGCAAGAAGGTTAGTTTATCACATAATACTGAAAAATATTTAGATGAATTCTGTATAATTAGCACAGTATGAATCCAGTGAATCCCCAAAATCAATCTTTCTGTCTCCTGAGGATTTGGAGAGGGTGAATATGTACAAATGTCGAACTGAGTTGCCTCTACCACATCACCAGATTAGCTTCTAGAAACTCAAAATCATTCATTGACTCATGGATTGCATTAGGCATTGTCCAATGGGATCAATAAAGCATATAGTAGTTTCTCTTTACCTCCTTTGACTCAAAAATGCTAAGGCTACTTGTGAGAACCTTCTTTCCATGCAGTTCATTTTGTCTAATACTCCCTCATTTTATTCCATTTAGAGTTTTGTGCATTAGAAACACCCCAACTAAATATTGCATGTTTTAAGCGTGTGTTTTCCCTTTGAAAAGATGTACTTCACTTTCTTTGACTGAAAAGTTCATGAACATAGATCAAGATGTTACTCCCTTTCTGCAAAGTCTATAAAGTTAAAGTTAATGGGAGTTGTTTGAAATTGGAATTTTAAAACACTGGAAGACTATGCAGCTGCCTTTTTTTTTCCTTTTAATTATTTCAGTTGTACTAAAAATATAGCCTCAGCACATTTCCATCTATGGGTGCACATAAAAGCTACATGTAGTAACATTATAGAAAGTCTGAAGACATTAGAATAGCATGAAAATTTGGGATTCTCCCAACTACTCTAGGAATATTTCTTCCCCCTCCCCAAATCAGTTCCTGATAGAGTTATTCTGAGACCTATTACATTTGTTGACAGAGCATGAACAGTGGCTGCTTTGAACTATCCATAATGATTGGTGCTTCATTTTAGCATGCCACATGAGTATTCCCTAGGGTATGCATGCTTGTCAGACTGTAGAAAAGAAGATACTTAAAGCCCCACTTGATCTTTTCTAGTAAAATTGTTCTCTCAGGCCCAAATTCCTTTTGTCCCATCAATGTTCCCCGAAGGAAGTGGCCATGGTATGTTTTCTAATTGTATACTTTAAATTAATGAAATATCTAAATATATGTTAAAAGATATTTCTACTTCTTGTGTACATTGGCTAAATTTTGGACTATAATTAGATAATAAGAAAGGGGCATTTCAATTTAACCACCTTCACATCATCATGCTTTTCTGTGAAGAATTTCTGGGAAAAAGACACCTGATAATTAAATGTTGTTATACAAAGTCTGGTTTTCTACTACTCTAGCTGACAAATAGTATACTAGGATTTATCCTAATATAAAGGGTGAATTAAAAAGTGCATTATTTTGGGTGTGGCATATATAGAATCCTTAATGTTTTATTTGAATTGAATTAAAATATGGTTTTGCCACAGATGTTCCTACAAAATACAGCCTCAATTTTTGAATCTGTGGAGCTCTCATATTGGCTTTATATAAGACTCTGCTTTGGACAGACATAAATGTGAGACTTAATAATTCTGTGAGTCCTTAACATACTCAAATATGTACCTCAGTGCAAGTATTGAACTTCCTTTGAGTTCATAAGTAAATGAAACAAATATTACATAACTAAAATATCTCCCCAGAAGTTCATGTCAAGTTCTTATTCAGAGTTGTGTATTTCTGCCTTGTCAATTTAAGAACATATAAAAAAACTCATTGACCTGAAATAAAATGATGGTGCACCTAAGTACTTAAGGTATTATGCACCATTTTAAAGCATTAGCAAAACATGACTAAATTAAAAGGATCACTCATTGCCCTTAATTTAATGTATCATATACATTATACTTGGGGTTAAACCGTATACAGCTCAAAAGTAATTAAATATAAGCATGCAACATGGGCCAAAGTATATGATCTTGATCAAATGGGCAATAAAAGGAGTTAAGTCCCCAAAGGTGTTTTTGAAGGCATTCCAGGGCACTTATAGAAAGAAGCACCAGAAGGGCACTTTGCCAAAAAACATTATAAAGATGAAAATTGTGTTGACAAAAATATTATGAGAGGATAGAGGATAGGCCTCAGAGATCTGAAACACAGAGGTCAAGTCGCACATAGGATCTGACTTTCTGTCTGACTAGGCAAGTCACATAACCTCTCAGTGCCCCTCTTCATCCCAGACTGATAAATCACTGATCTGCTTTAGTGGAGCCTATGCCAAGGAATGCCATATCTGGACCAAAACCTGTTTCAGGTTCTAAAACTAATTCCATGAATAATGTCTATTATATATTTTGTGAAACATATTACGATGGGGAAGCAGGGAAGGAGAACAGAGCTGAGATGTTCTTTACATTCTACGAGTGAAATATGAAATTTTCTGTGTTGAAACTGATTTTCTTTTTTTTTTAAAAAAAAAAAAGGAACTCAATCTACTGATTGGATTCTAATTTAGGATGGATCGAAGCTTTCCAAAGTGTTTGTACAAACACTTGCAACCTGTCCTCTTAAAATGATGTGACTGATTCAATCCCAGGTGTATCCTACCCAATCTGACTAATGCCTCAGACTGTTTAGGTATTTTGCTACTCCAATTCCATTTCCACTAGAGCTCCAATAAGAATTTGATTCATGGAAATAGATAGTGAGAGACTGGGCACTTATTCACCATGTTACAACTTTTTAGACCAGGAAGTTTAAAAAAAAAATGAAGGCAATGTATTTGTTCATTTATCTGGTGATAGACTACATATAAAATTTTTAGTATAAAACTCTCTTTCTCTTAGAGACATAGATGACCATGAAAAGCAGATTTAATAGCCACAGACTTTCATAGAAACCACAAAACACCTTTTTAAGGGAGGAATTTCCTCTTTCAGTTTTATATAGATCTCCAAAAAAAATCATGATTAAGCATACAGTAAACACTGTAAAAAAAATCTCCAACCATTGGGATTTAACACTACAAATAATAGCTTTGTATTCAGTAGCATTAATCAGTACATGTATTAGTTACTTTACGGAGACATTACATGATTGTGGGAAAATATAATTTGCTTCTTTTTTAGTAACTATTACAGTTATATGCAAAAACAAAAACAAAAAGAGTGGACTTAGCATTTTGATCACCCAAGTTTAACAATAAGTTAAAAAAAAAACTACCCAAAAGAAGTGCCATCAAAAGTTATTTGACTTTTAAAGCACATAAGGATAAATCAAATCACCATGTTTTTACCCCCACATTGTTCATTTTCCCTAAGTGTCACTTTCTGATAAGTTCAATTTCAGATTTCAAGTATTTCTCCACTAAAGTAATTGTTAGCAATGCAAACGCATGATAAGCATAAAATGAAGTTGCTGCTGTGACACAACTCCACAATGGCTTGAGGAATAGCTCTAATTGACTGGTGCAGAGGGAGTTTTCCTGCAATTATCAAAATACATACCTATACTTGATCAAAGATCAGGATTTTTCCCTTTGCCATGTGTCAATGGCCTTTAATTTAAAGTATAGAGAATATATGTGTATATGTATTTGTATACACATATCTATTTAAAGTATTGGGGAATTTGAATTTCTCTGTTCATATCAAATATACAATTCATGAATTTAATTGCATGCTATACTTTTTTTTTTTGGTGCAAGTGACTATAGTGCAACTTTTCCTCCCATTTTCAGGGAACACAAAACGAGTCTGTGTCACTTCTTTCTGATACACTCAGTGCACTTCTCCAAAGACTCAGAAAAGAATATTAGGAAAACAGCTGGACAACATAAATGCGACATTTCAAATATAGTAATAGTCATTATCCAGAGCCGTTCTTCACCCAAACTTTTAAAAAGTTGTTTCAAAGCATATCTGTGATTTGAAAGCTTAAACTACACTAGTGAATTAAGTTGTTAGTTCAAGCTGAATATTAAATTAGATCCATGTATTTTTAAAATGTGCTTTGATAAAACTATATTTAAATATGTTAGTGTAAACAATAGGTGACACTGATTCAGGCTACTGGAAATCTGACTGCTATTTTTGTCGTTCCAATATGACAACCTTTTCATTTTGAAGCATAACACTTATTATTATTATTTGCAGTGTTAACAAAGAACCATTAACAAGTTAAGCAAAAGTTCCCAAAGATGGGAGGGTTCTTTGTTGTTTGTTATGAAGTGAAATATGTACTAATAAAAATTAAACCAAACCACAAACACTGAACACTGCTCTACTTTTTAAATGAAGTCTATTTTTAAAAACAAGTTAAAATAAGTAACAGAAACAAGACATTTACATCTTGTAATTTTTGTGCTGTTATTTACATACATGTATGATACTTCTGTGTATATCTTAGAGTATGTACACACATAGTATTCAGAATGTAAACCAGAGGGTTTCACTGCTGCTGGCAGTGTCTCCGTCCTGTTCGATAGGTGTCAGGACAACTCCAAAAACAAAGCTTTAAAGTCAAGTCCCAGGTTATGCTAAAAGTCTCCTACCTGAATTATGGACATCCGAGTGGAGGGGGTCTCGGTTGCATTAGTCCCTTGTCCAGTGAAGCTGGTGTGGCAGCCCCCATGCCCCTGAGGAACAGTCAGGTTGTTGGAGGCAGGTTTCAGGTACATCACCTCAGACCTGGGCGAGCTGAGGGGCAGGCGAGTCTGATAGTCAAAGTACATGGGGGAGGTGGCCAGGGAGGGGCTGCTCACCACATTCATGACATTCATGGCATTTCTCTCCTCCACCTCGCTCTGCACTAACATGATATCGTTCTTGTTGATCTTCTTCTTTTTGCCCTTGCCCCCGCCTAGCTGCGGGTGGCTGTATTCTGCGATGCGGCAGTTGTAAGTCCGGATCTCCTTGTTCTCCCGTTTGCACTTGACCGCGATGGTGATCATAGCCGCTAGGAGGATAATGGAGATGGTGCTCAGGGTGACTATCAGTGGCAGGGACATGTCCCAGTGGTGCTGCTCGCCGTTCACCCGGGGCACACCCTCTGGAAGAGATCCGCTCACCGAACGGATGATAAGCTTAGCCACGGCTGAGAGGGTGGGCTTCCCGTGGTCCGTTACCTTCACCACTAGCTCCACTACCGGGGTTACGTCTTCCCAGAAGGGGTGCAGGGTACGGATCTCGCCGCTAGACGGGTCGATCTCGAACAAGTTGTCCTCATTGCCTTCCACAATCTCATAGGTGAGCCTCCCGCTCTCCCCGAAGTCGTTGTCCAGGGCCCGCACAGTGCTCACTAGATAGCCCAACCCGGCATTCCGGGGCACCTGCAGCTCGGCTGTATCGTTTTGCAGGGTGGGCAGCACAATCACAGGTGCGTTGTCGTTCACGTCCAGAACAGTCACTCGCACCGTGGCATTGCTCTCTAAGTGAGCCGGAGCGCCAGAGTCCTTAGCTAGTACTTTGAACTCAAAGGCTTTGGTCTGCTCATAATTGAAGGAGCGCAAAGCATAGATGGCCCCGTTCGTGGGGTTCACAGACACGTAGGTATAGATGGACACGTCCCCGATGTGCGAGGGTATTATGGAGTAGGAAACGGTGCCGTTTTGGCCCAGGTCGGGATCGTGTGCCAGCACAGAACCCAGGTACTCACCGGGGATGTTATTCTCGTGTACCTGCAGGACATAAAGTCCTTTGGTGAAGCGGGGCGGGTTGTCATTCTCGTCCAGGATTTTCACAGAGAATGACTTCGTGGAGTTGAGAGAGGGAGAACCTCCATCCCGGGCCACGATGGTAACATTGTACTCATCCTGGGTCTCCCTGTCCAGTGGACGGTCAGTCACCACAGTATAGAAGTTGTCATAGTTCTCTTCCAGTTTGAAGGGCACTGGGCCTCCGGCCCCGCTCCCTCCAAGTCCCCCTCCCGCCCCTCCTCCTCCCAGGACGCGACACTGCAGCTGTCCGTTCTTCCCTGAGTCCCTGTCAGTGACCCTCACCAGGGCGATGACAGTGCCCGGTGGGGCGGCCTCGCTCAGCGCCCCCTGGCGCACCGAGACGAAGCCTATGGAGGGCGCATTGTCGTTGCGGTCTATCAGCTTGACCGTGACCTTGCAATGGGCCGGAATGGGGTTGGGCCCCAAGTCTCGGGCCTGTACGTCAATCTCCACCAGGTTGTTCTCTTCATAGTCTAGGTTACCCTTGACGCGGATCAGTCCCGTCTTGGGGTCAATGGAAAAGAGCTCCCGCACCCGGTCTGGCACGTAGCTGCTGAAGGAGTAGATCACCTCGCCGTTCTGGCCCTCATCGGCATCTGTAGCATTGAGGTCAATAACCACGGTGCCCAGGGGGGAATTCTCGGGCACCTCCACCAGGTAGGAGGGGGCCTCGAAGACCGGACTGTTGTCGTTGGAGTCGATCACCTTCACATTGATCTGCATGGTGGCGGAACGGGGAGGTTCTCCGCCGTCCAGGGCGGTGAGCACTAGGGTGTGGTGATTCTGCTGCTCACGGTCCAGTGCCTTCTGAATCACCAGCTCCGGGAACTTAGTGCCATCTCCGCGGGACTTGACGTCCACAGCGAAGAGGCCGTGGTCGTCGCGGGTGAGCAGGTAAGTGCGGAGCCCGTTGTCGCCGGCGTCGGGGTCGTGGGCGCTGGTGAGCGGAAAGCGAGTCCCTGGAGCGGCGTTCTCCGAGATGTCCATTTCAATCTGGTCGGAGGGGAAGGAGGGCGAATTGTCGTTGATATCTTGGATTTCCACCTTGATCATGCAGATCTCTTTGTCGTTGGCGAAGACCTCTAGGGAGAGCTGGCACTTGGCGTTGTGGCGGCACAGGGACTCGCGGTCAATGCGCTGCTTCGTGTAGAGGAGCCCGCTGTCAGCGTCCACGTCCAGTAAGTGCGGCGCCGAGTTCTCCAGTACGCGGTAGCTGCCAGATTTGCCGCGCCCGGCTCCGATGCTGACACCGCCACCGCCGCCGCCGCCTCTCTCCGGGGGCAGAAGCCCCTGCTGCGGCAGCCTCGCATCTTTCCCGATGTTGCCGATCACGGTACCGGCCCCTTGCTCCTCCGGCACCGAGTAGTTGAGGTTCTTGAGCGTGAGGGCTGGAGCCCAGAGCAAGAAGCAGCAACAGATGGAAAGGTACATCCCAGACCAACGGGGTGGGGGCAGGAGCTGCAGGACTGTGCGTGTCTGTGTGCTGCGAGCGTGCAACACAACAGGGCTCTGTGTGTGTTGTGTGTGTGCGTGTGCTCCTGTGTGTGTGCGTGCGTGTGACAGGGTCTGTCTCTCTTCTCCCTCTAGCTGCCTTTTGATTCAGGCTCTTCTTATTTCTTCCCCAAGTTCCTTGAACCTGTTGAGCTACAGCATCTGCCCAGAGCGAGGAGCAGCAAATGGACCGTAGCTTAAGGGTCACTGAGTGAAAATAAAAGCAGCTTCCGAGCGCAGGGGTAAAACAAGTGCTTCTTTTCTACCGGAAAACCCCAGCTCTAGTTCAGGTTCCACAAACTTCAGTGATGAGGCGGATGATAAGAAGAAAAAACGTCCGGGGCGGGGGGTGGGGGAGAGGGAGGAGGCAGCGATAATGGGTTTTAAAAATACGCAGGGTTTTTCTTTTCTCTTCTTTTTCACCCTCCACCAGTGCGCTGAAAAGCCACTCTCACACGCAGTCTCCGAAATACTATTAAAAATAGAGGCGGAGGGAGATAAAGAGAGCGGGGAGGTGTGTCTCTCTAAGCAGGATTGTAAAGTGAAATCCTTACTTGTTACTCATCTCCCGCGATGAGATTGACGGGGATAAGGGAAAGGAAACAGACGAGTCTCGGAAATAGATTTGAAGCCCTCCCTTGTGTACAGAGAAATGTCTGGTGGCCCCGCGGGCTTGTTGGTTTTCAGGGAGTGTTTTGCTGCATTTAGAGATCTAATCTTGCATTGCTTGCAGCGGCGGCGGCGGCGGCAGCGGCGGACTGCATCTCGCTGGCAGGCGTAGTTCTCCCGTTCCTTTCCAAGCAACCCCAGGGGGGAGGTGGGGGGGAATGCAGAGCAGAGAACGAGTGTCCGGATTTGTAGTTTCCTCCCTTTACCAGCCTCCGCCCTCTCGTCTTGAAAAATGCTCTCCCGAAACCAGGAAACCCCCAACCAGATCTGCAGCAGCAGTGTGTATGCGTATGTGTGTACAGGAAAGGGAAAAAAAATCTCAGTCTATGTTCATTCGCATATACACTCTTGGATTTCTCTAAGACAGGCCAGTAGCAGCCGCCACCACCACATCCTCTCAGGAACAGCACTTTGCTCGATGCAGTTTAATTCCAGTTTGCTTTCCTCTCCAATAGAAAGGAAATCAACAGGCAACCCATGGTTGAATGCTCAGAATTGGGGGAGGGAAAAAAAAGAAGGAAAAGCGAGAAAATCCACCGAGTACTCACACACATACATACACTGTCTGTGGCTAAAAGGGAAACAGTCTCTGCATTCACAGGGCTGTGCTGTCAAGTGCTTCTTTTTTCTTTCTATTCAGCATCTCCTTCCAATGGCACTGCCGCCTCCCAATCCTCTTCATTTAGAAAAGAAAATCTTGGCAATGAATAAAAGTGGTAAATATTTTAAACGAACAAAGTATGTCCTTTTTTGTTTTGTTTTGAAGGGGAATGGATTAAACAAATCCAAATTAATGTTTGGTGTAATGCATTCTGCAGTCTCAAGCTCCAACAGTCTTTCTGGACATCTTGGTATAGGGAGTAACAACAGCAGCAGAAAGCCAAGTCAGGACGATTTACCTCTCGAGGGGCTATTAGATAGAAATGGGTTTTTTTTGTTTGTTTTTGTTTTTGTTTTTAAATTTCAGGTTCTTAAAACACCCCCAACATAAGTGAATGACACATCCAGAAATTCAGGTGTTCCAATCTTCTGGATGACTCAGATCCAGCGGAACAAATCGCATTCACTATCGCCTCATGTTCCTCCCTTCACAGACATTAGTTGCAGCTTCTTCCTAACACTTCTCTGACTCACTCTATAGATAGAAAAATCAGAATCATGTTTTGAAGAAGAAAAAGGAGAAAGGGAGGGGGTGGTGAATCCAGCTGCACTTTTACTATACCTCTTTCTCCGGGAGGCTGAGGATCAGGAAAACAAGACTGTTATCCACAGCACGAGAAGGCGTCTGCTTTGCTGGGTGTAATTTTTTTTTTTTAAATCTGTCCTCTATTTTAGGCGTGAGCCACCCCAAGATCTTTATGATTTTTAGGGAAATAAAAAATATGTATATAATAGGTTTCCAGTAACTCTCCACTGCTCAGACTCGGCTCTCAGTTCGGTATTTTCCCCCCAATTGTCCTCTATTCATAAAAGTCCAGACCAATGTGCATAGTTAATTCTGCAATCTGTTGTAGTGGGGTATTTCCCCCCTCTCTGTTATAGGTGGGTGGCCTCTTTCAATCAGGCATTCATCAGGATCAGCCAACAGCATGCAAAAGATGTTCTGATTTCAGAGGAAATAAATCCATCTCAGAAACCGAGTGAGTGAAGAAAATTAATATTAATAATAATAAGACGAATTCAATTCAACAGTTGGAGTAGCGTCTCTTCAAGTCTCCCTTCTGCTATTGCTGCATTTGCTGGGCTCCCAGCCCTCTCGCTCTCTCCCAGTGCCTCTTGCTGACTGACTCTATTCACCTCACGCCGCTGCTTAAACATTGATACTGATTTCCTGCCAGCCAATCAACATTAAGAACAAGAACCTGCCTCCTATTCCTGCTTCCAATGAAAAAAAGCTAAAAGGCTTGGGGAGGCGGTGCTAGAATCCCCAATGCTTCGGTGTCATTGATTAGATCAGTTAGATTGGAGACTAACTATGTGAGAAGGGCTTGTCGCTTGTAAACTGCAGCGACTCATTTCTACACTGCAGAGTCTCTGTGGCCTTTTAACTACATATAAAAAGCTTTCTCCGTGGTATTCCACTAGAAAACGGGGGAGGGGGATGGGGGGGTGGTTGAAAGCAATTTAATTTTTCTCTGTGTCAAAGGCACACAGGAAAGCGGAATCCCAGGGTGTGTGTAAGATTCAAAACCTTGCAGTAGATTTTCTATTAGGTATCTATTTCTCTAAAACACACACACACACACACACACACACACACACACAGAGATACAGAGAGACAGAGATTCTCAGAAATACACATACAGCCACCCTTCTTCACCACACTTCAGTTGTCTTAATGTGGCTTACTCTGAAAGCAATGCAGCTCTGTGTGTGTGTGTGTGTGTGTGTGTGTGTGTGTGTGTGTGTGTGTGTGTGTGTGTGTGTGTGTGTGTGTGTGTGTGTGAGAGAGAGAGAGAGAGAGAGAGAGAGAGAGAGAGAGAGAGAGAGAGAGAAAGAGAGCGTGACTGCACGCGTGTACGTTTGCAGCTTGTAACAGGAATCGATATGCAACTTTCTTCAACCTCGGGGAAAATCGTCTGTCCCCTTGTATCGGTACAATGAGAGTCGCTCGTTTTTCAAAGTGTTTTTAGAAAAAAAGCTGAACCGCAGTGATAGATATACGGTATCAGCAGTGTAAAACCGCCTTTTTTTTTTTAAAGAGACACACTCATCATCGATACTAGAAGCTTGGACTGCTACAAATTAAATCAGGTTTATAATACTCAGGGGCCAACGCCCCTCGGTTACCCCTATTTCAACCTAAGGCTCAACAAACAGCGATTTCTCTCTTAGGTTTCCCAATGACCAGCGCCCTCCCCGCCCCCATACCTTAGCTACGGGACTTTCCCTCAACCCTCTTTTTGAAACCTTTACTATGTAATTTCAACTTCGGTCTTCGAAAGACCTTTGGTACTCATTTTGCCACTAGCTTCTACATTCTTCCTGCGCGCGCGCACACACACACACACACACACACACACACACACACACACACTTTTTTAAAAATTACAAAAAGGGATGTAAACCCCTGTGAGAGTTTCTCTGCTAGTAGCTTTGGAGTGAGAGTGCTTAAGGTTGTTTTGATGTTTTCTTTAAGCCTTCTGTTTTCTAAATAGCACCATGGTTTAAAAAAAAAAATCCTGCTTCATTTCATCTCACTTCTCTACGACTGTGCTTCATTCCCGAATCATGGAGACTGCCTCGCTTTCCAAACTCTTCGAACATCAACATGTGGGGACTGAGGGATGCTGAATTTGTTTGTGATGCTGCCATCCTGGGGAAAGGTTTAGTGAAAAAAGAAAATTGGAATATTGAAATAGAAAAAGGTGAGTGTTTTGATTGCGGAAGTATTGATCTGGATTCGTAAATATAAAGTTGAGTTGCCATTTATAAATTGTGAATGACGAATGTACAAACCTGTAACATGAATCATTCAGGATACAAAGAAAATCAAATCCAGACCTACTGCAAGTAAGATACACAAGTATATATACATACATACATACACACACATATAAATTATTCCAGGGGATATTGTTTCAAGGTTCAGGTAAAAAAAACAGGAGTTGTTTTGGTTTTGTTTTAAATTTCTCTGGGGGTTTTATTTCAAAGAAATAACCTTTAGCCTGGAGTTAGAATCAACATTACCGTCCATCCATAAATACCAGGGAACCAAGAACTCCTCTAATAGTTTTAGAAATTAAAATCTATGCACTTTGTAGTAGGATTTCAAGTCCTAAGGTGTCTGTATTTTCGAAATGGGTAGTTTCTCCTGGGGTAGTATCTTGCAGCCAATCCTCAGGAATGCAATGCTTTGTGAAGGCTGGACTTGTTTTGCAGATAAGTTGGATGCATGAGTTGCCTGTAAAGTATAATTGAAGGACATCAGGCATTGTGGTGCTAATGTGTATTAGGGCTGTCTTTGTCTCACAAATGTGGAAGATGCTGTTTTATGGATATTAAAGTCACAAGATAATTTATTAATTATAAAAAATGGATGGACTAAATACAACTTAATTAAATAATTGATTTCTAAGCATTCCAAACCTTTTGCTTGTGGGGGCTACACAGTAGTTCAAAGACAGTCATACAAGGCACTTTAGATAGTTACACACTCCCTTGGTATTTGTGTCCTATCCTCTTTCTAGCAAGATATGAAGAGGCATGTATATGGTCAAAAAGAGCTGTTAAATAGTTGTTAAACCCAGGAAACTTAAGTCCCAGAGGACAACTAACATAATGACATAGTGTTATGTGAATAGGCATGTATGTATGTACATATATCCATACATGTATGTGTATGTAAAAGCTCTTATGTAATTATGCCCTGACTCCCTCTAGTGTATTGAACTGGAATAGTGTGTATTTATGGCATATGCTGATGGAGGTGGGGCCAACTAGGGAGCAAATTAGATTTATAGAAGATATGCTTTACTTTCTCTCTAATCCGTAGGGATGAAGAAAGTTTGTTGTGTACTAAAATGAGTTTTCCTCTTCATCTACTTGTTTCACTTTATTTTAAACAGGAATTTTACTTTTTTGGAAATAGTTTGTTGAGAATTAGTGGCTTCCCTTCTGTGAGTTCTCCTTTACCTATAGTTACTCCTTGTTTTGGAAATCTTTACTTAAATTCTGCCTTCTTTTCCCCAACAGGTGATTTCCCCTCATAGAACTGTCAGGGATGATTCCTGAGGGATTACTCCTGATTACCTTAGTACTATACATTCCTCAGATTCAAAGGTTTATGGAAAATGTGTGATGGAAATATGGGCATGTAGTCTGATTCCCTCATCCCTCCCCCAGCCTTAAAAGCATAAATTGGGTTATGCTGGGGACAAATTACAGTATAATGACAGTTTGTATATGTATCTAACTCTGCTTTAACTCCATACAATCTTATGTAGCTGGATTTATGCAGTTACAAACAGAGTAAATTCAAACTAATTAGTAATAATTACAAAACAAATGCTCCAGCAATCTAATGAAATTATATTATCACCATTGTTAATAAATATTTATTGAAAATTCAAAGAGTCCTGGGTAATTTATACAACATCAATGCATGTACATGTTCACTGAGAATAAACAGTTTAGAGTTTCTTAGAAGAAAGCTGCTATATAAATGAAAGAGTTTTGTAACTTAAAACATTATACTAACCTGGGGGAATTTCAAGGATGGAATTGTTGTCGTGTGTTAAAATTGCTTAGACTAGAGAGTAAGTAAAGCTTCCTTTTTATGTAGGTTCTTACATTTAGATAATGCAATTAATACCCCTCCCATTACTTTGATTACTGACACTAATATGGAGAATGTTAAATGAAGCAATATCTTCCCCTCCCAGGGGAAGGTGACAGGACTGTATTTCTATACAGAATAATTTGAAAGAATATGTTTCCTTGGGGAGGATGGGGGAAAGATTCAGGTGGTATTTCTATACAGAGTTGTGTTGCTTTTCTGAGTAATTGAATTAAATGTTATGCCCCAGACAGGCACTTCATAAATACAGTCGAGAAGTCCTGATGATACGGTTCTTAATAGCAGCAGTAGTAATATGTTTCAAAAACTTGCCCTGCTAGAGTTCTTCTGAAATAAGATGTCTTCCTTGAAAGAGGATGTTTGGTGCCAGTTTATTTTTCAAGTCAGCTAGTACCCTTTTCCATTTAGCTGAAGCTATGAAGAGTGAAAAATAATGTTATGACAGAAATGCAGTTTCTTCCTTATTTCCTTCCTTGCCTTTTCTCCTGTTAAAATTTCACCACTTGAGAAGGGATTTTTATTTTCTTTTCAAAGGAGTTTTCCCCAACACCTAAATAGTCTTGGGCTTTATAATTGTAAAAAAAGAATGCATGTAATCATTTCACATCAAATACTAGAATGACGGAAATGTTTTGGTAGGGTGGTTCCGAATGCTATTAGATTCAATATTTCCTTTCATCCATCACCGACGGTTTTGAGAGCATTCTATGTTTCCCAGATACATATGAATTTTCCTTTTTGGGGGGTTAAATTAAGTCTTTTCTTCTTAACAAGTAATCATGTCACTAATATCACCGGGACAACCACTAGATGAGTTACTTTCTCCTTAATGTTGTATTTTAAGTATGATAATAAATTACACTTTAATGCAACTTTTAAGGAAAATTATGTCACTTAAAATTAATCTTAGAGGTATGCCCTCTCATCTCTAAATAATTTCTTCTTCTAGTTTGTGCTCCCATGAGCGCGCGCGTGTGCACACACACACACACACACACACTCCATAACCGAAGTGAAATCTTGCTCTCAACTAAGATGACACTAATTTTGATATCTCAAATACCTCTAGCAGCATTATTAGTATAACGACTCACCTACCATCTTTTAAACTTTATTTTAAAGCTGCAGAATTAAATATTTATTCTAATTTTTAAAACTTTTGTTTTAAATTCTTGGAATTTCAGATGAACTAGGAAGGTTAGGTCAGGCTATATTTGACATTTATAGTACAGAATATGTATAACATACTACTAGCATATACATTAACATATAAATAAAATCATTAAATCAGAGTTCTTCTATTGTGAAATTGTTCTAACAGAATTCCTAGACTAAGGGAGTTTCAATGTAATTGGAAATGAAATTTACGTCCACAAGGTATGTATCTTTTACTTCATTTAAAAGATATAATCAATATAGATCCAATATGGGTATTATTATATTAGCATTTTCCAGTTTGGAAATTGGAAGTAATTTTTCATGATTAGTTGCCAGTTACTGACTCATATATCTATGAACCTCAGGTGATGTATCCTAGAAGTCAGTTTTTAACCTTTTATAAATTTAATCTACCAGCTGCATGTTATTTATAAGTAAACTGTACTGCCTCTGGATACATGTGTGTGTATTATAAGGATTCATGAATTGGAACTTTGGGACCAAATATATCTGTTGTGTTGATGAGGAGTTGTTTACCTTAATTATAAATTATTATGTAGATAATTTTTTAATCCTAATCTTTACAAAACCTATTGACAAAATTTACAGCTTTTTGCATTCTACATTCCAGAAACAACTGATCTTAATTAAATTACTCAACCCAGACTTCCTTTAGAAGATACCCAAAAATAAGTTACACCTTAGCTCCCCCTTGTGGGTTGTTAGCAATATGCATATTAGGTGGGGTGGGGTTATTTTCAAGATTATCACCTATTTGGAAGACTGTGTACATGTTCATAAATATATTTCTTTTTAATCCAAATAGTTAGTTGTGAGTCAAATGCATTTATGTAACAAAAATGAATTTCTGCAGCTTTAAAATAAAGTTTAAAAGATGGTGAGTTGTAATACTAATAATGCTGCTAGAGGTTACCATTTTGGCCAATTCTTACAAGGAAAACAGGATAGGAGAGAGCTAAAATTGGGAGACCAGCCCTCACAAGCACACCCGGGAAATTCAATTCAGTAGATGGCACTCTTCCCTCAGAGTCAGTATTGCAATGATGACCTAGCATGATATTTCCAGGAGCTGTGTCACTGGAGGTGCTGTCTTTCAGGAGAGGCAAAACCAACAACCTGACCACTTGTGATTATAACAGATCCTACATTACTTTTCACAATAAAGATTCATTTACACTGCCTGTCTGTCATATAGTTCCCTCACAAGGATAAAAGAGAAAAATATCCAAGGAGCACATTGAGCTTCTCGGGAAACAGATGCTATAGAAAGCCATTGTACATTATTAGGGATCAGAATTATTAACCCTCCCTAGTCTCAAGGATAAAGTATTGCTTGTGTAATTATATTGTCAATATATGAGTTCTTCCTTTTCAGGCAATTAAGCATGATATTTTCTCATCTCATTTTGTTTTTCTTAAATCGCAGTTGAATTAAAAAAAATACAAAGAAAAACAAAACAAAACAAAAAAAAAAAACCAAACCCAATGGTTTATGTCAAACTAGAAAGAATAAAATTTAGTGTTACAGTAATTACTTGCTTTATCTTTCACTAAAATATATTTTTAAAATTTTCTTTTATTAGCATGCCATGAGAGTTGTGGTTGCAAACCCATTTCACTTACCAAATGAAGGAAATTAGAGGAAAAAATGAACTAATTTTACCTGGATTGATTTAAAGTCAGTGGCTTTTTATTTCTACTATGAGGTTTGTAAACTGAGTCTGTGGTCTAGATTTCCCCCTACATTAAAACACACACACACACATACACACACACACACACACACACACACACACACACACACACACTACAATGTAGAGCCCATTGGTTATAATTTAATAATAAAAAAAAACCTTGAAAATAATAGGTAACTTAATGTACATATGTTGCACTAAATTTAATAAATAGAATAAGATGTGTAGAACCTAAAATGTGGACATTAACTGAGTAATTGTGATTTATCACATTCCCAAATTAGGTATAATAGTGTGTTTTCACAACTGTTAACTCCTTCAATGCATTGTACAAGAGTGTAGAATTAGGTAAAAAAAATAAAAATCCATTATGCCTCTGATGAGAACATAGTTAACTTCTGGACACCAAGTTTTATTTAAATAAGTTAGAATCCCAAAGGATAATTGGGTAGTATAGCATATCAGTAGAGTTTTGTGTTGACATTTGGTAGACCTTCATTCTAAGACTGCTTCTAACTTACTAGGTAGATGACCCTGGATATTCATTTACCCCTCTCTGGGTTTTATTTATTTTTTATTCTGTAAAATAAAGGTGTTGGACTCAAGACCTCTAAAATCTTTTTCATTTCCAAATCTATGATTCTATCCTAATCAAATGAATGAGAGAAGAGCTTTTGAGAGGGGGAAGGGGGGAAAAGATTGAAAAAAACTTTTCAGTAATAAAAAATAATTGTAGCCTCTGCTAAAAATATATATTTTATAAATATATTAATTGAAAATACAATTTTACATATATATAATTTGAAGTACATTTACATATGTGTGTGTATATGTATATATACACAGAGATATGACACATAAAAATTTTAAAATTTGACAAACCATTTGAAGTTTATTTTATTCTGCTAACTCCAGA
Source organism: Pseudochirops cupreus (assembly GCA_028627135.1). Taxonomy (NCBI): domain Eukaryota; kingdom Metazoa; phylum Chordata; class Mammalia; order Diprotodontia; family Pseudocheiridae; genus Pseudochirops; species Pseudochirops cupreus. The sequence goes on from CM053580.1 coordinate 82,566,537, forward strand.
ATATCAGAATAGGCAAAGTGTACATTTTGTCTCTCTTTTCTAGGGAGTGAAAAGGGTATGAAAATTTTGTGTTTACAGTTCCAGGGTCCTAGCCAAAATGCTTTTGAAAAATTCAATAATGTTAATTTAAAGAAAGACAAAAAAAATCTCTGTAAAATTATAATTAGTAGAATACAATGCTATAGTATCTAGCAGTTGCAACTCAAGTAAACCTCTTAAAATATCAAGAAAAATGTAAGACTGACCACACTATAACTTATTCACTTCATTATTCAGGTCTATAGTCAACACGTGCACTGAGAAATAGAGGTCTTTCTCTTTTCACCTGTTGGAAGACTGATGTGTAATTCTGTCTCATTAGAGGTGAAGAGCAATGTTGATATGATCAGGGTAGAGTATTCTTAGAAAGAAAGAAAAAAAGGGGGGTAAAGGGGAGTCAAGATGATTGTACTTCACAGCATTTCCACGCATAAGAACTAACCCAGTTTTCTAAACGCAGGTTAATGAAAAGGGGATGGACAGTTTGAGCATGGTGGCAGACCACCATGGAAAGAGAACTGCAACTTTGTGTTCTATATTTGATAGGAGAAAAGGGAGGCGCGATCACTTCCTTCTCCCAACTCCTCTCTCCACCTACCAAATATTGATGAATATTCTACACAGACAGTTCTTCCCCCATGCCACATTCCTGAGAATAGACAGAGTTTTTGAATGCTTGATGAGTCAAAGCTACAAATGAAAAAATCTACTTGATTATTTCAAATAAACAAGTATATTAACAATGTTCTTTTTTTTTTTTTTTAAGAGTTGACCAGTGGTTAGAATTTGGTACCACCTGACTAATACAAGTCAGGCAGCTTGGTGACACAGTGGATAGAGCACTGGGCTTGGAATCAGGAAGATTAATCTTCATCTTCATGAGTTCAAATCCAGCCTCAGACACTTACTGAAATCCGTGATCCTGGTCAAATCACTTAACCCTGTTTGCCTCAGTTCCTCAACTGTAAAATGAGCTGCAGAAGGAAATGGTAAGCAACTCTAGTATCTCTGCCAAGAAAACTCCAAAAATGAGGTCATAAAGAATCAGATATGACTGAAATGACCCAATAAAGATTTATATAAATTTTTTATATTTATACAAATTTATACAAATTTATATCTATACAAATTTATACAAAAAAAAATTTACTTCCCACTACTCCTCTTGTACACCTCAAAGTGAACCTTTCACCAGAGTATTCATTGACCTCTCATATCGGACTCTTTCCTCATAATTTTGACTTTTTTCACCTATCCCAGTTTAAAGCCTAAACTTTGTCAAGACCCAGCTGAAGGATTCCCTCCTTCATAAAGACTTACCTAGAAATTCCAGTCCACATTTCTTTCCTCTCCATCAAAGCCTCTATGGTACTGTAACATAATTTAACATGATTATGCTGTCTTGTGTCTTTTATTGTTGCTTGTATATAAGACTTCTCTTCATAATTATTGGGTAAGAAATCTGAGTGGGGAAACTCCCTAACCTAACTGTGCCTCCTACTTTTCCTATATCACCTACCATGGTACTAGGAACAGAGGAGGTTCTCATTAAAATGTGTTGATAGATTATATGCTATAGGCACAGCAATTAGTACCATTAGAGTTGACTTGCTTGGCTTTTACATGTCAATCCTGTGATATCAATAAAACCTCTGCTTAGAATTTCCTTCTACATGATATCACTTCATAAATAAATGAATGATGGAATTAAGTTTTATATAATGTAAAAATCAGTTATCATTATCAGTGTTATCACATCTTTTTTTGAT
>CM053580.1:82568444-82586020 GCA_028627135.1 Pseudochirops cupreus
AACTTCATAAATAAATGAATGATGGAATTAAGTTTTATATAATGTAAAAATCAGTTATCATTATCAGTGTTATCACATCTTTTTTTGATAAAATTAAGACAGAAATTGTCATACTACAACATTCCATTCCTTTTTATGGTTAATATTCTGTAGACTGAATAAAATACCTGTTTTTCATAATCAATGACTTACTATTTTATTTTATTATTTTATTATCATCTTCTATGTTACACATTTTCTGAATGATTCTAATAGCATAAAGCATGAAAGAAACAATATGCTCCTTGTTCTTTTCTTAAACCATTTTAATATCTTCCAAAAGATTTCTATATTATAAAATCATTCTATTCCATGTAGTGTATAGAATATTGGTACTAAAATTAAATTTAAATTACTATTAAGACCATTGTTGTAACCTTTTTTATGGATTGTTTTATCTGACAAGTTGAGGATAGTAATTTTGTCCTCATAGTACTTTGGTTCCAAGAGAGTTTATCGGTTGTGTTCTCACCTTTACCTGAAACTTAAATATTGTGACCACATAATGAGATGACAGGATTCATTGGAAAAGACCCTGATGTTGGGAAAGATTGAAGGCAAAAGGAGAAGAGGACAGCAGAGTATGAGATGGATTAAATAATGTCATGGAAGCAATGAACATAAGTGTGGACAGACTTTGGAATATAGAAGGACCTGGCATACTACGGTCCATGAAGTCATGAAAAGTCAGACATGACTGAATGACTGAACAACAAGAAGATGTTTACCCAAGTGTTTTTATTTACAGAGTGAGGATTATCATGGCTGAAATCATCAATTATACTGAAAAGCATTAGTTTGATTTTAATGTGGGTAGAATGAAGCCATACTGATATTATACATGGAAAGTTTGTCATCTGGCTAAGGGTTGCAAAATGAAAGGATACTATTTTTCCTAAACAAAGATGTCATTACTGACCCATCTTCATGTAATGATAATTAACTTAAATTTGAAGACCCCTTTTTGTTATGTCAAGTAAACAGGTACTTAGCCCTTAGTAACTAATCAAACCTCTGTGAAACAGAAGGTGTGAACTTTGTCTTCTGTTTCTGACATAACAGGAAGGATTTGGCTGAACCAGGAAGCCAATGTGTGTGTGTATATAAGAAAAGCCCCAGAGAGGCACATTCAGAATTTTCTGCTGAGAAATCTGGTGAAGGCTAAAGTTGTTGCCAGGAAGGCTGCCTGGAAGGCTGCCTAGAAGGCAGAAGTGGCTGTTGCTGCCTGGAAGGATGAGATTTCTTCTGGGTCCTAGACCCAGCCAAACTGCCAGAGGATGGAGGAAGCATGACCAGGATGCTAAGAATTTGTTTGTTTGTGGCTTGGTTGAGCCTTGAATTCCCTGGAACAGAAATTGTGAAGGTTTTGAGATGTACTGGACCCTGTGAACTTCAGTGTGGAGAAGGAACTGCCCAAAGGACTGGGCAAGGACCCGGGAGCTGTCTGCCTCTGAATCAAGGTGACTGGTGGATTCAGGTAGGATCTGGGACCATGGAAGGGGATCCAGGGAATCTTAGAAACCACCCCAAGTCAAGATTGAGTGAAGATCTCTCCTTGGATGTTGAATGCTATTATGATAACATGGTTTACTAGTGACCTAGAGGTGTGGGGATTTGTGTATTTTCTAATGATTGTATTTAGTGATTAGAAATATTTAGTAACTGATTGCTAAATAAGTGACTGATTAAGTTAACCTAGTTGTGCCATGAGTGCAAGACTGACATGTTCTGAGATGATTGAATGATTAAGTAAGGAGGCAAACCTCCTTAGGGATACCAGATGATTGTTCTTTTGGTTCCTTGTTCTAAATACTGTGACCACTTTGGTGAAAACTATGTGGCCATTTTAAAGAAAGTTCTTGCGAACACTATATTGTGATTTTTTGTGATAAGATGTAATGTTATGAATATTGTATCTTGATTTGTTGTGAATGTTTTCCTTTGATTTGTCCTTGAATAAATACAGTGTTCACTATACTGCATAATCAGAACCTTAAAAGCTGTTCATAGTAGCATTCTTTTGGGAAGCTGCTCATGCATGGCATTATATTTCAGGAGGTGTAAAGTTAAGCATGAACAGCCTTCCAGGAGACTGTTGCTGTGAACAGCTTCAAGGTTCTGATTACACAGTATAGTGAACTCTCTATTTAGCAGTAAATTAAAGCAAAGCATTCACATAAATCATAGTACAGCATTCACAATGTTATGACATAACAACTTATCACTAAAATGACCATATAGTTTTCACCAAAGTGGCCACATGGTTTTAAACAAAGTACAGTCATTTAGTAATTCAGTCATTTAATAAGTCCTTAACTGACTTGTCCTTCAGGAGGCTTGCCTCCTTAATGGACACAAAGTGCAAAGGTCAAAATTCTCCACCCCTAGGTCACATTGTCTTAATTTCTTCAATCACAAAGTCTTCTTTCTTCTTATTTGGAGAAGTCCTTAACTCAGTCATCTAAGTGTAAAGGTCAAAGTTCTCCACCCCTAGGCCACAGTAAACCATGATCTTCTTGTTTGCATTAAATACCCAAGGAGAGGTCTTTTCATCTTGACTTGAGGCAGGCTCTCAGCTTCCATGGTTCCTCTTCCATGGTCCCAGCTCCTGTCTGAATCTGTCTGACTGTCACCTGAGTTCAAAGGCATACAGCTCTCTCCTTGTCCAGCTCCTTGTGCAGTATCTGTTCCATATTGAAGTTCACAGTGCCTAGTCCACTTCAAGTCCTTCACAGTTTCTGTTCCTGGGAAAGACAAAACTTAAAGCCACAATGACACTTATTCAGATTGCTGGCATCCACATCAATTCACTTTCTGCCTGTGAAATCAACATAGGCCCAACAACAAGGTCTGAGGAATCAACACAAATCATCAGTATAGTCCCAGGACCTCTGAAAACATCAGTAAGACCCTCCTCCAGGATTTCTGTAAACATACAACATTAAAATCCTCTTTCAGGGCTTCTGAACCAGCAGTAAGGTCCCAGGGCTTCTGTAATAATAGCAACATCCTCTGTCAACAGACAAATCTGACAAAGTAAAATCGAAACAGACAGACAAAGTACTGGCACCACAGTCATGCTTCCTCCCAGCTCTCCTCTCTTCTCATTTCTCAGTTCTTCTCAATTCTATTTTTAGTTCTTCTCAGTTCTCAGTTCAGTTCTCAGTTCTTCATTCTGTCACCACAAATTCTGTTCTCCATTCTTTTCTCAATTCCTAGAAGTTCTCAGAAGTTCTCAGTATCCTAGCAGTTCTCTCTCTCTCTCTCAGGAATTCTGCCTCTCTAGCTTGGGCTTTTCCTTATATATGGTATTCTCCTCCCTGTTGTGTCCCTTCCTGTTACATCAACAACTTCCTCCCACTTGGGGATTCACAAGTTCTGGATGTTAATACTTGATACAGTCATAAACTTGAAACAAGGTGCTAAGTACCTGTTTGATTGCCTATACAAGGGGCAGGGAAGATCTTCAAATCCCCATTACCATTACAAGAGGTCATGCATAATTTGTCCCCTACTATGCACAATCCGTTTTGTACATTTGTATGAATACCTCTCTTTCCTAACATAAACTATATTTTGTCCAAAGTAGTATGCATTTATGAATGCATGAAATGACTGACTGGTGTTAGATAGATAGTTCTTGACTAGTAGTTCCATAGAGCCTCATTAGCACAAACTATCCTTGTGATGACAAATTGCATATATACCCCAAAGTGACTATGGGCAGGGATAGGGGGGAGATCATGATATGGACTGAGAAGACTTCTGAGCAAATTTCATATCACTAACTTTATGAACCTTGGCAAATCTGTTCATCTTTAATAGCTTCAGTTTCCTAGCACTGATCACCAAAGATCCTTCAAGATCTAAGACTTATTATTTCCCACATTACTTTGTGTGTTATAGACCTAGTTTAATTGTATTGGAAAGCTTTTCAAAGAATCAATGAATATAAAGATAGTTTCACTGAATGCTTGATGGTATAGCATATTAGGTAACTGTAGTTGAATCATGGAAGGATGAAATGTACTATCAGAAAACTCCAAATTATTTTGCACCAGAAGAGAAAGATATTGGACTTATTTATAATTCAAATTCTATAGTCATCCTGCTGTGCTCCCTTCTACTTCAATGGATATTGCTGTCAAATATTCTTCAAATTAAAGAGTGTGGCTTTTTAGGATGATAATATTCGATGTGATTAAGACTTTTACATAGTTGGCAATCATTTCATTCTGATTTATAAATTTATCTGTTACCAACCAATTAGGTCAATGTTTTTTTGTTTATGTGAAGTTTTTCATTTGTGTGTTTCCAAATGTGTGGCAGCATAAACACAATTGTAAAGAGCATAGATAAGCTCTAAAAATGTTATGTGGCATTTTACCCAAACATCTGTCAAGTAAAGGTTAGGAATTTCACTTTTTAAAGAAAAACATATACCAATTAGCAGCATTGCTCTGCTGTCAACCAACTGATTTGGGGAAGGGTTTGAAATGTTTCTTGATAAAACCAAAAGGAATCTACTCCTAAACAGATATTTCTATGAGAGAGATATGGTGTGTATTTTAAAATAACACCAATAGAAGATCAATTAAAGTGGGGTTATTTAATATGATGCTTTGTTTCAATAAACAGAAAAAATTTGACCACGTACTGGACCCATTATCACATTATTAACTGCCCATTAAAATTTTCATTTGACTTCATAATAATTATTTTTTAAAAAATATATATTTATACAACAGAAACTTCTTACCTATGAATCTAGTGATCCAAATTCAATAAATTTTTCTCATGAATGTAAGGAGGCTATGATAGATAGAGAGATAGATAGACAGATAGATAGATAGATAGATAGATAGATCCACAACACTTAAGTGAATGCTGCTTATATACTATATTAAAAGCCCTGAATTCTTAAAAATGTTGATGAGCTTTTGAAGTAATTCAGAAGTCACAAAATCCCCAAAGGAAACAATCACCAAGAAATATTGACAAATTTAAAAAAAAAACACTATTATCTTACTGTGACCTGGCTTAAGAAGGGATTTTATTTATTTTGAGTTATCCTTCCATATTCATATCCTTTAAATTTGCTATATACTTGGATAACTATTGAATTACTAAGCTATATAATACTTCATCAAAGTGATATTTAGTTGATAGAAAACTGTCCTGTGAGTATGGATGGCCTGGGTTCAAATCCTGTGTCTGAAAAATAATGACTATTATCTCAGGCAAGTGATGGAACATTCCAACCCTTTCACCCATTCAATGTAGGAGCAGATATTCAGGTACCTTCTATTTCCTATTGACCATGATAAATGAATAGTTTGTACTGTGAGGTGACCAAGACTTGATGTCATAAGTGTATGATAAAATTATACTTATCACAAAATTGTATTTGAAGGATCTGATGATGAGTAATCAACTTCTGCTTAGTTTCTGTTCTCATTACCTTTGGTCTCATTTCTGGTCTTGTTAACCCATGCACAAAATCTACTACATTTCGATTTCTTTATACTAGAAGACAGTTACTAAGTCTTAACCCTTTTTAGCTTTCTGTTCTCTAGTCTGCAGGACTGATTCATTTTTCATTCTCCTGGTTCCCAATTTCTGTTTGAATCGTTCTGTTTTGTGTCCTCTCGCAGTCCTAGAACTAGCATTTCTTTAAGTTCTTGCACATCCTCTAGGTGTCCTCCCTACAGTGTACTCTAATTTAAAAAAAATCTACTTACATGAGGCACAAAATATATTTCAGATGAGTCATAACTCTCGAGAGAAGCACTATTTATTGATGTCATATTAATTTGTAATAAACTAATCTTTTTTCTCATCCTTACACATAGTCCCTTCTCATCCAAGATTACTGTCTTCACTATCTTGTTGTCTCTGAATTTCTTCTTTTATTTTAGTCTGCACATTTCTCAGACTGTTAAAGGAAATTTTAAAGTCCATGAAAAGGTTGAGTACTATCTCTTTTGAGTTGTTTTTCAATCATGTCTGATTCTTTATGATCCCATTTAGCATTTTCTTGGCAATGATACTGGAGTAGTTTGCCATTTTCTTCTCCAGACCATTTTACAGATGAGGAAACTGAGGCAAGCAGGAATAAGTGACTTGCCCCATGTCAGCTAAGAAGTGTCAGAAGTCATACTTGAACTCAGGTTTTCCTGACTCCTGCACTCTGCCACTATGCCACCTAGCTACCCTATAATATTATAGCAAAAATGATAATAATAACATAAAGATGCTATATTACAGCATAATATATAATTGTATAATATCACAAGATATATATTATATAAAAAGTGTAATGTAATGTGATATAATATGATAATGATACCTAGCATTTATATAGCTCTTTAAGTTTGCAAAGCACTTTATAAATATTAACCCGTTTTATTTTATAATAAACCTGGATGGTAGGTACTAGTATTATCCCCACTTTACAGATGAGGAAACTGAGATAGACTGAAGTTAAGTCACTTGCCCAGGATCATACAGGTATTAAGTTTCTGAGGCTGATTTTGTACTCGAGTCTTCCATACTCCTGATCTAATGCTCTATTCCCCTGTGTCAACAAGCTGCCAGTATACCTATTCTTTATGGTTAGAGAAATTTGAAATAATTAGAAATTATATGAGAAAAACAAACTAGTGTTATTGGTAAATTTATTATATTGAAAGAAATGCATCCACATGCAATCATTCTTTTTTCCTCTCCTTTCCTTTTCCTGTTATTTTTTCCTTCTCACTTTCCTTTTCCCTCTCCCTCTCTTTCTTTCCTTCTTTCTTTCCCTCTCCATCTCTCCACATATAACACACACACACACACACACACACACACACACACACACACACAATTAAATGAGTGGAGAAACATGGAAAGTGAATGCTTTCTCAATAGTGAAATATAGGTACATAATATATTTATATGTACACATATGGTTGGTTGTTGTCCCTTGTTCTCCAAGAGGACCAAAATGATATCATTATGTGAGAGTCAAGTTATGGTGTATCCAACTGTGGTTGATCAGACCAATAAGAACTCAAAATGCCCTATTTGGGGTGGATTTTCTAAATTCTATATCTATAGCTAGATAGTGACAGAGATATAGATATACATGACTATCCACAAATGTGTGTGTATGTATGCAGTGAGATTTCCTGATTATTTGGACTTGTGATTCATCAGCATAAGGAACTTCCAGTGTGGAGACTCACTCTACTAGTGTAGTTCTGCAACTAGTAGTTATAGTCTCAGAGAGTCATTTGGAAAAGTAAGAGGTCAAGTACCTTACTCATGGCTACCCAGGCAGTATGCATAGAGATTGGATTTGAATCTGGTGCTGAATGTAAGACTAGTCCTCTACCCAGTATCCTCCCCACCCCTCACCTCAACATTATCAAGTGAAAATAAATTAACATATATATGCCTTTGGGGCAGCTAGGGCAGCTGGTTATACTGTGTATAGAGTGCCAAGACTGAAGTCAGGAAGGCTCATCTTCCTGAGTTCAAATCTGGCCTCAGATGCTTATTAGCTGTGTGACTCTGGGGAAGTCATTTAACCCTGTTTGCCTCAGTTTCCTCATCTTTAAAATGATCTGGAGAAGAAAATGACAAACCACTCCAGTATCCTTGCCAAGAAAACCCCTAATGGAGTCATGACAAGTCAGACACAACTGAAATGACTGAACAATAACAATATATTTATATTTGACTTTACAAAGCTGAAATAAGTTTATCTGGCAAACATGGATTTTTGTTTAGTTATTTGAAACTATTTCATCATGGCAGATTTATGTAACTAATTTATCCATGTGAAGGAAATACTTAATTTCCATTTAATAAATTTTTACTATTCACCACAGAGTACTCAAGTTCTGAATGAAATCCAATTTAGATTGTGTTCTATTCTATAACTTAGGACTGTTCTTAGCTATTGAATCAATGTATTTTAATCACCAAAACTTTACTGAAGATAAGATAACAATAAATTAGTATAGAAGGTCAATATTTTAAGGTTGAATTTTCAGGACATTATAAATATAATTTATATTGCAAACCTGAAATTCACCAAACACTTTAATAACTACCATTTGTGTAGAATTTTAATGTTTGCAAAATGCTGTATATGTGTTACATCATTTTGTAATTTTTTTTTTTACTTTGACTAATTCTAGACTATTTCTGCCTTATTTATTTGAAGCAGAAATTCTGAGATTTGCTAGGATTTTTCTTGTTGTTGTTTTTAATTTACCTTAATGGAACTTAAAAATTGCTGCACAGTAATTTTGATTCACTAAGGTGGTTGAAGCTATCAATATTATGACTCAACTCTTTGTTTCAAGTGAACAATGTGATTGGGAGGCCTCAAGGCAAGTGGTTCAATATCACAGAGATAAACCATTACTTAGTCTAACATAACTAAATTTAATATAGAATGATTCATTCACTTGGCTTAGATAGACATCACCATAATCCAAGTTAAATAGCAGGTATAACAATTAGAATGGGGAATTCCATATAATAATCTTGAAATAGAGGTAATTAATTTTAAAAAATGCAGCATGAATCAAAACTTATTTCAGATGAGAGAACTCTGAATCCATAGGTAGAAAAAGTAGACCTGCAGAAAAAGACTTACACAATATTTAGTACCAAAGGTTTAGCACTTAATGTACTTTTTAATTTAAAAAACTTAATAGGAATAGTTCATTCTAAATTAAAACAAGAAACAGAGAAACAAAGTTCATTTTGGCTATATGTGAGCATATTTTACATAGACTTACATATGTTTGTTTGTTTTTTTTTAATCATCTCATCTTTTCAAAAAAAAATGACTTCTAAAATTCAAATGACCCTACCCATGTGGATCAACTATGTTGCCTCCTTGTTTCTAATAGTATATCTACCTTCCTTCTCCTATGGACTCCATGTAATTAGACTAATTATTATAGTTAAGCATCCATTTTGTACAGTACATGTATTCAGAATTCTACCACAAACAAAGGCACAGAAAATCAACTAAAAAGATTATAAAATTGAGTCACAATGTATTATGTTTCATTCAGACTCTTATCTAAACATTGGTGCATGCATACTAATTTCTTTTGCATCTTGTTTATCTAACCAGTGCTTGTTGTCATGTGTGGTATAAAATATTTTATTCTAGAAGTTTGTCTTTTTTTCATTGTTAAAACAAAATATATTAAGTGACATAGAATACAGCAATTAGGTTAACATTTACACCAAAAAGTTAATATTTTTGAAAATGAGTCTATCTATCTAGATATACACATACATATATATGTATATTTGTTGTCATATTGTAATAATTTGATAGAGATAAAGACTCATAATTTTTTCAACTGAAAGATACATTAGAAATCTTTTTTTTTTTTCCAACAGTAAAGGTAAGGGTTTTAGAAAAGTTAAGTTCCAAGTGTAAGTGACTTGAAGAAGGTCTCTGTAGCTGGTCAGTGTGTATAACAGCAAGCACCCTAGTATACCCAGGATGGCAGCTAGCACAGGTTCTTTGATCTGCTTTACTAAAGAGAAGCAATTTTAAATGGGTCAACAAACTTGAATCAAATACACACACACACACACATATGTGTGTGTATGTATGTATATGTGTGTGTATGTGTATATATATATATATGTAGGTATGTATGTATAAAATACAGAGAAAATAACACAATTCAATAGACCAACAGACAGGTTGTCTAGCTGTCTGACCATTACATATATACATAGTTTGTTAGCAGAGAAAGAAGCACCAATATCTGGGTTTTCAAAGCCAGGGGAGTTCAACAGCTGCCCAGAGTCTCATCTGGACAATCCACACAATTCTTCCCTTAAGTGAGCCCCAAAGCAAAACCTCACCTCCGAGTATATATACTCTTCTTCAGGGTCAGAGGACATCACAACCCTTGTGACCCACTGTCTATTTACAAAGTAGCAAAAGATGTGGGTCTTCCCGAAAAAAAACAAAAAACAAAAAAACAACAAGTCTTCCCCCAGTCAAGCTTCTACTGTTGAGTTCCACTTGAGGCCCATTAAGGGACAGGGAAGATCTTCAAATTTTCTTACCATTACAGTGTACAACTACTACTAGAGTATTAGTCTACAGTTCAAAGGCAGTATAGTATAGTGGATAGAAAGTTGTATTTGTAGTGAAAAGGTAAGTCAAATTCTACCTTCGATATGTAGTGGCCTCGGGCAATTTGCTTAAATTATTTGAACCTCAGTCTCCTTATCTTTAACATGCTAATAATAATAGCATCTATCTCACAAGGTTGTAGTTGGGAAGTGAAAATTTTGATAATTCATGATAAATTGTTTGCAAACCTTAAAGTTCTATAAAATATAAGCCATTTTTAATAATTAACTAAATAGTCTTTTCTATCTCAACTTTAATTTTTTGGGTAATGTTACGGTATTTAATTACCTATTATTTTGTGGTATAACACGGACTGTTTCCACAGCATGAAGGAAGAAAAACTGATGAAATATCACTAGCATTGCATTTTGCCTTTAAAAATGCAGCATAGGGGAGGCGGGAGGAAATGTTCTGAATGACCCTAGTACTGATACATTTTGAGGATTAGGAAGTGTCAACCACTGGTATACATAAAAAGTTTAATTAATCTATTACGCTTTTTTTAAAAGGGACACATTAAGATTCATGTTAATTTACATTTCTATTTGAATTTTTACTAGATGGTTATCAGTTTTGACTTCATATGTTAAATACTTGACAAGATTAATTTTGGTATCGCTTTATGATCTGTCTTTTAACGTGCTTTATTGTTTCAATTATCTTTATGAAGTTAATCCATTTTTTACAATAGTGTCAGATGCACAAATTTTAGCAAACTGCTTTAGTCATATAAGTCATACACATAAATGACTTGATGTTACATTTTAATCTGTGTTATTGTTAATTAATCAAATTCTTAATTGGGCTTCAAGAGGAAAACTCTAGTAGACATTTTTATTTCTTTGGTTAAGTTACTGTGGTCCCAGTAAATATTAAAAGGAAAAGGATGGAAGGAAGGAAGGGAGGGAAGAAGGAATGAAGGAAGGAAGGAAGGAAGGAAAGAAAGAAGGAAGGTAGGAAGGAAGGGAGGGAAGAAGGAATGAAGGAAGGAAGGAAGGAAAGAAAGAAGGAAGGGAGGGAAGAAGGAATGAATGAAGGAAGGAAGGTAGGAAGGAAGGAAGGAAGGAAGGAAGGAAGGAAGGAAGAAAAGGACCAGATATCAGCTTTTTATCATCAGAAGGATTTGTTGTTGGAAGTCTGTATTTCTTTCTCAAGTTTCAATAAAAAATAATTTTCTATATACCCTTTAAGCTTTACAGAATCATTAGTGATAAACATGCTACATGATTACTGAATCTATTTTCCTTTGAATCATAGCTGTTTAATAATTTGGTGTCTTGCTTCACAAACTTAATAAAAATGAAGAATACGAGGTAAGTGTTTAGTATCATTGTGTTTTCAAAGGCTAGGAAATAGTTGTGTAGACAATGGTGAAAAATTACACCAGGAGGGAGATGAAACTTATAAAAGAATATTCTATAACCTTCCTGTTCATGGGGCCTCTTTAATTTTACTTGGATGTATAAACTTGCCATCAAAAACAATAGAAAACATGGCCCATAGCAGCCTCTGTTACACGTACTGGGGATGTCATTTTATTTTTCCTCTTAATTCATTCAGTTCTATATCTATTACAAATACACACACACACACACACACACACACACACACACACACCTTTTTAAAAAGAATGATTTCTTTTTGCATTCAAAACCTAGAAGGTATGTAATTAACATTTAATGATATGATAAAATATCAAGTACTAAATGCTATAGAGTCTGAAATATAGAATAAAATTGTATGGGTAGCCTGTTACTTCAATATACTCCATATTGCAAAAGCAAAGCTATCTAAAAAAACAAAATCCTATCTTTAGAATTAAAAACATAGGGGCATTAAAACACTCTAGTGGGTGAGCTCAGTATTCCTTTCCTTACAATAAAACAAGTATTTCTAGGAAATAATTATTTTTCTCCATGGGGGAAACTTCAAGAAATTATGGATATTTCCTTTTGCCTCTTTAATAACCTGCTGAGGATCTGTTATTTGAAACTATTTAGGATTTAGCCTAAGTATTCTTGTTTGAAGAACAAAATGACACGTTCATGTACACACAAAATATGTAAAATAATTTTCAACTTTTAAACAAAACTAAAGTCATTTTACACAATTAGCAGATGTCAGTCAGGAGAAACAATAGATTACGTACCCAATTACTTTCCTATTTCAGACAACAGTTTGCAATCAGGAGAACGTGTGATGAGGTTTAATCAAAGATTAGAACTTTTTAATTAAATAGAGCCTTTTGTGACTAGTCATTTGACATTAATTACTATTTTAGTTGGATTCTTTTTGATTTGCAAAGGGCCCTGAGCACTGCAAAAATTATATTGCACCACAGAAATTGTTGATAATTAAAACAAAGCTTGTCTTCATCAGTCCATCACACACCTTAAAAAATGAACATAATTTCCAATGTTAAATGACTGCTTTGGATAAACAGACTAGTGGGTTTTAAAAAGCAAAATAACAGATGGTGTGTCCACATAGTTGCTTTGGATGGGCGGTCTGTAAGTATGTAATCGCAGTGATTGATAAGCTGTTTCTTAATGCTCCGCAAAATTTTTAGGGGGTTAGATATTGAACCTGAGGTGTATGTAGAGATTTTACTGACCTAATATCCACTGGGTATCTTAAAGCTAACTCACATTGTTGTGATTGATAGAGGTCATCCATCAAAACATAGGATTGAAGCAGTAACTGATCTAAAACTTCTACTAACAGTTTGATGTGTTGGGTCACAGAGGATAGGATAAATGTTCAGAAATCTCCAGACACTCTAAAATCAGGTACAATGATGACAATAGTGCTTGATTCTGTTTTACAATATTTTATTGGCTAGCAACAATTAACCAATGCAAGATGTCTTGAGGGTTAATGGAATAATAGATATAGAAGGACTTTGAAAAGAAAAAAAATGAGGGGGGAGTGCATCACTAGTTATGGTGGTAATTTAGAACAAATGTGCTACTGGTCCATAACAATATCATGAAATTGACCCAGAAGAAGGATCAGAGTAATAATATTGACAGAATCATGTGAAATGATCAACATCACTGTGCAAAGAAATAAGGTCTTTCAATTCAACTACTTTTAAGCATACTTTAGGGGCAGCTAGGTGGTGCGGTGGATAGAGCCCCAGGCCTGTTGTCAAGAAGACCTGAGTTCTGATCTGACCTTGGGTACCTGTTAGCTGTGTGACCATGGATAAGTCATTTAACCATGTTTGCCTCAGTTTCCTAATATGTAAAATGAGCTAGGGAAGGAAATAACAAACCACTCCTGTATCTTTGCACCCCCCCCCAAAAAAATGGGGTCACAAAGAGTCAAACATGACCGAAAATGACTAAGCAACAAAAAAAGTATATGCTTTTGAGTTGTTTTCCCAGTAGTGGGGACAGATTTGCAAGATTCATGCATAGTCCCTTGTCTCACAGTTTGAATGATGAAGGCCATACACTTTTTTTTTTCATAGGCAGACACTTTAATGACTTTTTTTTTTAATGGAGAATCAAGCAATGCTGTCAGCATTAGATGCAATCCTGGGCCAGAAGTCAGCACACTCCTTGGCAACAGGCCCCGTGATGGCTGAACCTTTCATCTCGCCTACATTGTCTTCAAAATATAGGAACGCGCCATCTTTTCTCCGATATGACTTCAGTTGCCATATTACCACTGCTGGATGAACCTTCTTCCAGAGTTGTGGTTTCCTCTTTTTGACCGTGGCCATTACCACGTCACCTACACCAGCTGCAGGAAGCCTATTCAATCTCCCCTTAATCCCCTCCACAGAAATGCTGTACAGGTTCTTTGCACCCGTGTTATCAGCACAATTGATGACAGCTCCCACGGGGAGACCCAAGGAAATTCGGAACTTTCTCCCAATGACTCACCACGTCCTCACTTAGACATCTTGCCTCCCGGAAAGAGGCCATACACTTTCAAGTCAGTTACCAGAGCATTAGCATTGAATTCTCAGGTCATGGAACAGAGTAAAGTTCATTGGCCACTTGAAGATGTAATTGATAACTGACTTTACTAGTCTTATGCTCTAACAACTGAGCTAGTAATAAATGTTTGTATCAAAAGTGCAGGACTTTGTGTACTAGACATATATTGCTTAAAGTCACTTATAAAAGCTTTATAATTTAAAATGTTCTTTATGATATTCGCTAAATACCATTAGCTTAAAGAAATTATTTTAAGGGTAGGAATATACTGCTAATAACAGTTGTGAAATCTAGTTGAGTGATCATGGGAATCGAAATCATGACTGTTAATATCATAAAAGATGTCATGAGTTACCAAGAGATGTAAATTTAGTTTGATTTTGATTAGCAAACACTTCACAGACAAGCCTACAATTTCACTGTATTCATGCCCTATGGAGATTTCATGGGAAAATATTCAAGGCGGGATATTAATTGTTCATTATATGGAAAGGCTGGAAGAGTTTTGGAGATGAGACATTAGTAACCCTGATCCTCTCTCTTCAGCCTTGGGGTGAAAACAGCTGGCATCTCTGCTAGAAGCCAGTTACAATGCCAACCCAGCCAGGAAAATCAGTAGAAGAATATGCCATGCCTCAGGTTATGCCAAATTTTTTTTAGTAAAACATACCCTAGTTGTTTTGAATATGTCATCCAGCCATCTAGCTAAACAGCATACAGAATAGCAGGGCTGGCTAGTCCAGACCATTAGAGATTGCCTAGTCCTTTCTTCAGACAGGGCTATGGGAAAACATTTGGGTAAGAACAAAAGTGTTTTTAAAACCTTCTAAAGATTACATTCAAAATCTCTGCTGGGAGTTTAGATCATGGATTTTATAGCTATCGCTGGTAAGGGATAGAGACAAAGAGAAAGCAGGAAGAGTGTTAGAAAAACTAGTTTAGAGATTTCATTCAACTTTATTGATGCTTAAAATGGGAACTTTTTCTGGGTCATTAATACATAATAATAATAACAACTGAGGTTTATGTTATACTTTAATGTTTATAAAGCACTTTATAAAAATTATTTCATTTTATCCTCTAAATAACCCTGGGAGGTAGGTGTTGTTACTGCCCCTATTTGACTGGTGAGAGAAATGAGACACAGAAGTTAAATGACATGTCCAGGTTCACACAGGTGTCTGTAGTCAAATTTGACTTCAGGTTTTTTGGACTTTAGGTTTGGTGTTCTATCCACTGTACATCTAGATGCTTCTAAATTTACAAGTGACATTTATGGAAAAAGTTGACAATAATAAGATGTTGGGTGTGAACAATCTTCCTATAAGTAAATGCTGTCTTATATTTTGATTTTTTAGATATCCATAATTCAATCAGTGTTGATACTTACTTTATTACTGTAAATCACAGCCTCTCTATGCCATAGTATTTTAATTTTATCGGTTACTTTAGCCAAACGGAAATCATAACATTTTCTGGTGTATAAACTTTGGTTGTGAACCTCTAAATTTAGCTGGGTTTTGGATAACAGCAGTATATTTTTGCTCTTTCACTCATCCTTGAAGTTCTTCTACCTTCTCCCACAGTGCCATAGTTTTGTTTTGTTTTTCAGTTGTTCTACTGTTAGCCTTAGAGAACCTAGCTTCACTTCCATGCTACAATGAGACATCAGAAAAGGATTTTAGTGGGGGATGTTGCCACTATTCTTGCTATCTTTCAACATTTTATGTCCCACAGATACAAATCAAGGACCTTGGGAATAGAAACCTGACAGAAAGAAATAAATTCTGAGGCAAAGGCAGTTGGAGATAGGTTTTAAATAGAAAGTGTTTGGTTTGAACTCTGTATCTTCTCTTTTATGAGTAGTAGAGAAAGGAAGACCAACACAGTTGAGTAGGCAATAGATGCTAAATCATTTTTGTGGCAAAATGAAAAAAAAAAGCTGGGACCAATTAGACTGGGGATGTAATCAGAGGAAAGTTGCTGATCTTGGTCTTTCTTTTTTATTAGCCCTTGTTTACTTTTGGCTAAGAAACGGGGGGAAAAGCTGCTGACCTAGCTTACTCTTACACTTCTCCCCAACAGCTGAGGAACAGCAGGGGCTAGTAAGATGAGAAGTAGGGGATATTTCTGCTGATCTTGACTCCATATTATAGCTTAGATACCTTTGGGTTTTCCATACTTTAGGAATGAAGATTGTTCCAATTACATAGGCAACATGAAAGATAACTTCAAGTCCAATTTAAACATGAGATTTGTGAAATTAAATAGAAAGTTAGATGAAAAGTAGCAAAGTATTTAGTACCAGAGAACATTTACATTTATAATAAATATCCATATATGTATAAATGGTGTGTATACAGATATAATATGTATGTATTATATATTATACTGTACACATAACTATATGATTGAACTATGTGTCATCGCTATGAAGAAAACTGTGAGATTCATAATTAGTATGAGAATCTCGTTTATCATTGAAAAGAGTCATGATATTTGAGGAAATGCATTTGGAAAGAATATCAAATTAAGGTTGCATTTGGTATTCTTTGCATCAGTTTTTCCCAAAGAAAGCCTATCAGTTAAAATGATGAATTTTTAACCTTTTCCATTGCTTCTAGAGAACATTCAATTTATATTCTTCAGGTTTTTTGATACTGGTTCCCCATACTGATGTAGAAATTATTGTTTTTTATAATATTTACTAAGGTTTGGTCACTGTGCCTTTCTCAAGGTCATGTTTCATAATCCATCTAATATGTAATTCTTTGAGTATCACTTAAGAGAGGAAAAGTAAAAAGCCAAGGATGCATTATGCTATGGGCCTAATTGTGTGATTTAATGAATTATTGTTGATTTATCCCATATTAAATATAATTTATATGACCAATAGGAAATGCAAAGGTCATGATACCAAAGAATGCTAGAGGAGCAAAACACGTACAGAGCAACGGATCAAAAATAGCCGTGTGTAAAATGTTCTTTTGCTCGGTCCCTGATTTGTCCTTTTCAAACTGACTGCTCTAAAAACACTTACGAAAGACAGTAATGTGATTTTCGAATTGTATGACTATATGGAAACTCAAATTTGAAAAACACTTTGAAATATTTGATTGCCAGAAATAATTGGGAGAAATCATTTTGTAGGGAGCATTAATTGCTTTTGGACATGCCCCAGAACCACTGATTTGGAAATATAAGTTTGTGATCCCTCCTCCCATCCCATTTTTTAAAAAGCAGAGGAGGATTTGAAACATATTACTCACAGGGTGCTGTCTCCCTCATTCTGAATATTTAACTAACAGATGGCTGGCTACTTGTGGAACAGAGTCTATAGGCTACTTTCTTCATACTGAATTACTTCTTGCAGACCCCTTGACCCTTATGAATATATGTTTTGGGCAAAAAAAAAA
>CM053580.1:82586520-82633239 GCA_028627135.1 Pseudochirops cupreus
TGTGTGTGTGTGTGTGTGTGTGTGTGTGTGTGTGTATTGGGTGTTTCTGTTTGTAAATCTGATCACTGGGACATTTATACAATTCCAACAATCCCTAAATCAGTCTTCCAGAAAACATCTTAATCTTGCCATCTGTATTTTCACCAATTTAAAAAATGAATTAAATATTCCCTTATATTTTCATGAGTAAAGGGAATTTCCCTTTACAAAATGCAGAATTTTAAACAGGAACCCAGGAGAGTCAGGTACACCACTGAGTGTCTATAACCAAACCAGTAAATACTTATTAAATGTATCCTATTTACCACTGTGCTAAGTACTGGGGAGAAAAGAAGATAAAAAAGACAGTTCCTGCCCTCAAGGAGCTCACAGTCTAGACTTGCACAGGGTCACAGTGCCAGGAGGGATCCTAGGTAGTAATTTAGTCCATACCTTCCTAACTTAGAGCCCAGGTTCCTATACATCATGCCATATGGTCTCTGTTTAAATGAAACTAATCGACATACGCCCCAAAAGCTACAAGATGTGTTAGGATTTTTTGTTTGTTTTTCTCCTAAAGCCTGCAAAATGCAATTAAGAACTCATGGTATTTAATCTGTGCATAGACTTAAACAATAAGTAGTACATTGACTATATGGTTTACATTTAATAAATCTCACTAAACTACAGTGAGAATAAGCATGGGATAGTGATTGCTGAAATAACTTTGACCTTGGTTAGAAACCTGACTTTTAACATAGAGTAAAGAGCATGAGCAAGGCATTCACCTGTCGGTACCTTAGGCAACTAAATCCAGGGCTTTAAGATTTCAGAAGAGTTTCTGGTCGCTGTTGGCAGAGAAAGTTTCCATGACTGGAACTCCTCTCATCATCTAGCCCAAACAAACAAACAGAACTCTAACAGTCCTTTTGTTGGAAGCCTTATTAATTTCAATTATTTAACCATGGACGGTTAGTTACTTTAGTTTCAGTGACATATGATCTGGGAGGGAACTTGGCATAGTGGAGACATTCCTGGAACCTGGAATCAGCAAAATAGATTCAAATCTTATTGTTAGGTCTTACCAGGTATACGATCCTGATACACACACAGCACTCATTAAAAGGGGAGATGATTTTTAAAATAAAAAAATCAAAATGAACTCATTGCCATCCTAAAAATAGGATTTTTTCATAGGTGATATTGAAAACTGGGGCTGCTTATATTAAATGCCTTTAGGAAGAACTGCCACACCACTACAGCATAAGAATTTGAGTGCGGTAACAATGTAGAGTTAGCAAATGAGTTATTCCCATTTATTTTGTATTGAAATTTCCAAGAAAGGAGTCATTCAGATAATAAGAATAGGTTTCATGATTCTCTGAGAGTCTAGTGCTATATCTTTTGGGATCTATAAAAGTAGTAATACTAACATGAAGACCAAATTAAAGGAGGACCTTGTAATTGGGCTGGACCCTTTTCTCCACTTTGTTTTTTTTCTATTTGTTAACTAAAAATATTTTATTTTTCAAGCATTCCCGACTTTGCTTTCCTTTGCTATCCTCACCCTACACACCATCACAAGTAGACTTCAGTCTGTTGATCTGCCTCTCCCAGGTGAGCAAATACTTCATCTGCTAGCTCTCTTCTCTTGTAATCAGAATATTACATTTTAGATGCTAAAACTCATATATATATATATAAATATTATATACATACATATATATATATAAGTATACACATATATTTATATATTTTAAATCTTTGTCTGGTAGACAATTATTTCTCTGTGGTCTTATAAATAACATGATATTTTTGGAAAAAAAATAAAAGAACAAGTTCAAAATGTGTTTTACTTTCCAGATTAGATCATCATAAATTTCATCTGAATAATATTAAAAATTAAATTAGTTTATTATATTTGCATGGGGACCATTAGTGTTTTGCGGAAGAATGTTATGTTCAGAGTAGAGGCTGGATGGGGATGGGGGGGGGGTGAGAGCAGGAGGGAAAAACCCTATATAAACTGTTCTGTGCAGTTTTATCTAAACGTATTTATATCAGTCTTTCTAATTATCAGAGAATATGAGTGATCCCAACAGTTACCATAGTGACACCTGCAAACTTACCCTACCAAAAATCTTATAGTAATCTTTGTTTTACAAGTATTAGGAAATTGATGGAGCCAGGAAACAACAACAACAACACTTTTTCCTTATGGAAAAATAGTTAATTTTGACAGGGAAGGCATTGTTCATCCCTCTGCCCCTGTCTTTTGTGTTTAAAATGTAAATGTAGAATAGATTCCACTATTTTAGAAGCTGAGTCATTAACATGACATAGTTCATCCACCTTTCTCCATTTTCCAGAGCCAGTCAACCTTCGCAACATATAACTTATTTCATATCATGTAATTTTAATTAAAATGGCAGTTTGTGTGACTGTATTAAGTCTATACCTGCTCCCAAACTCTGAATGGAAATGTCATCAATGTGAGTTTGCTCTCCAGTGATACAGGCTACAACCCCAGACGAAGTTATTCACATACTACTTTAAAACTACACGAATCACCTTGAAATCAGTTGTCCAGAAACAGAAACAAAACCACTTACTTGGAATTAAGGAAATTATTGTTTGAAGATATCATAAAAGACCTATGAGTTTTAAATAATCTAGCAATTGAATCTAATAATTGAAAAATATCAAGCAACTTTGGAAACTACTTTAGTTCTTTGGCACCACTACATTATTGATGTTGTGAATTATGGCAATATATTTAAGTGGTTGAATATTATTTTTATTTTCTTTATCTATACTTCTTTGCTATATAAAAAATCCATGTTTTCTCACAGTGAAAAACACATGGGAAGTAAGCTTCCTTTCTCGGTTGTTTGATTTATTCTGAAAAAAATTCAATGATGATTTTGTGCTGAAGAAAAATTGACATCATTTTTAGTAGCTGTTGCAATACTTGAAATCTATTCCTGTGTACAAATCCAGAGCTCTAAAAATTCTTGTATCTCATGTTGTCTTCTAAATGTTAGAGAAAAAGAGAAGGTAAAACTGTATACTAGTTTGGACAGAGAAAGGAAAAAGACCTGTGATTTCACTGGTATCAGCAACTCCAGAATGAGGAAACTTCCTGTGCCAATGAAACTTGGCACCTTCTCTGAAACTTAGGTCTTAGAGGATTGCCTAGAGCACTAAAAGTTCAAGTTATTTGCCCAAGGTCACAAAGCTAATGTGTGTCAGTCAGGACTTGATAAAATAGAAATGGAAATAAATCAACCTCCCCACATAAAGCATTACTTAAAATCACTTCAAGCACTCTAGCCTAGCAGACATTAGCTTTGAAGGAGGGAATAATCATTGTTTATGATTTCTTACAATGATCTAGGATGAGAGATTAAAAAAATCTTTTAAATATATGTTTGATCATGTTAACCTTAAGTAGGGATGCTTTTAAATTTAAAAAAATCATGTAAAATATTTGGAGGTTAGAGAGCTTGTAGGGTTGAAAAAAGGGGGAAATTATGTGAATGGACAACACATTTACTGCCTTGTTTAAAAAATAATTAGCACTTCTAGTGTGAAATTTTGCTAGTCCCTATGCTCTACAAGTTTTGTCAATTTCTTTGACATCCTTCACATGCACACGCACACACACACACACACACACACACACACACACACACACACACACACACACTCACACCTGCTCTTAACTGAGGCTGTTTATCAGTGTGATAAGCTGAGCTAACAGGGAATTGTGATTGAGCACAGGGAAAACCAGAGAATGTTGAAAGGTGGTTTGGGCTTTTATTGCAACAAGTAAATGTTTTTAGAAGTTATTACTCTTAAGCAGAGCAGGTGTATGCCTGAGACTTCCAGTTACCACATGTCTCTCTGTTCAACATCCTTCTATCTATGTATCTATGTATCTATGTATCTATGTATCTTTCTCTCTCTCTCTCTCTCTCTCTCTCTCTCTCTCTCTCTCTCGCTATCATCTATCTATCTATGACATATGCATATACAAATACATAATTTTAAAATAAAAAAATGTTTCATTCTTCCTTATCAAGTTCAACTATGGTAAAAAATCCCTTATCCTTAAAATATCCTTGTTTTCTATCTATTTAAAAGACATTACAGTATCAGGATTATGAAACTCAAAAGTTGTTTTGCATCTATATGAATCTCATCCTAAGGCTTTCCATTTCAGAACTTCCTTGTGTCTTTTCTCATTGATTAATATATCAGTGCTTTCTCCCCAACGTGCAAGTTTTTTTTTTTCAAAGCAGCACTTGAATTACTGTATGAGCCATAAATAAATCTGCATACTAAATATATCTGTAAATGGGAAGAGAAGCTATATTGTTGTTTAGGTGCTTATTTCTGTAATATATTTTTATATTGTCAGATAGCATTGGGTATAGATATAATTCTTTTCAATAATAAAATAAGATAATTGAGTTCTAACTATAAGTTTATGTCTTACCCAGACCAATTATTAACTTAATAATTTTTCTGGGTCACATTTGTAGCAATTAAAATATCTAGATTCACATAACCGCAGTTAGCTGGACTCCTTTTCTGGGGCGAAGATATACTGAGAACTCAATTCATGTAACCACCCAACAAAAAAGAAAATTATCAGTCATCTCTTAAGTCAGGGTTACCTTAAGATTTATATAATAAATACTGAATAAAGGATTTCAATAATTACATCTGATGTTAAGTCAGCGATTTGAAAAAAAGGGATGATAAATTAACATGTCACAAGAAATTTTAGATCAGTTTATTTTATTTTATTTTTTTGTTCTTGGAAAAGTGATTCTGGTACAGTTAGCTCCTCAGGGCTGAGACCTCATTATCCCAATTAGAAATACATAGATAGTGCCATATATATTTAGCTCGCCATGTATAATTATGGCACAACTAAAGAAATCTCAGGATATAGTCATTAAACCTCTGCTATTTTTCTGAAGATTAAAACATTGTGCAGTTTCTCTAAACACACATATGCAGAATCTGGGCACCATTGCTTCACAATATAATTGTCAAGTGTCTCTTTTCTAGTTGTAGACAGTTATTCAATCCCTCCCCATCCCCCAAGAATCAAGGGATGTATACTTACTCATTCCTCCCTATCAGACAACATTAAAGCTTGGTTAGTGATAATTATGCCAACACCATAGCCATTTAGTAAAGTATAGGAGAATTGACAGAAACAGAAACAATTAAAATGAGAGGGGAAAGGGCTTAGAACTGTCTAAATGGACTGATGTGGATGTGTCAAGAAGTCATCAAACAATCTTGATTTTTTAATTTTAAAAGATTTTAAAAGATAGAAACGAGGGTGAGGAATAGATAACAAAAGCCAAAAAAACGTAGCATGGTCCTATAAAAAGTGGAAAAAGGATTAAATCTAAGAATCAGTCCAGACTGGCAAAAATGATGTATTGGGGGAAGAGGAGTATCCGAACAGAGATAGAACTACTGCTAAGGGTGGTCAGGAGGAAGAAAACACATCAGATGGAAGGCAGAACTACTCATCTCTTTTTTTCCATCTGTTTTCTCTGCCAAGGAGACTGGTATTTGAAAGGGACTTATAAGCCAAGATAATTAATGAGATGCTTAGAGAGAAGCTAGTTGCCCTTGATGAATTCAGTCACTAGGCCCAGGTGAACAAATCCCAGGTTACTAAAAGAATTGGCAGATGGTATTGCTGGGCCCCTGTCCATGATCGGTGAGAATAAATGAACTGATTTTTTTTTAAAGTGAATAGGCTCAGAATATATACAACTCCTTTTAAAATTCTAGATCTTGTTATTAAAGAAAATTAGTTAATATCTGGAAAAAAGGAAATGGTGATCACAAAAAGTCAGCTGGCTTCACTGAAAATAGGTCATACCAAAGGAACCTCATTTGCTTTGTTGACAAGGTTAGTATAGGCACCTCAGTGAGAGGAATACTGTAGCTATAAGTTATCTAAACCATAACAAAATCTTTAATGCTATTACTGTGAGTAACACAGATTGATATGAGCCATTGGAGGAATGGCTGGAGCCAAAGAATAATCACATGGTTCATTGTACATTTGTAAAGAATTCTGGTGGGCTGGAAGGCTTTTCCATTTAACATTTAGAGAAACACATAAAACACTGATGGTATGCTTATCAAATTCTTAGATGAGACAAACCTGAGATTAGCTAACATACTGGATAGTAAGGATCTAAAAGGACTTCACAGGCTAGACCACATTGCTGAATCTAATAAGGTCAAAGATAATAAGGATAAATGTAAAGCCCTATATTCAGTTTCAAAAATGGAACTTCACAAATACACAATGGGAGATATGATTAGAAAGCAATTTAAAAAATTCTGTGATTTCACTGTGCTGAGTATTCAAATGAGTCAGCATAAGGCAGTGGAAAAGCTACTATAGCATCGAATGGCTTTGCGAGCCATGGTAATAAAACCAGGGAGCTCATGGTCCTGCCAGACTCTGCTCTGGTCTTACCACATCTAGAGCTTTATGTTTAGTCCTATGTGCTAAATTTGAGAAGGGCATCAATAAACTAGAAAGTTTCCAAAGGAAGGAGACCAGTATTGTGAAGACCTTGTATAGCATACGTACGGAGATTTGGTTGGAGAAACTAGCACTGCTCTCAAGAAGAAGAAAAATCTCAGAAAAAGCATGATAGTTATCTTGAAGTATTTTAAGGGGAAAGGGATACACATTTCTTTAGCACCTACTATTTACCAGACTTTGTGCTAAGTGCTTTATAAATATTATCTCATTTGATCCTCATTATGACCCTGCCTGGTAGGTGTTATTATTATTCCCATTTTACAGTTTGTGTGGGATAAAGATCCCAAAGACCCTTACCTGAAATAAATCCAGAGGTTTCTCAAGGTAAAGACAGAAGCTCTTTATTCTGAAGACAAGTCTCATGAGAGTTGGGCGTCACCTATGCCAAAAAGGACTGGCATAGGGAGGCACCCAACAAGAGGCAAGCAAGCAGTTATATACCCTTGTACAAACAATTCTATGAAAGACCCCAATATTCTCAGAAAACCCACAAAAATTCCTAAACCCCTACCACCAAAAAGCCCCTAATGCTGGATCAGTATCCCATTGGTGGGGTAGCATGACCTCACAATCGACATAGGACCCTGGAAAGCCCCTTCTACTGAATACAGAGAAATAATGCTATGAATATCTTTATTTCGCAGAAAGGGGGCTATTACAAAAAGCCCCTACAGGAAAAAGGGAGGGGGAGCAAGCGCACGCCATTTTACAAGGCTAGGAAACTTAAGACTATTGAGCTTCTAAAACCCTAGTTCAAGTTTGGTGACAGAATTCTTCCCATTTTATGAAAATGCTTTTACCTATCCCACTCACAGTTGAGGAAACTGAGGACAGAAAGAAGTTAAATGACTTTCCCAGGGTCACAAAGGTAGAAAGTTCCTGAGCTTGCATTTGAACTCAGTTCTTGCTCCTGCTAGGCCCAGAGCTCTATCCACTGTATTACCTAGTTGCTTCAAAGATTAGTGTGAGGAGAAGGTAATTATCGGAGGGAGGTCCTAGGTGAAATGGGTGGAACTTGTAGAGGAGTGGATTTAGGGTCACCCTAACAGAAAACTTCCTAATAAATTATTGCTCTTCTCAAAGATAAAAAGGTTCTCTTTTAAAAAGTCAGAGAAATACCAATTGCATTTTCAAAAATGTCTTTCTATTTCACATAAATGACTTTTGTTATAATATTGCTGTATGAGAAAAGATAGTTATTTTCACAGTGCCTCAGATATAGTAGGCTTGAAAAATTTCAAATCTCAGTTTTAAAAATAAGGAGAATGAGCTTTATATAGAGAAGTGATTTTTTTTTTTTTGCTTGGGTTGGTCAGTTTCTAGTTAGTCTAGAATTAGAATTTATTTCCCTCTGTTCCTGAGATGCTGTCAGGAAAATTCTAAAGATGACAAAATTGTTTGGCAGTTTTTAAATCAATGGACATTTATTGAACTGCTACTATAAATAACATTATATTCTGTGGAATATAACAGGAATATAATGTGTCATCTTTGCCCTAAACAAAACTTAATTGAAAATATAGAACATATAGCTTAACAGATTTGACAGAGATTTAAAACATTCTCTGGTCATCTATAGTTATCAAGCCAAATGAGTAGTACAGACAATACTGGAAGTACAATCAGGAGTCATAATGGGTCTTCATAGAGAGCTTTCCAGCAAGATTTAGACTTCATCTGAAACTCCAAGGCTAGGTAGAAATTAAACTTGGAAGAAGATGAGGGCATTTTAGGTCAGGAATACTATGAACAAAAGCCCAAGTCTAGACTTACAAGGAACAGTGATTATTCAAGTTTCACTGAAACAAAAGACTAATGCTGGAAATAAATGAGTAAAAAAAGAAAGGTTGGAAAGATAATTGGGTAAGGATTATAGAAAGCCTTGAATACCAGCAAGAGTTTGGACTGTATTTTAGAAGCATTGGATAACAATCAAATATTTGTAAACATGGGTGTAAAAGGTGTAGAAATACATATAGTCATCATTCAACTTTCCAACCTTAACATGGACCTGCAAAGTTATTTTTGGTGAGAAAAGAACTTGGAAGTAGAATCCTTAAATATTAAAACTCCAAGTCTTATAAATTCTCTGTGAAATCTTCTGACATAAGGTCGTGTTTTTGATCTAAAATGAGAAATGGCCTTAAATTATGTATGCTTGTATTTGTGCTATTTTTCACTACTCTTCACATTTTTAATGCTTTATTTTCTGTTTTGTTTAACATCCCAAGTAATGTAGAAACTATTCTGTAATATAAAATAGTATTTCAAACTTTGGAGCAGTTTGCAGTGTATTTTCTATTTTTTATATGGGCTTTTGAAACCTCTTAGAAACACATGGTGATTGTAACTTGGGTTCAGTGGTTGCCTTCATCAGTGACTTGTTGGCTGAGTTTTGATTATGTAGCAAATGATTTCCAAAGGGTCACATCTCTTGTTTCTCTACATGTCAGTTCTTTGACCTATTTTCCCGTTTTCTTTACTGGCTCAATGTACTCTAATGACTATAGAATAGGAAAATGGTTCCCAGGAAAATGGCATTTCATTGTTACTAATATACATTCCCAAAACACTTCCATATAGTCAGTATAATATATATGTATATGCACAGATGCATACATCCTCATGAATTGTGAGCACTTTATTTATATTTTTTTTGGCTTAAAATGTAGTTCTTTCTTAGAGCAAGCCAAACAGGTAGCAAACAAAAAGGTAACTTGTATTAGCTTACATTACTCAAGTTCAGCATATGTAGTACCTGAGGTTGGTTGTTGTTGTTTTTAGGTTATAATATCATTTGTTTTATTCTCTTCAATTCAACAAGCATTTAGCAAAGGGCATGGCACAGACTAGCTACTTAATAAATTCTTATTCCCATTTATAAAATACCTATAATGTACCAAATGCTATTTTAGTTGCTGGAGATAGGGATAAAGACTGAATCTGACTGATCTGGGGATCTCCCAGATAAGCAAATTCTCTCTACCAGTTCAGGTGGACAGATTCTCTTCAGTGTTTGCTGGGAGTACTGAAAAGTTAAATTACTTACCTAGGGTCACAGAGCCTTCAAGTATCAGAGGTGGGGTATGAACCCAGGTTTTCCAGGCTCTAGAATGAGTTCACTCTCATTTTGGGTCTTTATTTCACATACTATGTCATGTAAACTGTAGGCACTAGGGGTAAAAATACAAACATGAGAATTTTTGCACAAGGAGCTTACATTCTGCTGGGAGTGTGGTGTGACAGTAAGAATAAAGCACATGCAGAGACATTTAAATATGACATATACAAAATAAATGCAAAGTGACTTGGGGGAAAGGTCACTAAATGTCTTTTTATAACAGGTGGCAGCTTAGTAGAGACTGGATAGGAGTTGGAAGTTCCAAAAGGTGCTTTCTACCTCATAAAATGATGATTTCAGTTATAGGAACACGCATAGAAATAATACCTAATTTAAGTTGAATTACAGACTAATACGTTTCCATTTCAGTTGCACTGTCTGTACCTGTTTCATGGATTTCTTTTTACAGACACTAAAAATGCATTTTTTTTCTGACTATTTCTCCCCAAAGGCATCACTTTCATGAGAGGCAGATGATAAAACTCAGTCACAAAATAATTACCAGCCACTTATTTTGGATTGTTTACTTTTTTGTGGGAGTCTGTTGCAATCACTAAGTTTATTTTTTCCCCATACTATTCATGTTGAAATGAATTGTAAGGGAACATCACTCTAAATGTCATTCTCCCACTCACTCCTTCTTACCACTCTCCTCACAGCTCACGAGAAGCTAAGCCACAACTATCTTTAGAGCATTTTTTTTCAGTTTGAACTTTGCAATGAAGAAGACTGCTTTAAAGCACTATAATACTTGCATTCCTTTGCATACAGGTCCAACTAATTTAAAGAAGTTCAATGGAAAACTTCAGATATTTCTGCAGACTATATTTCTATATATTGAGCCAATATCCTCTGCAGCAGAAACACTATTAAAAGATTAAAATTTAGCCCTTCAGTTTAAAATATATCTATATATCTTCTGGGCCTCCCAAATCCTATTGGCAGGTACTGATTACTGAATAATAAGCAGGAGAGGATTAGCTACAACTGCATTAACTCTGTAGAGAATGCTAACAATGACACGGATCCTGTTTACCCATCTCTAGCAATTGAACAAAGAACATGTGTTAGTAACAGAATATGAACAACAAGATTTATGCTGGTAAATAGATGCATGTCCCCATAGAAATCAGATAGCAAAGCAGAGAGAAAGAATCCTAATATGAATATCCTGCTTGTTACTTACAACAAGTTAGGCTTAATAGATGTGTTTTCATTGACCTTCCTTACAGGATTAGAGCTTTGCCAGAAGGATGACTTGAATTTTAGATGTGTTCATCCATGTCATCAAAGATTCATGTCATCAACCCGAGATAGAACTAGCAAACAGAGACACTGAAAACATAAGGGAAATTCTCCACTTCTAAAGATGAAAAAACAGTAATAGAGTTAACATCCTTTTTATGCCTGAATTTCATTGCAGTGTTTCAATGGCTAGAATTTAAAATTTGGCCTTGTAAACCAAATAGCATCTTTGTGAACTGTGTGCCAAAGCATCAGTTCCTCCCTGCATGTAAATCAGACACTTTTGGCAGCTGTGTTAACCCTTTGGAAGGTACTGTGGAAATGTTCTAGCAGTAAATTACTAACATGAAGACTCAGAGTGTGACAGAGTTAGTGAAACTTCCAGGGGTTTCTGACTAACAATCACTGAAGAAGATGTCCTGAATGAGAAATTAGTACATTTTGAATAAAGTAACAGTAGGAAGTCAGGATGAGAGGATAGTTATGATTATATGTTGAAGTATTGTTTTTTATGGCCAACTCACAGTTTTCCATAATTTGATATCATAAATGAGCTATTATTTAAATGTTGGTTTTGATTTAAATAACACTAGAATAAAAAAAAACACCTAAGAGGCAAACCTTTTGACCTCCATATTTGAATGAAATTGTAGGCAGGAGTTATATTCTAGCTTGTAAAATCTTAGGGAAGAAAGGAATTTTGGAGTTCTTCTAGTCCAGCCTCATTTTAGATGAGCAAACTGAGACCCAGAATAGCTAAGTGATTCTCTGAAGGGTCTATAAATAATTAGGGTCAGGACTGGAGGCAGGGCTAGAAACTAGGTCTCCTGATTCCTGATCCAGAGTTCTTTCAACTTTGCCATGCATTTAACAATTATCCACAATCATGAGTGTTGTAGAGAGATGGGGGATGGAATGGTCTACAAAATGTTAGAGTTTTCATCTTTTTCATTTTAGACCAGTTTGGAATTGAATGGATTTAATATCATAGGGTGGAATGGGGGCAATTTTCTGCAGCAATAATAAATTACAGCAAATAACATAGTAGTTTGCATTTAGTTCTTTAGGGTTACCAAAAAGTTGTACATCCATAATCTCATTTGGATTGCCCTACAACCCTAGTAGTTATGCTGATAGGGCAGCTATATTATTATTATTATTGTTATTCCTGTTTCATAAATGAGGATATCATGGCTTAGCAAGGTGAAATGTTTGTCCACAGCTATGTGACTTTTTTTTTTTTTTTTGCTTTTTGGAGGGGGGGGATGATAAGGCAATTGGAGTTAAATGACTTGAGCAAGGTCACACAGCTAGTAGGTGTTAAGTGTCTGAGGTTGGATTTGAACTCAGGTCCTCCTGACTCCGAGGCTGATGGTCTATTCACTGTACCACCTAGCCACCCCAAGCTGCATGATTTTTAAATGGTAATTCACAGACTCAATTACAGAATCACAGTTGAAAGAGACTTCATGTGCCATGTAATACAATTCATTACTGATGCACTTTTGAGATTTTTGAGAGCAGGTTTTTTAAACTTTTCCTTTGTTTATACCTCTAGTACTTAGCATGGAGCCTGACATGTAGAAGATGCTTACTAAATGCTTGTTGACTTGAGAGAAATAAACAAACAAACAATGCTATCTTCATCTTCAACAAGTAGTCAGCCTGTCCCTTGGGGAATTCCAGTGAGGGAAAACCAACTACCTCCTGAGAGAGCCTATTCTACTTTTAGACAGTACTAATTCTTGGGATTTTTTTTCCATTTAATTTCAAGCATAGATTTGCATCCACAACTTAAATGCATCACTACTAGTTCTTACTCCCCTCCCCCAGCCTTTTCATTACATCTCTAGTTTTGCTTCTGTGCTATAGATTTTTTTTTTTTTCAGAATTGAAACCAAAAAGAATTCAGTAGTCTTTTTGAGTTGGTTAGACATGGCTCTTATTGGCAATGCTCATTAACATTATCTATCACACTCAAGTCAGATTTAATATTGGTCATATATATAAGTTACAGGAGATGGAATGACATTTCAGTTAACTATATTGTCTTCAGTTATTTACCTGAGTTTAGGACTATGCAATAAGTGACAAAGAATAGGCTAATATCACATCTGTCCTGAAGGACACTTGTTGGAGTAACAAGAATTACAAACATGAAACAATTAGGAAACAGTCAACAAGCATTTATTAAGCACCTACTCTATACCAGGCAAAGCAAGTTATAATCAAGAGCAAAATCATGTTTTATCTCCATTCTTCTAGTTTTCCCTGCTTGACATGTTAGTTCATCTTTATTTGTTTATATCCTACAGATTATATCAACAATGCTCATTCCTTTAGAAAATTCTCAGATTCATCTCTCCTTTTTGGTTCTAAAAATGTATTTGATATAATAAATAAGGTTATCAGTCCACCAGCACTTCATCCTACAAGAAGAGCCTTCAAAAATGTTATTTTTACCTGTTTGTCTACCTTTTCAAATTTCAAATATAATTTTTATCAGACATTGACTCCTCATTGTCTTCTGAATTAAGTCAATATTTCATTTCCTGCCATTTCTGTTGTTGTTGTTTTGTATTTTCACTTGGCTTTCTTTTTTCTTCTGAGATTGGGTCTCTGTACATCACCCAAACTGGAAAGAGCCACTCCTGGATGATCCTGATATTATCAGTTTGAAAGAAACAATCCGCTCGTTTTTCTGGGTTGGTTTTGGGTTTGGTTGATCCTTCTGTAGGCACTCTGGTAGTTCTTCAATTTAGACCAACCACAAGTGTCCCAAATTCAAGTAATTCATCAGTTTTGGGCTCACCCACTAGCAGGAATTACAGGCCTGCACCATTATGATAGACTTCTCTCTCTAATTTTCAAAAGCATTTCATATTTTAGTTTCATAATACATTTCTGCTTGCTTTTGACCACTACTACCCAACACAAATTATCTACTCTGATCAGGCTTCTTCCCTTATTGTTCTACCTACATAGCATGTTTACGCCTTCCTTGATTATATCTTCCATTTGTACTTCTCTACATCCTTCAGAGTCCATCTCAGATTAGGTCAACTACTCCAACCCTTCCTGATCACTCCTGAATTCTTTTTATGCTGTAGTAATTATCATACTTTTTAATGGGTAATTTTTGTCAAATTATCTCATATTGGAATGCTTTGTGGGAGTATAAGCCCCTCCGAGACACTGACAACATTTAATAGTTGTTGTTTTCCACAATCCCCTCTGGTGTCTACAGCAATGACAGTGTTGATGGACACATGGAAGGTGCTTTGAGGCAACTGTTAGAACCACACACATTTTTCCCACTGAATTGTAGCTGTTCTTTTACTTACGGGTTTGATTAGGTTGAATCTCACCCTGCCAAGAGGTTCTCATCAGAGTCCTAGTCCAAGTAGTAAGTCATTCCTATCTCAATATTACAATAAAAATACTTCAGGATCTTCTTCACTTTCTGGACTATGAATTGCCAATATTGGATTTAGATTTATGTTTTCATTTTAATAATTTTTTTTCTGTTTTTATATTTAAGTATTCTCTGTCCAATTGCTACTGAGTTTTCTTCCACCCCAAAGATATGCTACTAATTGTCAATGCAGTCTCAGGTAATAGCCTGGATCTTAGTCGCTGTGCTCTGTCCAGAGGGTCACAGAGACTCATGAATGTTCCCTGAAGGCATGCAGGTGCACTCAGCACTGGTTGCAAATATTTAAGGCAGCTTGGAACATCCAGCTGCTGCTGGATTCTCTCAAATGGTATGTAGACCAGTAGGTTCTAGCATCTGAATGAACTCATACTAATGTATCAGAGGAAAATTTTACAGTGCAGGTGTATCCTTCAGGATTGCCATTTCAAAAATACCCATGTTTTCCCAACTTGACCATGTTTCAAGAAATTACTCACACATACACACTTCTGAGTTGAATATATGGAACAGACAATTGACAATTAGGGCAAATGACATTCTGAGAGTTTAACTCCCAGCTACAGCCTTAGATATTTATTATTTTTCCTTATGCAAATTATTTGAACATTGATCAGTATATGGTAATTAATGAAGTAGAAGAAAAAGAATCAAATCTCTGGATTTACAATAATAATTATTAAATGTGACAGAACAATAGTCTATTATTGGAGAAGTATATTGTATGAGATGACCTGCTTGTAACAGCTTCCATTTTCCCCACACACATTCCAGAAAGGAATCAAAAACAAACCGCTGTAATTCACCTACTTAATTAGTTAACCAACTGTTGGTCCCTATGCACAGCTGAGAATCATGGGTAATACAGTGCAATATATGAAAGATCATTCAGCTGAAATAAAGTGATTAATTCCTCCTATGTCACATTTTCCCTCACCCATTCTTCTTCTCCCTTGCCCTGGGGGTAAACCTAACTTATTAAAAATAATTTTAATACCTACTCAGGTGAATGCTGAATATGTGGATGATGGGGGGTGGAAGAAAAGAGCTGCATAGATGAAGTGTAGACACAATTTACTCTGATATTAATGACCCTTTCTCTTTTTCTGAGTTCTAAAGCATATTTTATACATGTAGTCCTTTTAGCAGTGTTAACAGATGGAGATATTGAAAGTAAAATGTATTTTTCTTTTCTTTTGTATTTAGGCAAAGGAAAATCTAAATCCTATTAGGATTAGTATACTTAATAAATTCAATATCAGAGTCATAGATAAAAAGAATGAATATAGGCATATAGGTTATCATGTTGCAGGAAGCCATTGCCAATTCTCCTCACCATCAATGTGGAATATATGGATTAATAATCAATACCAGTAGAGAAAGACCTATTTTTCCTGAGGAGGCAGGCTTCCAGGACATTTGTAACCATATGTCTACAGGAGTATTGGGATTTCTTTCCGGTTCTAATTTTTACTTTTTCCATTTTATCTGTGCTTATGCACTGGCTCAGATTCATAGAACATGCAATGTGTTCTGCTGTTACCCCTGAACTCCAGCATCAGAGGCCTTGACTTTTCATGGTTTTCTGTCAGGAGGAGCACCTGGGATGGTGTATTTAGCTATAGCATTCATCTACGGAACACTGGCACTGGCCATATATAGAGACAGGTGACAACTTCCTACTTTCTCAGACAGCTAATTAGGGGCTATGGAAGCTTATGTTGGTGAAGGAAGGGGAATTGGAAATAAAAAGAAAAATGAAAACAAATAAAAAATGGACTTCCATTTATAGAGTTTTCTACTTGGAAACAACACCGAGTTTCAGATCCTGCTAGAAACAGCACCGGCTCTGCTAAGAAAAGAGCACTCTTTCTATTTAAAGCTATTCACAAAGCAGAAATAAAACTATTTTGTTGACAGCCATGAAGTGGAGAAAATTCCCTCTCGAATTGGGTACTGCCTTAGCCACCGAGAAGCAGAATGCCCCCATTCATGTCCTGTTTTATTTTTGTTTTCAAATTTCCATGACAGAGATTTATATCTTCATAAGAAGACAATTAATTCTGTTCTGCAGAGGCAGATAGCATATGTATATGTGAAGTTCTTATGCTCAAAGCATATGCATGGTTGCTGATTTACAAATATGTGGGCTCCCAGGGCATTAGCAACTAAGGAAACAAAATCATTTTATGTTCCTCAACGATTCCTGTTGGTGGTTAAAAATGAGTTGCCTAGCATCCATCGCTGGATGGAGTTGCACAGGGGCACTATGACATGGAAGAGCAGTCTAAACCTCCAATTTGTTTCTTTTAAGTTAACTGTCTGCCTCAGAGCTTAGAAGAAAGTACAGTGATGCAGCAGTACACTTGTACTGAAATAGGAAGACAGGGGCACAGTAATACTGTGTGTCAGAGTTCTGCAATACTTTCCCCCAGCTGGGAGGATAGTAGAGTCCTGGTAGACAAAAAAAAAAAAAGGAAAACCTCCAACACTTTTTTTCAAAACAAACATAGTCCAACGTAGAATCAC
Source organism: Pseudochirops cupreus (assembly GCA_028627135.1). NCBI lineage: Eukaryota > Metazoa > Chordata > Mammalia > Diprotodontia > Pseudocheiridae > Pseudochirops > Pseudochirops cupreus. The sequence goes on from CM053580.1 coordinate 82,603,426, forward strand.
TTGACCTTTGTAATACATTCTGTGCTCTGAATTTTAGGCATTTACCCATAGGTTTGGTGAAATTTTCATCTATTAAAGAAATAGACATCCAGTGTGTAATAAAATGGAAATATTGCACTGTGGAAATCTTAAATTTATGGACAACTTACTGCACTTTGAAACAATGGCATCATAGAATCTTGGAGGGGGAAATTAATTAATTGATAAGCATTTATTAAGTACCTATTGTATACTAAGCACTGTACAAAGAGCTGGAGACACAAGATGATGATGATGATGATCTAGATCGCACATCGTTCTTTGAGAACAAAGGACAAATAGCAATTGATGGCACAGTGGATAGAGCAGTGGGTCTGACATCAGGAAAATCTGAGTTCAAACCCATCCTCAAACACTTGTTAGTTTTGTGACCCTAGGAAAGTCACTTCACTTTTATACACCTCAATTTCCTTTTCTGTAAAATGGGGATAATAATTGCATCTACCTCTAAGGGTTTTGTGGAAATCAAATGAAATAGTAATTTTAAAGCTCTTAGCACAGTTCCTGGAACATAGGACTATAAATGTTTGTGATGATGATGATGATGATGATGATGATGATAAACAAAACCTTAAAGTTTATAAAGCACTTTATACAGGCTATCTGATCTAATCCTCATGACAATGAGGATGAAAAATTATTGTCTATTATTGGCCATTATTATCTCCATTTTAAAGATGAAGCTGAAGTCTTAAGGTTAAAGTGATTGCCTAGGGTCTCATAGATTTGAAAGCTCTAAATCAGTATTAGAACTCAAGTCTTTCTGAATCCAATTATGTCATTCTTTTCACCTAACTGCAAATGAATTAAAAAATTTCTACCTGTAAAGATCTTAGAAGTCATCTATTCCAACACCTGCCAATGTTAATAATTCTCTTGGCTCATGGTCATCTCTCTTTGGCTTAAAAATGGGCAGTGACAGGAATTTCACCTGTTGCCATAGCAGTCCATTCTATTTTTGACAGATTAAATGATATTAATTTAAGTTTTTTACCCTTACATGGAGCTGAAACCTACCTCCCCATAACTTCCATCCCTAGGTGAATGAATGCTCTCCTGTTATGCTCTCTGGGACTTTTTAAAAATACGGCTTTTCAAGTACCCAAATGCTAAGCCATTATTCCATTCCCTGAAATGAATTGTCATATAGCATGATTTTCCAGTATCCTAATTATCCCGGCTTCCCTCTTTGGGTCAGAATCTACACTGTCAACATATCTTTTGAAATGTATTGACCAAAACTACATAGGACACTCCAGAAATATTCTACTCAGAGTGCAGCACAGAGGGACTCATCATCATCATTCTGGTAGCCTTTTGCAAAATTGTCAAAATTACCTGATATCATTGCAGCCAATTTGCTTAAAGATTTACTTGCATGCAATTTTCTTTGCATAGATGTGGCATAAAATTCTTTTCCAGTGACTTATTTCTTTTGAAGATATGTTTTAATGTTAAAAAATATAAAGATAACAATTCTTTGATGCACATTAATAATCCTCACACCAGAGGGAAAATCAAAGGCTTGCTGAAGCTAAAAAATAAAAGTAAAAAGCAATCCATTTTGTATTTTCGAGTCTGCCTGTAGGAGTGTCTCAGATAAACAAGGCAACATGAATATGCAAATTTCCAACAGGTCTATTTAATAATAACTTGTGAAGAGAGCTAGTGCTTTGGTTCCCCTTATTTCTAAATCAATGAATTACATCTAAATTTTTGATCAAATATAGTACAGTTGTGAGCTAACTAAATGTTGTCATCTTAGAATCCAGTACCTAAAAGTGTAGAGTAAAAGTCAATGCTTTCTCAACACCCCTCCCCCACTTTGAAAATTGACCCTTTCCATTCATAGCATTGTCCAGTAAAGGAATTATCTTCATATCAAAACTTCATTTCAAATATATTAACAGAAATTCTAATATATTATCAATCGTGCTGCTGTAATAATACAACAAAATGCTATTTTATAAAAAAAATTAATCAGGAACTTTGTCCAAGGTACTGCCGATACCAGTCCCTATCCTCAAATAGTTTACCTTGTTCTACTTCTTTGAGAAGTCATTGATGTGAATTTTTGGCAGATGGATTTGGGTTTTTTTAATCTGTATGCAAAACTAGGTTTTTAGGAAAAAACAGATTTTGTAAAGTTAATATAGAACTCATATTAACATTTATATCATTTAAAATTTATAAAAAATCAAAAGAATCCACTTATATTATGTGTTTTCGATTAGAGGTGTGCTAAAAATGATGGATTACATTTTGAAGAAACTATTTTTGGACTTTTAAAGATATGTATCTAAAGAAAAGATAAATAATAGTAGAAATGTTATAATTAGTATGCAATGTCAAAATTAAATAGCATGATACATAGAGAATAAATTCCAATGTCATAAAAAAGTGAACAACATTTTATGATCCAGTCTTTCTGGAACACGGATACACATACATAAATATATTTGATTTATTGAATAGGCGAGAGCAAAGTATATGTCTTCATTTGCCACATAATGAGCCATCTTCTATGGGTAACAAACATAGTTTTTTAAAAATTTTATAAGAGTAAAGTTTTGGAGATTCCATTAATTCCACTATAAAGCTTATCAGAATAGACTTTTCAAAAAATGAATTAAGTACTGAAGGCATTATGGAAACTTTTCATTTCATTAATATGATTAATATGGAAAGATTGTTTTTATTTTAAATCATTTGTTTGGTAAGAGAGGAGAGTGGCAACACTTGGCCAAAGGTCTTCCTGATAAGAGCTTTAACTTGCTCTACATTAAGACAGAATACTTCCTAATTAGCAGTCAGTTATAGTTATTCTTTATACATGTATGATGTTTTGGAGTTCATACAAAAATCTTCAAACAAGTTATTTCATTGGATCTTCACAAAAAAAACTATGTGAAATAAGTAGGGATAAGTATTATTAATACTGTCTTACAGATGAGAAACTGAAACTCAGAAAATCTAAGTTATATAGATATTTAGTGGTGGAAATGCGTCACAAATGCAGGCCTTTTGAATTGGTCTATTTTACCTTAACTACATTTAAAGTCCCTGAAAGAGACTAACAATTTATAATCTTTATCTATTCCACCAAAGAATAGATTAGGAATAAAATGCCACCATCAGAATCCACAAATGCTTCCCATTTTATTCAGCTGTGGCTTGTTGTTAGAGTTAAATCACAGTATAAATATATTTCTTTGGGATCTGATCACAGACTAAGGTGGTCATTCCCCATCTCGACATAAGGTACTTTTAGCACTCTGGCCTCTTGGGTATGGAGAAAATATAGAATATCCTTCATGCTATTCCTCCTAGATGGCATATCCCTTTGCTTTTTTATTATATGAACCATTACAGAAGGGGAATTTCTGTGTGGTTTTTTTTTTTCCTTTAGTGAATGTGAACCTGTCTTTTGATAGGGCTGTGCAGCGTCCCAGATATTGAATAGCAGCCTGATCTCCATCTTGTTCCATTAATAATGTCTTTCTCCTTACATGCACCCTTATCCAAAGTTATTATTCTGCTGGATAAGCATGCACCAAAGCATGAATCAAACAGTCAAATTTGTGACTGAATGATTGGCATGTAGGATAGGTGCTTAACAAATAAGTGTTTGGTAAATGAAATCCAATTGAAGGCTATTTGGACTCTGTCATATACATGTCAGGTCAGCTCCCCATGTCTCAGGGAAGAAGACACTGACTTGTTAATGACATCTGGTTCCAAGATAAATCCAATTTTGGATCAAGTTTATTTGCCTCTAATTCTTCTCCCCAGTTTTTCTTAATATTTCCCTTTATAAATTCCCAGTATGGGCAGGTACAGATTTTCCACAGAGCTTATGTTCCCTTTCTTTCTAAAGCTGATAATTTAGCACATCTATTTTAAAATTTGTTCTCCCAAAGGTGTAGAAAGCAGTTTTGATTGTCTACCTGCAAAGCTCCAGAGATTGAAGAAAGTCCCTATGCTATTCCTATTTATTATACACAAAAGCATTGTTAAGGATATATTTTTAACAGGAGGCAGAAAGTCTACAGATAACAAAGACCAGTATAATAACTTCACATAAAATCTTTAGGGGCAGCTAGGTGGCACAGTGAATAGAGCACTGACCCTGGAGTCAGGAGGAATCGAGTTCAAATGTGACCTCAGACACTTAATACTTACTAGTCATGTGATCTTGGGCAAGTCACTTAACCCCAATTGCCCTGACTTACTCCCTCCAAAAAGCTAAAAAAAAAACCCAAATATTTTGTGCATGTATGTATAATATGTATGCATGCATGTATGTGTATAATAAGCATATGCACTTTTGCAGTTTTATCTTTCTGTGTATCTATTTCTTTACATTTACATCATTTCTCCTTTTGTATTTTTCATAAATACTAATCTGACACTTAGTGGTGATAGTTCACTTTGATTTATGATTTCTACTACTGGTACAAAAGTGCCTCTCTGGTTTACTTTTCTGTTTGTAAACTGTAGCAGTCCAAATAACAGTCTAATGGTGAGGTGAGTTTCTTATAATGTGTTATGACCAATACTCCAAATCTGCTTCCTAGGATGTGACATAAAGAGTGGAATAAAAAAAAAACACCAATTTTCAGTGCTTAGAGTTCAAGGTGCTCACACAGACAGAGTCAGTGCTTTCACATGCAAAGTCAGTTTAGGTTTTGTTTTTGTTTTTGTTTTTTTTTTAACATGACCACATTATTCTCTTCTTCCCTCCCAGCTTTTTTTTCTCATTATTTTTCTTTCTTTCTTTTTTATTCATATTTAATTCAGCCATTGTCACTGAGACTGCCAAACAGAAATGAAGGATTAGTCAAGATTGGAATAGAAAATTGTATTATGCAATTTCAAGGATTGTAATAGGTGTTAAAAAACTTGGAAATTCAAGCTCTAAAACATGTAAACATACTGTTAGGCTTAATGGATAACGTCTTTTTTCTTTGTGTTTTTTTAGGTTTTTTTTGGTGCAGGATTGTGATCGGTGAATATAATAGTAGATGTAGGATCAGATAAGACTGTAGATTTGTGGTTTTCAAGCCAATAACGGTGAGGAGACACAAATTTGTCACATTAAACCATATTAGTTTAACAACTCTGTTATATAGCCTATCTTTTTTTTTTTTTTTGCCCCCTACACCTTAAAAAGGATAGAAAAAGTTCTCTAGAAAACATCAGGCTAGAAAACAAATGTGATTGTCACAACTAGCTGTGTATGATAGCAATGCCTTAGACTATTTCTTGTAAGACCATAAAGATTTTTTGAGAGTTTGATGAATTCTCAATATTTGTTTGTGTATATGTGTTTATGCATAATTCAGAACATATAAACATATTTAATTCAGATAAACTATAAACTAACTCTTAAAGCCTTTTGCATATGCATTTAACATGTGTATATGTGTGTGTGTACATTCTGGCTCATTCAATGAAAATAAAATTTAAAAATTGACCTAAATGTAAGTGAGACAATGTACCAAAATACTTTTTGCCATTTTAGAAGTGTGAATGTTTCATGCTATGAAATACGACATAATTTTCTATAATGTCAAGATATTAAGAAATTTTCCTTTATAAGGAAAGAACTTCATAAAGTTGAATTTTACAAGTCATTTTCTCGTATCTGGAAATATGTGTATATTTCAAATGTAAACCCAGATTTAGAATCTACCTTTGTAGTACCCCTCTCCCCATTCCCCCATTCCCCACCATTCTGTGTGCCACTTATGCATTAAGGATATGCTTTTTATTTAGAAAAAAGCTGGCTGTGGAAGCTAATAGAGATTTTCTCTGTCATTACCTACCATCAATTAAAGAGTAATTCATAGGATTCTCAAATGTGCAAAAGATCTTAGTTCTAATATGTTGACACATATCTTTGCTTCACAAGGACTTTCCATTGACTTAGAAAGGATCAGTTCCATAGATTATAAAATCTAGATCTGGAAGGGAACTTATGAATTTTAGTCCAACCTCTTCATTTTATAGATAATGAAACTGAGGCTTGAGAAAGGTAAAGTGAGTTGGCAAAGGTCACTTAGATAGCAATATATCAGCTTTCCAAAATGAAGGTCCTTTAGCTCTCAAATCAAATATTCTTTCTACATGAAAGGAGTAATTCTTTTGGGCAATAGAAGCAATTTAGACAACTTAGTGGACCAGGGTTACAGTTCAGAATACTGGGGCCAGTGAAACTGCACAGGAGAGAGATTTTCCTTCATATGTTCTTGTTCAGCATCTTTGAAACAGCAGCCATTAAAAAAAAAGTTTTATTTAGATACTCCATATGCCTATTGGCAAAACAGGGAAGCAACATTTCTTGCAGAAAGCATTATCATTTGAAACAGAATGTCATGATTTGTCATTCATTCTGAGCTCTATCTCTTGAGCAAATCCATTTTCACATACTTGTACTAAAAACAAAAAGCAGGAGTGAAGAAAACTGATTACATGATCCATACGCATATCTAATAAAATACCAGTGTGCACTTTTTGACAAGCTTATTCATAATGCATTCTGAAAGAAAATTCCATTTCTCCATTCTCAGCAGGAAAAGTAGACTTTTTAAGAAAACCTTTTATTTTATGACTGTCACCCAAAATAACAATTACAAGCAAAGTGGAGGTAAAACATGAAAAACCAGCTTGAAGATTTCTATGAAAGTCTGAAAGTAAGTCATTGCCCTGTTATTTGATTTGAAAAATTAATCTAGATAATGCCTTTTGAGTTGCTTAAGTACTGTTCACCATTTTCCAAGATGAGTTTTCCTGAACAAAGACTAACTGATTTGCGCAGCAGATTAGTTTATGGTGAAGCTTTCTCAATTCTGTTGAGAATGATTCTCTAGTGGCAGCCTTTCACTTCCTCTGGGCTATGGGAATTCTTTAATATCTAGGGGATCATGTTAAATAAAACTATTGTCTCAGCCTGAAGGTTTATGCAACCCTGCTGAAATGTTTTAATTATTGTTTTTTTTTTATTTTTTTAATTAAAAGACCAGAGGTCAAGCAAGCCCACTGAGAGCTGATCACAGCCTCTCTAGAAATTTTAAGGAGTATCTAATGATTGGACTTATTGTTTTCTCATTTGTTTTGCAGAACAAGAAGAGTGTGTTAATTGTACAGATGAATGCCGAGTGCTTGGTCATTCTGACAGGTGTTGGATGCCACAGTTCCCTACAACCAATCAGGCTGAAAATGCAGATTACCGCACAAATCTCTTTGTACCCACAGTGGAAGCTAATGTTGAGACTGAGACTTATGAAACTGTGAATCCCACTGGGAAAAAGACTTTTTGTACATTTGGAAAAGACAAGAGAGAGCACACTATTCTCATTGCCAATGTTAAACCTTATTTAAAAGCCAAACGTGCCCTGAGCCCTCTTCTCCAAGAGGTCCCCTCAGCATCAAGCAGCCCAACCAAGACATGCATTGAGCCTTGCACCTCAACTAAAGGACCGATAGATGGTTGTGACGCCAAACCGGGAACTCTGGCAGAAGCAAGCAACCAGTACCTGTCCGCTGACAGTCAGTATCTGTCGCCTAGTAAACAGTCAAGAGACACTGTGTTCATGGCCTCCGATCAGATGGCTAGGGTCTTTGCGGATGTGCATTCCCGAGTGAGTCGAGACTCCAATGAGATGGACTCTGTTCTTGAGCAGTTAGACCATTCGAACCGGGATCTAGGCAGAGAGTCAGTGGATGCAGAGGAAGTTGTGAGAGAAATTGATAAGCTTTTACAAGATTGCCGGGGAAGTGACCCTGTGGCTGTGAGAAAGTGAAAGGAAAAAAAAAAAAGCATTGGCATTTTCTTGCCTCTTCTGTTGATTTAGAAACAACCTCCCCTCCCCCCTGGTTATTACAGTTTTTACAGGGATGAAGGAAGACCAATGCTGCTTTAAGGCTTTTAGTGAACATCTGAAGTGCCCACGAGTATGTTCTTTTCACTGCTGTTACTTTTTCACAGATAACACTGGTTTCATTTTGACCAAACTTACACTAGGACAGAGTCAAGTATGCTTAAAGAAGGACAGGAAAAAAGAGAGAGGAGAAACAGAGGGAGGGAGCCACATCTTTTGACAATCTATTAAGAAGGTATAAGATGAGAGGAGTGAAATCTTTCTGATCCTTGTAAGACTGTCCTCCATGGTTAATGCTGACTTTACTGTTTACCTATAAACCCTGTGAAAAACAGGGTTGACAAATTTTTGATGTGTGATGGATTTCCAGCAGTCATCACAGGCCTCTACTGAAAGTCCCGAAAAGATCTTTGCAGTAGTCCAAGCTGCGCCAAACATTAAAACACATTTGTGGTAAACGTTTCTGTATAAAGTTACCTGCCACATATGAACATACAAAGAACATTCCATATCATTAGTCAACAAAGCATATCCTAGTCATTCGTAATACACTTCCTGCCATATAAGAGTTAAGTGTAAAAATGATATAGTCCATTTTGTCCTGCACACACATTTACTATTTCACTTCATTAAAGAAGAAAATTTTTAAAGGTTTAAATGCCTATTTAGCATTTTAGTGTCCAACAAACATATAAATAATGATCAATGTTTTAAACTTGAAATATAGTGAAGTTTTCAGAAAAAAATAGTTGCCATTGGATGGTACTATACAGAGAAAATTAACATTATTAACACTTTTTTATCCATTTGTGGACACTAAAATAGCTCAGGAAAGTGAAAATGTCCTAGACATACATGAATCACATGACCATTTAAATGTGCAAATGTAAGAAGATTCAATGTGTTTACATCAAATGACATATTTTTATTGATTTATTTCAGATTCAGTGCATATGAGCCAAATTGTTGAGTGTATAAGAGCTATATTGTGTATTTTATTAAATTAATATATAGTTGTGTTGCAAAAATATTTGGGCTTATATTGTAAATGGCAAGTGTTGCCTCGGTAGCTGTCGAACTCTATGAGTTTTGTTTTTTCCTGCTTCCTTTTCCCCATGGAGTGTGGGAAGCAGTGCCTCAGAGCAAAGTCTCTTGTTTAATGTATGGTCTAGCAAGTACAACAGTACATAATCTGTTCAAAATGTGTTTGAGTGAGCTGATGGAGCTAACTGAAAAGGTCAGAAAATACATCCATCAGTCATGGTTACGTGCAAGTCCTTGTAGGAGCTTCTTACTGAAAATTCATGTTTAATAACAGAAATTACACTTGAACCAATACTTGGAACTTCCTTTGGTTCTTTCTCCCTTCACGACAATACACTTAGCTTCTTTTTGTGTAGATGTAATGCCACTGATTGATTGCTCTGAGTATCTTACGGACTTCAAGATCCATGTTGCCATTCTGTCTCCAAAGCATGAGAATGCTTTTGTGCATGTCTAGGTACCAGCACTGTCTATGCCCTTATTTTTTTTTTCCTATGTGCAATCTCACTTAAGATTACAAGCTTTTAAAACAAATAGTATTCTTTCTGATTTGAAGAGCACATTTGATCTCTTTGTTGGGGTAGCATGAGAGTGACCAATGCTTCTCCATGTTTTCTATTTTCTTCTGTGGATTTTGGCAAATATCAAAGTACTTGTAAATAAGAATGGGAAGCCCTCCAATTTCAGATGGTCAAACATGAAATTAACCCATTCAGAGGAATCAGGAGATGAGAAAGTGCTTTGACTATTTTTTTTCACCCTTGAGTTTTTAAATATCTGACTTTTTACAATTTCATGACAGACTAGCAGGACCATACCTTAAAAAATGTTGTGGAGTTAGATGAAAGCTATTTGTGCACTGGAACAGAGAAATACATTATTGTGAGAATGGTGGAGAACTCCGTGCCTTCCTTTCTGGTCACCAAGCCAGTGTAGAAACAATATAAATGTATTGAAGTCCTTACATTATTTTTTTGTGATATGAATTCAGTTTTGCAATTTCAGACCTCACAAAGTTCTATTTAAGCTATTTCCATCAATTTCAGGTGTGATTTTGGACAGTACCTCATTGCAAAACTGTTTTCAGAGGGAAGAGTGATCAAATCTCATCAGCCTTACAATCTTACAAAGAATTGTCTTTGGTTCCTGGTAATAGCTTTTCCAAAGCACTGCTCTTGGGTTTTTTTTTTTTATTATTTTTAAATATTTAAATTAGAAAAAGCAAAACAAACAAACACATAAAAAAAACAACAAGGGATCTTGTACATGTTGAACCTAGCTGCTCTCTGTATTTTGGACAATTTATGTATCTGAAATGTGTTGTCTCTGTTATACAATATTATTTTGCCAGGAGACTACAGGTTGATTTAGCTTGATAGCTGAAATTTGATGGAGAAGTGACTCTGCTATTTAATTCTACCAAGCACTGTCTCTCTTCTACTAGACACAGAGATCTACACAGAAAAAAAAATCCAAGGTGGTGTTTACATGAAATCAACTGAAAGTGAATAGGGTTCATTTTTTTCAACACTCCTAACCCTGAATAACCAGCTACATCATTCATTGTATGTGTCCGAATATGTTCAAAACAAATGAAACGTGAAACATGAGATTTTAAGAATTGGTTGTGCCAATGTAAGAAGAATTTACCTTTAGGCTCTCTGTCACTAGTGATTTACTAGCTTTAGGTGTTTAACACATTATATGTATTTAGTAGTGATTATTTATTTACTTGACTGAGGTAATTCAGCACCCATGACTCTGAGCTTTCTAGCTGAGTCGAGGGAATCTTGCTTTTATTCATCTAGCCAGCAGCTACCTTTGTCATAGACCTCTGGTGCTTTGCTTCCCATGAAGCCATCTGAGATTGCCAACTTCACATTTTTGGAATAGCCTGTGTAAGCAGGCAGTGCATGATCAACCAGTGGAATTTGAAGGGGCCTCACATCATATATAAAAGAGAAAAAAAATCTAACATCCTCAAATTGACCCTTCTACATACATACATACATACGTACATACATACATACATATATACATGTTTAATAATTAGCTCATTTCTCACCTGCTAAAAACCACTATTTTTGAGGTCAAGCAAAATAAGTGACATTTTGTGGAAACTTTTGAAAGATAATGTTCCAAAAGTTGTTTACTGATAATAATATTGCAAACAATACTGTTAGAAGGAAGGATAATCAGTGTTATTTAGGTCTTTCTCAAAGTAAGTGCTAAAGGGGAATACAGCAATTTCAAAGAATATTTTCATAACCATGCTTTAGTGACTTTGGTGAACTTTATTGTAGATAGTATGTTAAGGTTGATTCACCACACCATAAATTAACTGTATTCATGGTCAGAAAATTCACTTTATCTTGATACCCCCAATTAGCAGAGACCTTTTTAACTATGATGTGCCATTAGAGCCTGTAGATGGTGCCCATTTAGAAATTTGGCCATAAAAAAATCATGTGATGACGAGTAATGGAGCAAGATGCTTTATTAAAACCAGCTTTAAAACTGAATGTTGCTTAATGGAGTAGAAGTTGCTGAGGTCAACAAGTAGTCTGAGGTCTGGCATAATATACATGCACTCATTATTGTCTAATTACATTCTTTTTGACAACAGACAGCATTTATCAGAGCATTAATTCAGATGAGAGTTTTGGCTATCGAGATTTGTTGATTTGAAACATAATTGAATGAGACCTGATTCAAGTCTTGATTCCCCTGGCCCCATTCTTCCACAGGTTGGCAACTCCCATTTATCAGCTTCATCATCCCCATAAAGTTCTGAGCTGCACCAAGCAATTGGTGGACAAGGACAACAAAAGCAGCATACATTGTATGGATTATCTCAACGCTATTGTCTAATGGCTGTGTTTAATGTGACCTATCTGGAAAATGAGGACTACGAATAAAAAGCAATTACTAATAGTTGTGTTTCCTCCTCTTGCATTCATTAACACTGGAAGCAATGTGTTAAACACTGCATACCACAGGGAGCTTGGTGGTAATTACTTTGGAAAAGCAACTTGTGGCAATGCAACTGTTACTGCTCGTTCTCTGCTCATCCAAAAAAAGAAAAGACCAAGACTATGAATCTTCCTTTTTCATTGATTAGAGATGGTGTTTCAGTGTTTTCTCAACACTACTATTTGTATTCAGCAGACTTAGGGGATCCAAAGTCCCAATCATGCAATGACCATGGGGCTGAAGGAATACAAAGTAATATAGATTCCATAACGGGTCAGTCCTCAAAGAAATCAATGACAGAGCAAATGATTTTTTAGTGACATCAAGCCTTAGTGTTTAAATGATCAAATGACAGCCACACTCTTATAGTTGGGATTTAAAAGAAATGCTTAACCTAAACGTAACCAATGTGATTAAGAAAGGAATGGATAAATAAAGACAATAGTCTTTGGAAAAAGAGAAAAAACAGGTAGAGTTTTCTAGGAATGCAACACTTAACATGTGACTATGACTTCTCTAATCTCCTGATAAAAAGTCTCTAAAAGAAAGTAATATTTTATAAATAAAATATTTTCCAAGCCATATCATAATCAGATAATTATGCTAAGGTATGATTAGTGTTTAAATATTTTTATAATAGTTCTAGATTTTAATAAATCTACACAAGTCAGATAAGATTTTGATTTCATCTAAAAGGAAAATTTACATTAGTCAGCATTCACATAGCTCATCCGAAATATTGTACTTGAAAGTTTTAGAGACAGAAGCAACCTTAGAGATTATACATTCAAATTCCCTTATTTTATAGATGAGAAAAGTGTCATATAGAGAGATCAAGTGATGTCCAAGATCACAAGAGTGAAATTAGAAAAATAAGCCTTTTTCTGATTCATGCAGCCCAATATGTTATACTTTATAACATGCTGGCTTCCTTAGGTGTTTTTTTTTTTTTCTGTTTTTGATTGCAATTTTGATTTACTCAATTCTTTTGAACCCTACCTTTATCTCAATCCACATTTCATATTCTCGCTTAACTTACGTTACATAAGCAAACCTCCCTTCCACAATTCTAGTACCAAAGTCATAGCAATATTAAAACTGACAATAATAATAATGAGGAGGAGGAATTATGTCTTTGAGAAAAATGTTCTATTGTTGTCTGAACTTTGTAATGCAGTGCTTAATTCAGAGAAGTCAGAATCTGAGAACTAAGAAGATCATTTTAGTATAATCCTTCCAGAATATTTTGTAATGAATAGGGCATTTATTTTGGTCTCTTGCATTCACTAACTGCAAGTATAATAGAAATTATTTGGCTAGATCTCTTAAATAAAGGAAAGGCCCATTTTATAGCAAACCAGTCACTGATTTTATGTGTGGATGGAGCTCTTAATTCAATCAACTCATGAATGGTTCTTTGCACGTCAAAACTATCCAGTAGAGAGCTTATTGTTATGTAGTAGGTAGTCAATTAACTAGAGGTTCCTAGATCTTCACTCACTCACTCAGAAATCCTATAGAGACTTACATGACTACTAACCCAGCTTTATTCCATCAACAAAATATGAAAGCCACTTAAAGCATATATTCTCAGTTATAAGTACCCAAAGGCTGAATTTCCTTGACACTAACAAAGAATATTCTTTGCAGGAGATGTGCAGGCCTGAATTCTTAAAGGTCAGAATGGTATCAGCAGTGCACATAGAAATAGATCAGAAAGTTAATGAACCATCTTTAAACCTTTTAAGGCACACTTTCCAGGATGCTTGTAGCAGACTTCACAGAAGGAAAAATATCACCTTCTGTTCATTTTTTATGTCTACTAATAACTCCAGGTAACACTCATTTTATATTTAGTGATTAAATTCTGGCCTATCCAGGATTAGAAGATGCAGTTTGCTAAGTCTTCATATTTCAGAGTTAGTTTACAACAGCAATTATTTTCCTCAAATTTCATAGCAAAATAAAAATGAATAATGTTTTCTTAAAAAAAAAGATTAATTAAAAGGTGGAGATTGTTTTACATAACTTCCTTCAAGTTGCCACTTCTAATTTATGTTATATTAACATCTAATTTCTCAAAATGGATATTCTTTTACAAATCAAGCAAAGAGAAAATTGATATGAGTTATGTAACATTCACTTCCCAAATAAGAAATGCTAACTATATGAAGGACTATTTTTGTACACTTCTTTTGTTCTACTTTGTGGTGACTAAAAATTCAGAAGACTTTTTTTTAGGAACAAAGAATATTTTTAATATTCAATATTACTTAAATGATTGGATAAAACAGAACCAATTTTCTACACATTTTTTTCAGCCTAGCCTATATTCTCAGCATTACTTGTGAAAACAGAATGTTTTCCTAGTAATATTTATATGAAGAGTGTGTGTGTGTGTGTGTGTGTGTGTGTGTGTGTGTGTGTGTGTAGGTTACTTCCCTGAGGGTTTTTAGTCAACTTGTCATGTAATTTAAGTACAGAAAGTAATAGAAAGTTAAAAAGAGGATTTCACATTCATATACGTATATATATTCATACACACACATAGAGAGCAAGCTAATCAAAGGCATGTTCAATCTAAGTTTGATTTGAACAAGAATAAAATATTTAGTCAGTTGGTTTTATTTCAGCTTAGCTCTAACCAGAAGCACTAGACCTTTTTTTTTTTTGACATGATACACTGAAAAAAAATAATTAATATTTTTTCTTTGGATTTCAGTTACCCCTCCAAACAATAGACTAACCTTCTTATTCTAAAAGAAGTTACATTCAACCAGAATTACTAAATAAATCCATAAGAAATACAAAAATATATTTTGATAATCCATCACTGATGACAATTACTTTTAAGATTTGGAAAACCAAGTTCCACATCAATGAGAAGCAATACATATTGATTGATTTTGTTCAATTGCTTGCTAAATTTGCTAAAGGTGCCCTTTCTATTAGATTTTTAAATATCATTTTCTAACCCACTTTCCGTTTTGCTACCAATGTTGAAACACTGATACATTTCTTTGAAAAGAGTTGCTTCAAACTTTTAGTTCTAGTTTCATCCAAAATCTCTGTGTTCTTGATAATATTAACTGAATATTTTGAAATGTATTCTGTATACTGCCTCTTACAAAACTCCTCTTTTCCTTTTGTCTTTCCTAATTTTAATAATTTGCTTTCAATTTCAGTAAGAGGCATGTGTGCACATTGGTAACTACTTGCTTACTTTGAAAAAAAAATCCTTCCTCATATCCAAAAAAGTCTCCAGATCATGGTGGGGAGATGTTTAATTCCTTTGCTATTATAAAGGGTAGAGTGGGGTCTAATTGGTGTTATAGACTTAAATAAAAACTCTGAAGCTCCTAGATAGGACTGCAATAGGTCCCTGCCCAAACTCCACTTAATGACTGTATTTTGGTCTCTCCTGGCTTAGAATGAATGTCCATGGAAACTGTTTCTCTTTGTAACAGCAACCCTGAGGGTCTTCCCCTCCCAGCTTGATTTTTTGTTTTCCTAATTAAAGTGGTCTTCCCTTCACTCACACCTATTCGCTGAATGGGCATTACCTCACTCTAAATGAGTACCTGAAAGGCCTTAGCCTAAAAGTGGCAGGGTTTCCTAGTATGTCCTGAGTCATCTCCAGCCATCCTGATGAATATCTGGTCACTGGATCCAGATGGCTCTGGAGGAGAAAATGAGGCTGGTGACCTTGCACAGTCCTCCCTCACTCAAATCAAAATCAACTGCAAGTCGTATCATCATTTCCCTGATGCCATGGTCCTGTTTGAAAACAAAGGACAACAAAGGACAAACACAAACATTTTAGCTGCAAACCAACCGAAAAAAAAAATACTTGAATTGATGGAGAGTATGGTGGGAAGGGCAGTGGAATCACATGGAAAAGATATGGGCTTGAGTATCAATTTTATTGCCTGCTAGCTAAGTGAATCTGGGAAAATCACTTCAAATAGCTGAAAACTAATTTCTTTGTGGAGACATGGGACATTTTCACCAGCAACCTCATACATTTTTGTTGGGAAACTGAGTTTGTAGAGCATAGAATTCAATATGAATATGATCTATTATGAGGATGGTAGAGGTTATTAAATGAAGCTCAGAAAAGTTACTTGCCCCAATCACACAGCCAATATGTATACAAAGAGGGGGTTAAAGCCAATTCTTCCTGACTCCTGGCAATCTTTGTATTCCTGCCTAGATGCACCATGGGAATTCGCTCATTTCTTTGTTGGGGGCATTTGTTTCTTGGTTATGATCAGGACTAATGTCTTATCTGAGTTGTTTTTCTACTTCTTTCTAGGTGTCATTCTCAACTATCATATATTTGGGGCTGATCCTTTGCAACTAGATAGAAATTATGCAGATTTAATATGGAGTTTATTACTTTCGTTTTTACCAGTCTTCCCTATGCTAGCACTGCAAGAAGGTCAAAAGCAGTGCACTAATTATGTGTGAAGTTGGAAAATAACTTAATCTCTCTGTGCCTCTCTTTCTTCATCTATAAAATGAAGAGTTTAGACTCAATTGCCACAAAGCCCCTCTACACCTCAAATTCCTGTGTCCCAGGAATGGAAGTGGGCATATACCATATCTTCTGATCATCGATCTGAACTTGATACACACACCTCCAAAAAACCACCTAGCTCTTGTCCTGCATGTTCCCTTCACTGCCATTAGACAGGTCATGGTAAAGTTCTTTAAATTGTTGTGTATACACAAAACACATCACACAATATATGTGTGTGTGTGTGTGTGTATATATATATATACATATATATATATATAATATATGCAAACATGTGTATATGTATACATATGTGTGTATATACACATGCATACATGCAAATAAATGCACGCATTCACCTAAACACCATAAAGGTATATGTGCATGTGTATACACACATATATGACTCGAGCTCAGCAAAGGAACTTTTCAACATTAGAAAAGGAAGACTGTTCCTTAATCCCTATCACTGGAGAGACTCAAGAACTAACTATAAGAGCAACTGTAGAAACAGTTTCTGATATACTGAGAGAATTTTAAATAGAAAAATGTTGATGAGAAATTATATGATTCTACGATATTTTACCCTATTGGCAAGTCACTTAGCTTCTCACAGTTTCAGTTCCTCAACTATGCAATATAGGTAATAATACTTGCTTAAGTGATTGTAGTGATGATCATTTACAGAGTGCCAAAAGCAGTTTAGCTTTTCTAAGTGAAATTGGGAAGGTGGGATAATGTAGGGAGGTTTGTTTGTTTTTTAGGTTTAGTCTCTCTTGATTACACCTATTGTTTCACACATCTGTAGGGGATGGTAGGCAGTTAAAATGCACACTTTATGAACTTACCTTTGAAGTGACACTGATTTAAAAATAATAATGATAATATTTTGAAAGAGTGACAGGGCTATGCAATGGCAATGTTAAAAGCATGCATGTTGGAAGCCTAAAATAAATATTAATCATCATCCCCAGTCCATAAAAATGATCTTATTTGGCATAGGATGCCCAAATATACAATAATTAGGTGAAAATAGAAGTTATTACAAATAGTAATTAATATTGTGTCTTGCCAGTAGACCAGGAGTGCTTTGCTCAGCACTTCATGGCTTTAAATACTGCATCCTAAAGTTCTTTCTAGATTCAGTAGTACACATCACAAGCCCTCTGGTTGTTCTTCCACTGGTGACTCACATTGCTAGCCCAAATATGCGTGGCAAACTTGTTCAGTTTTATTTATGCTGTAATCTTCCTATTAAACAACAACACCAGAGCAACAACAACATAATTGCTGGCTTATCACTATTGTTGAATCTAATTTACTTCTTAATAGCTCCTTCGCATAGCAGAATTCACATTTTATTTCCCAAAGAATGTTATGAGTTCACCTGCCATCCTTCAACAGTATACCACAATGGAGGGTATCCAATTGAGGGCAGTGAAATCATAAAAAGAAAGAAGTAAGACACACTCTTCCCCAGGCACTACCCGTATTAACCTTCTTGTTCATTGGTGAAATATAGTAGTTCAACCATCATTTCTCATAAAGACAAAATTAGTATTCTAGTGGTGTTTTTTTTTAAGTTTGAAAAATCCTGTACAACACATTTTCTCAAGTGATACTAATGCACTCTATCATCGTGAGGTGAAATGTGAAAGATAAGTGATGAGATATAAACAGATAGGACATGGATTATCAGATCTGAACTTCATGACAACTGAAGAATTGTCTTTTTTTGGTTTGGACCAGATCAAACTTGTAGATAACACTACGCTATAACACAGGGCTTCTCTCTGCCCACAGCAAGTGATCAAAAGAAGGAAAATATGTTTTCTTTTCCTTTTAGCTGAACCATATTCATTGTATTTTTCTTCTGCTTCAAGGTTCAAATCCTGGGGTGACAGCTGTCATTTTAAAGGTGACTCGTTACAATCATTTAGTGAGTCCCCTAACAGATGGATAGGTCTTTGTTTCCCAGGGAACATTGTCAGGTTATGATTTTCAACAGCTTTTAATCATTTTAACAAAACTTATACACATCTGTCAATTACCCTATTCAGAAATGCTAATAATACAGCAATCTGGGGATGACAGAAAGTTTTTTTTTAAATCTATAACATTTCCCTTTTTTATGGATGAAAAATATGAAACAGACATACATTTAAAAGTCGTCCCCTCTCCTCTTTCCTCAAGCAATGACTTCAGTCATTTAAAATGGTACATTTCATTTTTATATCACTCATTATTTAATATTCTTGGATATGTAATAAATAAGAACAAGAAAGCCATAACAAAGAACATTGTAAATGGTTCTAACCCAACAAAAATACATAAGGAAAATGGGCATTCTCTAGAAAGACCAGAAGTTTAGTGATAAAATGAATCTTCTGACCAATTTATAAACCCCTCTCATTTTTCATAGGATGACTCTGAGGCCCCAAGAGGTTAAGTTACTTGACAGAAGTAGGAGTCCTCTGAGACCAGAGAGTCTACTACTTTCCTCTCTAACAGGTTGCCTCTCTTAAGAGATGTTGTCCTATATAATAGTAGGCTTCCAGGTAAATGGAAGTGGAGGCTGTTTCAGTTCTATAGGGACTATATTTCAAGGTTTTAATAGAAAACATGCTCTAAATGAATTTTTAAAAAAATCAACAACTTTGGTGCTTACACAAATAAATATATGCACGTTTCTCTGAACACATATGGTTAAAGTTCTCTTTTAAGATGCTCATTAGAACAAACTTTGCCATCTATATCAGTATCCAATTTTCTTAGTGTTAATAAGATCACCCAGGTTTTTCCTGCCAATGCTACGTCATGGCAGTACTCACTGCCATTTTTCCAAGAACCTCTAAGGCCTTTGCCTCACTTTCCACTAGTTCATAGGAATTATACACACTCTGGTCAAATGCTCTTCAGTGAAGTTAAACAAGTGGCAGCTGGCACCATACAGCTCTGTTATAATGAAAACATGAGGTGGCTGCCATTACACAGTCCTGCTCTAATGAGAACAGTAGGAGGCTAGCATTACAATGGTCTAATGAAAACAGGAAATGGCTGGCATTAAATTGGTATAATAAAAGCAGGGGGTGGCTGGCATTACACTGGTACAATGAATAAATTAAGAGATGTCTGTCCCTACCAACCTCATCTACATTATATATGACCTCAGCAAGCACAATGTAACCCTTGTCCACTCAAAGTCATGCTTGCGGTCACTTCAAAAAGCTGTTCTGGGTTGTTCTTTGGAAGAGTATTTTGATTTTGTTTGTGTTTACTTCAGAAAAATGTGAGTGTAGTGGCAAATAATGACAAAACTTAGACTGAGATCTTTCTCTCTTTGAAAAAAGCAGGATAATTCCTGACATCTAACCTGATAGGATGTGAAAGTTAAAGAAGCTTAGCCAGGAATGTGATCCATTGCAAGTTTTCCCTTTGGTCTCCTGCCTTTTTGACCTACTCTTTCCAGTTGAATATACAGGGGTGACGAACTACTTAAGAGTATTTCACAAAAGGAACAGAAAGAGAACAAAAAGGAGGGCAAAATTAATGCTGAGGAGGAAAAATAAAAAAAGAATTTAAGAACAAAATCAATCATTCAACTAATGGGCTTCCATGTCTGAACAAAAAGGTTAGGATTTCTTGTGCCTTGTTTTTCAAGTTAGCCCCCTTAGTTGAGAGTTTTTGTTGTGGTGGTTTTTAATTATTACTGCAGCAGGGGTCTACTGTGTGGCTCCCAGACCATAAATATACAAGAGTTGTCTGTTTTATTGTGACCTTTATGGCCATCTGAATCTGATTCATTCTTGTCTGCCTAATCTGGGGTGGATTCACAGGCAAGTTCATGGAGTTCAAGGCCAGTACATTAAGACAGTCCATCAATCTACTCTGTTCTCCTGTTGCTCTAACCCTCATTTTTTATTTGGAATTCAAGAACATTTCTTAAAAAATTAGCTAGCTCCCCTCTAAACTAGTATATGAATGAGGAAGAAAACATACATTGATTTCTTCCCCCAAACAAGGCTTAGTATACTACATAGTTATATTTGAAAACGTTTTGCTTCCAGCAGGCTTACACACACTCCCAAAAGCCCTTGCTTCTCTTCCCAGATGATTCTAGGGTGAAAAAATATTCCAGTCAGGTACTACTAAGTAAAACAGCACTATGATGCAAATTAGGCAACCATACAGATAATCCAATCAAACTTTCTCATCCATTGTTTGTATACTGAAACTCATTTCTTTCTGGTCTGTAGTTTACATGTTGTTTTATAATTTTTCATAATTAGCTTAAAGAACCAATATTTGAGATTTTATGAAAGACTTTTATATCTAGCATATACTGGAGGAAGCAAAGAACATTGGAGTATGATCATTTTCATGTATTCTTTAATTTTAATTTCCATTGAAAATGGGACAAATTCTTTCCCTACATATTTCTTATTAGAAACTTGCTCTTATAAACTGTATGAAAATTTTAATAAAGATAGAGTGAGAGGAGGGGGACAAACCAGGAAATCTGCCATTTCCTTTCTGGTCCTTAAATACAAACACACACATATACAGACACATGCACACGTACAACCATATTGCTTTATATTTTCAGGAATCAAATGGAATCTCTGATGACCAGCACCTTAATACATGCAATATATAAAGCTGTCACTGAGTTTTGCATGTAGGAGCACAAATATGGCTTAATTGAGACCAAGCAATGCATGCCACGCATTCAGAATTAGAAACTGGCTCTAGGCCACCAATCCTGGCAACCCAGAAACTGATTTAATCTTTTGCCAAGTCTCTGCTAGGCCCGAAGCAACTAAATCCGAATCTCAGTGTTAAAGCCCCTTCAAGAGAATAAAATCTTTTTGAGTTCTTTGGACACTGTGAAAGTGAAAGACTACATTTCAAGTAGAATATAGAGACACACAAGGCAGAAGATTTTGGATCAAAGAAATACCAACAGCTTCAGTGGTGTCCAATTAGAGTATAATATGGATTGCTTCCTAGTCAGCTCTTCCCCTTCATCAAGGTTGTTTATTCTTTGCAAATGCAGTGGGCACAATGCATGTTGCTCGTGCTTCCAGCCTCTGCTAAAATATGTGGTAGCTTATGAATATTGTATACCATAAATTTGCTTGACAGGTCTCATCACTTTGTAAGCAATATTTTTCATTAGCCAACTTAGCAGGCAAATGGCATTTTGCCCTATTTCCAAACTAACAAATTCTGTCAGGGTTGGCATATTTATTACATTATTAAATACATCAGTCAATACCACCTGGTGTAATTGAGTCTTGTTATGTGATTCAGATAGTTGTTAAAACTATGGATTTTTCAAAGTCAAGTCAACCACCAGAAAAGAATATTGTTTTAATGCAATTTTAGATAAATAAGTATTTCCACAGCAACTGTTCCTGATTTAAGATAATGAATTGACCTTTCCTCACATTCAGCTCAAAATCATTTATAATTGCATTGTGCCAAAAGTAGTGCATTAAGCATCTGATTATCCTTGATTTCAGCTTTGTGCAAAAATACAGTACCTGCAATTACAAGATCACAAATGAATGAGGTGGTGAGAGTGAGAATCATCCAAAAGTTTGTGTTTGTATATGTGTGTGTGACTGTATCTGTCATATAAACTGATTTGGAGAAGGAGGTAGAGGTAAAAAAGGGCAATGTTATAGAGAAAGAAACTAGTAAAAAATTGCTTTTTAAAGCAAGAAGTATTGAAATATTATCACTGAAAGGAAAGCCTATGGTAAGGAAAAATGCAGCTATTTCTCTAGCAGGTCCTTATTAAGCATTGACTTCTTAAAACTAACAAACACTAAGTAAGCAAATATGATTAATTTAAATTCCAAAGGGGGAAAATTAAAAAAAAAATAGAATTTCAAAGTCACTCAGAAGTTGAGAGACAAATCAAGAAACATAGTCTTGATTTCAAGGTCTGTCATCCTCCTCCCCATTCCACCCCACCACATCTCACAAAAACATAAGGATTTCTTGTTGTTGTTGTTTTTGATGAAAAGACACTGGAAGAATGCCAAAATGATAGGATATCTTCTTGACTCTAGTGAGCATACATAAAATAATTCCTATTTTAATCTCCCTACAATCTGTCTTCCATCCTCATTGTTCAACTGAAAGTAGACTCTCCAAAGTTACCAAGGATCTCTTAATTACCAAATTTAATGACTTTATCTCATAGCTTATCTTTCATGACCTCTTAAAATCTTTGGCCCTGTCAATCATGCTCTTAATTTTGCAATTTTCTTCTCTGTGGGTTTTCATGACCCTGTTCTCTATTGGTTGTCCTCCTGCCTTTAGGACTCCTAGTTCTCCTTTGCTTGATCTTCACTCAGGGTGAACCTGATAATAATGAGTATCCCACAAGGATGTCACAGGCCTTCTTCTCTTCTCTCTCTCTCCTTCTCTTCTTTTCCCTTTATACTACTTCTCTTCTTGATCTCATCAGTTTCCATTGATTTGTCATTCATCTCTGTGAAGGTGAGTCTCAGATCTATTTATCCAGCCCCAATTTTTCTCCCAATCTCTGATCCGATGTCTTTGTACAATCTTAAACCCAACTTATACATAGCTGAAATCCCCCCAAAGTCCTTTCCTCATCCTATCTTCCCTATTACTACCAGTCCTCCTAGTCACTCAGGCTTGTGACCTATGTGTGTTCTGCAACTCCTCATTCTCTTATTCCCCCAATCATATCCAATCTGTTGCTAAATCTTGTAGATTCTACCTTCTCAACATCCCTTCTATACTGTGTTTTTTCCTCTCTTAAACTGCCACCAACTTGGTATAGACTCTTATCACTCCCTACTCCACTTCATCCTCCACTCAGTTATAATAGTGATCTTCCTAAAGGCATCTCTGACTTTGTAACCCTTCTCAATAAAATCTAGTGACTCTCTTTTACCTTTGGGGTCAATTATAAAATGTTCTTTTTGGTTTTAAAACTTTTCATAGCCTTGTTCCAACAGTTTTATCACCCCTTGGTCCCCTTTACATATTCCATGATCCAGTGACCTCTTTGACATTTGTTGAACAAGACATTCCATTTCCATTCATTTTAAATGGCTGTTATCTCTGGCTTGAATTCTCTAACTTTTTACCACCCTCCCTTTCTGCAAAAAAATCCAATTTTTTGCATAAAGTCTTTCTTGGTCTCCATTAATGCCCATCTTTATCCAGATAAATCTCCCATTTACTACATATAAGTACATACAGTGTTTGTATACATGCAGTGCTTTGTCTGTACTTAGTTATTTGTGTATTGTCTCCCCCTTAGAACATCAGCTCTATATGAGTTTGAGACTACATTTATCTTTGTTTACTTTCTCCATCTTTTGCACAATGCCTGAAATATAGTTAAGTGCTTAATAAATCCTTGTTGACTTACTGACCAACTGCTGCTAATATTCAGGTATTGAGATTGTCACCATTTCCACTCTCTCTTTCAAGACTGTGAATATATTTTTAAGAATTTGGGATAACTCAATTCCTCCTTCTGGCTCGAAAGTCTCTATAAGTCACAATACTTCTCAAGGCTGAAAGAAGGATGTTTCTCCCAATGAACTGAAAATTCCATGACACCAGTCATTTTTCAAACCCTTATTGCACAAGGGAAGGATTTCTAAGTAAGTAGTAGAAGTGGAGGGACATATCTGGAAATTATGTTAATTTAAAAAAGATATTGATGGCTTAAAAATATAATAAAGAACACTAATCCACTTTGTGGTAATCCTTATATAACTCACTTTTTAGCAAAACTTATTTTAAAAATTCTGATTCACAAAAAAATAAATTATATATGATCATTCCCTTTATCAAATGATTCTTTGCTTAACAAAAATACCTTTAGTAGGATTCCTTTAAATGGCAAGTCCCAAGTAATATGATATGATTTAAAGTATAATAGCCCATGTTCCCACCTACCCACCCCAGGAGAACCTATAGTACATGAAGAACATAGATATAAATGTGTCTAATTTAATCATTATGATCGTCCACTTAATAATAAATTATAAATATAACAACTGAAGACTGGTAGAGTTGCTATTCATAACATTCTTTAAAAGTTGGTACTTTTGTTCCCATTTTACAGCTACAGAAACAGGCTCAAAGAAATAGTGCAATTTGTGCATTTTACACAACTAATACATGCATAGAATTTTACTGAAACCTAGGATACATTTGTGACCCAATCTAACACTCATTTTTTTTTCTACTACAGGATACTTTATCTATTGGTAACAGTGACAATATCCTTAATTATTTTGCATGATTGTCTAATTAAAAATACATTTTAGCACTAAAAAAAGAAAGAGATGACAAATAGGAAGTAGCTTGGTGGTATAGCACTGAACCAATCTTTAAATCTTGTTGCTACCACCCAAGGAAGTAATTCTCCAATGGTGTTCTAGTATACTAGTATGTGCAGGGCTTCTCTAGGGGTGCTGAGCAATTTTGCTCTCCATATATCCATTTATAACTTCATGAATTATCAACTACCTGATTTGACTTTGACTATAATTTCAGGTACTTTTGAGCTTGCAGTTTTAATGTTATGGACCATCAGAGCCAAGATTTTAAAAATGCAGCTTGATGCTTGCTTTTTCTACCTGATGATAAGAAATGATCTATAAATTAATATCTATTTATTAATTGCCTACTACATGCTGGATACTGTTCTGTGAACTAGGGATATAAGTAAAATACAAAGAAACAACCTCTTCTTGGAGGTATCTTATATTCTAATGGGATTGTAGAGACAAAAACTACAAAATATATGCCTATACTTTTGTCTCTGTCTATATATGTGTGTGTGTGTGTATATATGTGTGTGTGTGTGTTTGTGTGTGTGCGTGTGTGTGTGTTGTATGAATTTATATTCATCCATATCTTATCTAAATATATATATCCATATTTATCTCTGTCTGTATCTATATCTATGCCTATGTCTATGGGAACATTTACATAGTTGTCTGTATAGAAACAGAAAGATTGATTGATAAGGCTAGTTAGATGTACCTATAGATATTTGAATAGGAATAGAGAGAGACCTATACCTATAGACATTTAATTATCTATTGAGATGGATGACATACAGAATAAATTAAGCAAAATACATATGAATATATACAAATAAATGCAAGAAAGCTTGAGAAATAGGGCACTATCACTTCGTAGGATCAGAAGGGGTTCACGCAGAAGATGGTGCTTAAACTTCACCTTAAAGTAAGACAGAGACTCTATAAGGCTGGGGGCAGGAAAGAGCACGTTACAGGCATGTGAGAGGGTCAATGAAAGGGCAGAAAAATGGGAGATTCAGATGTGAGCAACAGATATAAGGCCAGTTGGACTGCACCTCAGAGTATGGGAGGTCAAATATTCAATGAAGATGGAAAGATAGGTTAGGGTCAGGATGTACAGAGGTTTAAACTCAAAATGGAGGAGACAGAGTCAAACTGGAAGAGTGTCAGGAAGAGGTACAGCCAAACTCCCAAAAACAAATCTTCCACAAATATCTAGAAAATGAACCATACGTGTGTGTGTGTGTGTGTGTGTGTGTATGTGTGTATCTATGTAATCATATTTTCATCTCATGTAAGCAGAGGGTGATAGACAGATAAATCCACAGACAATGGGGAATGGGGATCTGCATGGAACATGTCTACAATCTGAAAGAAAAACCAAGCTGTGCCCCAAGGAAATAAGTGGGCCCAGACATACATAAGAGACGTTACCTTGTGTAGGATGGAGGAACAGATGCTAAATTATATCTGTCATTCACTACTGAGTTCTAGGCCACAGATCCAGGGCAGAATGAGGAGAAGACCTGTTCCTAGGAATGAGGAGGGCCTTCAGGCATTCTAGGATGAGGAGAGGTCATGGGTCTTAGGCTACATACTGAAGAAGTCATAATTTCCAAAGCAAACAGTAACTTTATGGTTCTGACTCAAAGAGCCCATCAGGGTATCATTTCTATTCTCTAGTGCCTAGAGTCTAGCCCCGTTTGAAACCTGTAGCAGAAAACCAGGGCAGTAGTCTCAAAATAAAGAATCCCACAACAGGTGACAGCTAGGTGGTGCAGTGAATAGAGTACCGGCCCTGGAATCAGGAGGACATGAGTTCAAATATGACCTCAGACACTTGATGCACTTACTATCTGTGTGGCCTTGGGAAAGCCACTTAGCCCCAACTGCTTGCCTTCCTCTCTCCAAAAAAAAAAAAAGGATCTCAGAACACTGTAATTCAATCCTTCTAAACCTGAGGAGTTTTCTAGTTGACTGATAGTGGCTAAGTCAAACAGCAAATTACTGAAATTTCAAGGAGTAAGTCAAAAGTTGTGCCAGATATAATTAAACACAAGTTAGCAAGTTGCAGAACTCAGACCAGTACAGTAGTGATCAACTTTTCCCCTACATCAGAACACTTTGAAAGCATTGAAATCTTATAGGTCCTGGGTCTAAACTCTTCTTAATATCCTAGTAATAACACAACACTCATTACCCCATTTAAGCAGCACAAGAACCCAGGAGGACACAAGTTGAAACCATACATTTTCTCTAAAAATGTGCAGGGCATGGTCCTAACATAAAGTCTGAAGTTAGGAAGTAGTCTATAAGAATGAACAAACAACCACACAAACAAAACCCCTCATAAAGGACTATTTGGTAACAGGGATGCTCAAAACACAACTGAGAAGAAGAGAATGATTCCAATATCTATCTATCTATCTATCTATCCATCCCAAGTCTAAAGGAAAAAAAAATAGCTAGGGCATAGGTTCATATAGAATTCTTGGAAGAGGTTTAGCAATAAGCATTTTTTTCTTTTTTTTTTTGGAAGTGCTAAGAATTGTTTTAAAAATAAAACGAAAACACTAGAGTAAAATTGGGAACAGAAATGAGAGTTACAGGAGAAAAAATTGGAAAGAGAATTAACAGGCTGGAACCAGAGATGCAAAACATTATCCAAGAATCAAACTCCCTGAAAGTTATAATGAATCATATAGGAGGTTATAACTCTGCCAGATAAAAACATTAAAGATGAAAAAAGAACTTTAAAAAATTGAAGAAAATATAAAGTATCTCCTAGCATAAACCACTCACCTAGAAAATAGATTGAGGAAAATTTAACAATCATTGAACTACCTAAAAGCCATGACAAAAAATGTACCTGGACATCATATTTTTAGAAATTATTAAACTTCCTACAACTCTTAGAATCAGAGGGCAAAGTAAAAATGGAAAAAAAAAATTTCATTAGTTGCCTCTTGAAAGAAATCTCAAACTGAAAACTCCCAGGAACATTATAGTCAAAACCCATAGATTCCAGGTTTAAAAAAGTACTGTAAGTAGCCAGAAAGAAAGAATTCAAGTATTGAGGAGTCATAATTAGGATCACATATGATTTAGTAGCAACCATTATAATGGTGAAGAGATTTTGGAATGTCATAATCCAAAAGACAAAGGACATATGATCTTTTGTTGTTCATTCACGTCTGACTCTTTGTGATCCCATTTGTTGTTTTCTTGGCAATTGTTTGCCATTTACTTCTCCAGGTCATTTTATAGATGAAGAAACTGAGTCAAATGGGGTTAAGGAATTCACCCAGGGTCTGTAAGTGTCTGTGGCCAGATTTGGACTAATATCTTTCTGACTCCAGGCCTGGTACTCTATCCACTGTGCCACCTAACTTCACTAAAATGTATTTTTTTTTTCAGGAGTGGAATCTGAACACATGCTTCCATTAGAAGACTAGAAAACTCCTGGATACAAAGGAAGTTCCTACTTGCTAGGCATGTTGGTCATTCTGACAGTCTGTATAGAGAAAAAAAATAGCGTGGGGGAGGCACTTTGCCCTCAGGTTTGTGTAGCACTTGATATTCTACTGAGTGTTTCACTGGTCTTGTTTACCCTACCATTACAGAGTCAAGAGCTCCCTATGCTCTCATTGCACATTTTCATTCTTTGCATTTAAACTTGTCTTATGTTTCAATTATGCCTTCAAATTGTAGTGCAAGTCCCTTGAACTCTAAGCCCAAGTGTGCAAAATCAGTGATGTGGCTTATTGAGAAAATAAAAGTGTTATATATACTTCATGCTGTAATATCTGGAACCACTGTCAACTGATCAACAAGCTGGTTAGAGACATCAAGACTGTGGCTCCCTTCATTAGTCACAGCCTCAAGGTTAAATCAACTCACCTATGATATGCTCCCGTATTTTGAGACCCTTAAGAATTTCAAACAGTGCAGGAAGCAGATGTTGCTGGTGAATTATTTCAATGTGATGTGTTCTTCATAATCCCCCATGCAATCCACCAACTGTGAAAGAGAGAGTGTCGGAGGTGATGTGGAGAGCTTGCCAGTCTCGGCATCTTCCAACAATAACAACAACAAAAATATATCCTATCTCCTTTGGTTTTCAGAAGGTGGCCAAAGTAGAGAGGTTTATAGTAGAATAGTATAGAGTACAAAGACCTTGTACCACCATCTGACACAGTGGTTCAAAAAAGTATTTCAGCTTTAAGAATTTTATTGACAGTATTTATGGACAGAAAATTTCATATATTTTAAAAAGTGAATATTGTCTTAAATTATTTTCATTGAAATATTAACACAAAAGTTCACAGACTTCTAGGGAATTGCTAGTACAAAAATGTTTTACATGTTGCCAATTTTATTTTGTATACTGAATTTTATGAGTTATTTCATAGTTACTGTGTTAGAGAAAGTTCATATTATCAGAATTAGTATTCTTTATAAAAAATTGAATGGAGAAAAGGGTATTTTCATCACTCTCTAGCAAAAGAGAAGAGTTTTTGATCACCACAGGAATCTAATCCCCTATTTCCTATAGGCTCAATGTGTTAATATTCACATTTATTTTTAACTTTCACATTGTCCTCTAGGAAAATTACCCCCAAAAGCTGAAGATTAGCTATATGTTTTTTACAAGAAACATACTTGAAACAGAAACATAACTGTCACATGGTTAATATAAGGAGCTGAAGAAAAATTTATTGTGATTAAGCTGAAATAACAAATGAAAGGATAGTCATCATTATTTCGTGCAAAAAGAATATCAAAACTGAGATTTAATGAAAAGTGATAAAAAGGAAACTATATTTTGCTGAAAGATATCATAGACAATAAATATCTATATTTACCATAAGCACACCAAATCATATAACTTTTAAGTAGAGGAAGGGAAAGTTAAATTAATAAGAGGGAAAAATACATGGTTAAACTCTGCTACCTTGGAAACCTCAATTTACTCTACTCAGAACTAAATAAATATTTTTAAAAATAAATACTAAAAAGAAAA
>CM053580.1:82643220-82679262 GCA_028627135.1 Pseudochirops cupreus
CTCCTCCTCCTCCTCTTCCTTCTCCTCCTCCTCCTCTTCCTCCTCCTCTTCCTTCTCCTCCTCCTCGTCTTCTTCCACATCTTCATCTTCTTCTACGTCTTCATCATCATCATTTCTTTTTCATCATCATCTTCTTCATCTTCTTCTCATTTTCCCCCTAAAATATAACCTCTGAATTTAAGCTGGGTTTGACTTGGACAGAGAGCAGTTCTCTTGCTCTGGAACACTCTGAATCTATTATTATCTATTAAGGTTCCGTTTCTTTTTTTATTGTTTTTTTTTTACTTGACTACAACTCTTAAACTATTGTTTAATCTAGAGTTTGCAGTCCACTAAGATTTCCAAATCTATTTTAGATGAATTTTCACCTAGCCACATCTCCTCCCACCATGTTCTTACAACACTGATTTTTGAACCCAAGTATAACACATTTGGGGTGATGTTGAAGGATAAAAAGATGTCTAGTCCTATAATATCATATGCATAAGGAACTTGCAGAGTCATAGTATTTAAGAATTGATATGCTTCCAATCTTTATATTGAAGTTCAGATAGAAACTGGCTTGTAAAAAATTACTATCCTACTATTGTTCTTTTATAGTTAAACATAGTTGGAATAATATTACTAAATAGAATGGAAAAATGTTTTTAAAAAATTAAAATGAAAGCATTTGGTTGTAGACTAATAACTGAAATTAAATGATTAACTGAAAACATACCCATGCTAACTCTAGTAGCAGAAAGGACAATAGGAATTTGCATGTACCTTTCCCTGTTTTAATATAGTTATAATTTCTTCTTCTAGTTCTCTGTATTTTAAAAGTTTTCATTACACATAATTTGGAATTTACTAATGTTTTAAATATAAAAAACTCTAAATAAACTGTTAGAAAACATTTTATGGTTTAATTTTGTGTCCAGATTATTGTAGGAGACAATTAGAGAATTCTCCATTACCAGTTCAATTTATCTCTAGGATATTTGGGATTTTTTATTTGCAGTACTAGGATTTCTTGACTGTTAGTTTATTAATAATAGGAACCTTCTGGTATATAATTCAGACCACCTGATCAAAACTTCTAGGCATTCAATAGGTATAAACTTTTGTATCCCAAAATTATTTTTTTTTCAGTTTCTATTATTTCCTTGCACAATTTTTACAGTTAAAAAGTAGAATTATTAAAGATAAATTTTCTGTAATTTCTGATGACAATGATATGGTCTTATATCATTTATCATGAAGCAGTCCATAACTGCTATGAATCTACTTGATTCAGCCTTTTAAATGAATCTTTGTTGACATATCTTTGATTATGTTCATGTGAATATCAACCATGGAGCATCTTTTGTTTACACTTTGGGATCTTTGCTTTCACATAGACTCCATCTGGAGATAAAGCAGTATCATTTACATTGTGTATATCTATTATCATCTTTCACAATAGCTCTGGTAAGTTGCATCTGCTTATTCAGGAAGTATGGCTGTAAATGTTAACATGAAATCTGAGAGTATGAGCAGTCTTCTTCCCCCTTTTGGATAAGGAAGCATTAATGTTCTGACAGTTTTTTTGGGGGGGGGGACAGCAGACTCTGTTTCAGTAATCTTGTGGTTTTATTTGGACACTTGATAAATTCATTATATTCCAGAATAAGAATGGTGCTGTAAAGTATTGATTACCTAACGTATGTTCTTTGCTTTGGATTTTGACTTTGGGGTGCCAGTAAGTTGTATGATTTATATAGCCAGAACTTTTCTTTTTCCTTGATAGCTTGATGCCTGTTGTATCTTTGCTACAAAGGGCCATGGTGTCTAGCTTAGCCTTCTCGTATTACTACTACAGAAAGGAGTGTCACTCACTCCTTTGTCCTCCATATCAAGCTGATCATCCCAATGGTTTAGAGTAGAGCTTTAATTCTTTGTAGAAGTTACATTCCATTGATAGAAGTCATGACTCAATTAGTCATAGCACCAAGACCCTATTTCCTGATGTGTCTCTTGTCTTGCCTTCACAGATACTATAATGATCTCAGGGCACATAAATTCATTATTGTATCATCAGACTATCAATTCCAATCCACCAAACTGTAAATTTTGCCATTTTTTGACTCCCTTCACCCTTATCTCCAAACTATGTGCATAATAATTTACAATTAAGGAGGGTTATTTCTTACTATTAATAAAAATAATATTATTATTAGCATTATTTAATACATATAAATTAAAGACTGAGATTTAAAGAATGATTAAGAGACACAATCAATTAACAAGTATTTATTAAAAATTCATTATTTTCCAAGTACTATGTGCTAGACTTTGGGGAAACAAATGCAATGGTAAAAACAGCCAATGTTCTTAGGAAAATATGCTGGCTTTTTCTTAGTCATTTTGTTTATTTGCAAAGTTCCCCATGGAATCATATTAATTCTGGTCATAAATATTCTGTAACTATCTTTATTTGCCCAACAATAACATCATTATTTAAGTGTTAATCTTTGGGGGATTACAGTGTATCTTTTTATCGTCCCATGCTTTTTGTACTGTTTAATTTTTATTATTTTGATGGATGACTGAAGGCTGCCTCACAAATCTATAAGCCTTAGAATGTCAAGGCAAAGGTCAAATGCCTCTAGATCATGTTCTATTTGTGAAAACTACCAGATGTTGGATGTTTAAAGTGCAACTGTTGATACCTGACTTTAAGCATGAGTACTGAAGATTAGAGAGACCAAATGGAAATAAAATTAACAAATGAACTTACTTAAGATATTATTATAAATTCATTAACAACCTAGAGAAAAAAATTCTGCTCCACTTCCATGCAATGTATAATTCTTGAAGATAATGAAGAAGTAGAGCTAACTAAAATTAAAAAAAAATATATTGATTATATCTGGCAATGTATTTTGCATTTTACATTAGTGGTTCCCCACCTCTCTACTAGGAAGACAGAAGTATGTTTCATTGTCAGTTTTCCAACATCAAGATTAATCATTGAATTGATCTGTGTTCTGGTATTTTTAAATGGCACTTTTTAGGAGTTTTGATTATTTCCAGGAACGGTTTGATCAATTTATAGCTACAAAAGGTATGATTCCCAAAAATTTTTCCACTAAAATTTGTTTCCTCTTATATTTGCACATTTCACCCCAAATACACTAGGATCCTTGCCCATCTCCACAACAAAGGAAGAAGAATCTTTGTTATTCAATATATAAATGGATCTCATTTGTAAAGAATATCTGAGTAGGAAATATCTTGAAATCTATCTCAAACAACTGCTGCTACTTGATCTCATAAGGAATTATTGTTTTAATATATTCCCATATGTATGTATTTGATTATTTGTTTGTTAATTCATTCCTTCTTTCCTTTGTTCATTTGTGTGCTTATTATCAAGAAACCAGTCAAGGTACTTAGTGGAAGAAGTTCTGAAAGATTACAGAAACCATCATTCATATCTATGACAAAAATTAAACTTTTAAAATATTATAATTTCAAAAGGACAAAGTGCAAAATGCATCTATTATCTAGGTAATACTAGTGATAAATTAGTGAAAAATTCAGGACAAAATAAGGAAAACTGCAATCAACATTTTTTTTCTCTCTCTCTTTGATTTAATAGGCATTCATGATGTACTTTTTGTCTTAAGTATTGGCATATGTCAGAAACAAAGACCAAAAACCAAATAAATAAAAGATTTGTTTGCCTCAAGGAGCTTACATTCTTTTAGAGAAAAATAGCAGGAACAGATATATAAATGTGGCATATATGTGAAAAATATTAAATAATTTCTGGGACAAGAAAAGATGTCAGTAAATAAGGATGGGGAGCATAATTAGTATGGCCTTCAAAAGTTGGTACTTGAGCTGAACCTTAAAGGAAGTTCAAAATTCTATGAGAAACTGGTGGGAAGGAAATGCATTCTAATCATGGGAGGTGGGACAGCCTCTGGGGAAACCTGGAGAGGGGCAATAGAATGCTACGTTTTAGAAACAGCAGACCAACTAGAATGCGAAGCATTTAAAGCATAGTAATACGTTTACTATGTTTTAACCATAGTAATAGAGTTTCCTGATCTATAAAATGAGTTGCAGAAGGAAATGGCAGACCACTCCACTATCTTTGCCAAGAAAATTCTAAATGGGGTCATGGAGATTCAGACATCACTGGAAAACAACTCAACACTAACAACAACCCTCAACATGTAGGTTGGAGTCAGATTGTGAAGAGTTTATATTTTATCTTACAAGCAATTACAACAACAACAAAAATTTAAATCATACAGGTCTTTTAAATTCTATAAAGCAATTTCCTTGAAAAAAGCCCTTCAATGAAGATAGCAAAGATATTTTTATCCCCATTTTACAGTTAATCCCCTGATTCTAAGCAACTAATACATTCTACTATAATACACTTCTTCCCAGTTTCAAAGGACACCAGTGAAGTGAATGATTGAGCCATTCCCTGGATAATTTGAAAAGATGTGGACAGTTAAATCAAATAGGTTCTCTTAAAACCTTTCCTTCAATGGTTCTGTATTTGACATTAGCTATGAATTATCCTTGATTGCCTCTACTGGATCGAATTTAAGTAAAATATAAATCAAGTGCTATTCTATGTAATCACTGGGGATGTAGACAGCAAAAAGTGTCTGTCCTCAGGAAGCTTAATTCTACTATCACACTGTGCAAACTGAGACTTAAATATAAGTTAAAGAACTGAAGATCACTTAGAGGGTGGGAAAGGAAAGCAGCAAAACAGGTGAAGCAGCAATTTTCTAGAACTTGAGGTGATTTTTGAAGTAAACTATGGACACTAAGAAGCAGAAGTAGGGAAAGAACCCTTCAGACTTGGAGGTTATCTTGTGTGAATAATGTGTAAGGAATGTACTGTTTACTTATACACATATCCACATGTAGCTTATTTTACTTCCATATATCAAAATATCTGTAATTTCATTCTTGATTCCTTTTTCCAACTCAAACTTAATTCCAACTTAAACATAATTCATAAGGTTCTATAACATAATAATGAGGATGATAATGAGGATGCTGCTGCTGCTGATGATGATGATGATAGTGATGTGTCCAACCTATTATTATAAGGTGCTCTGAATTCAAGTAGACTGGTTTTCAGATGACAAAAATAATCTGTCTGCCAATAATCAAAGTATTCCCAGTTTGGTTGTACTCACGAGATTTTGTACATTGCAGAATACTTTCAAAAAGGCCATATTTGCTCCATTGTAAAGAACTGGAGGGAGACTTTGGTCTTAGAGAAATGATCTAACCAACCTTCCTTCTTAGTATTCAACAACGTGAGATCTCTACTCTTGTCAGGATGGTCTTTGCCATCATGCAAAGAGATTGTAATCTCCATGATTTTGTCCATGTTGTCCCTACATCCAAGAGGACTTTACTTTTTATTGCCTGTCTTTCTAAATCCTCCCAACTCCTCAAGGCCCAGCTCACATACACTTGAGATAGCCCCCTTCTCTCCTCTGTCATTGCCACTGTTCTGGTGTAGGTCCTTATCTCCTTGTGTGTAGACTATTGCAATAAGCAATTGGTGGGTATGCCACTTTAAAATCTATTTCCCATTCCAATCTATGCTCCATTCAGTCACTGATGTGATTTTCCTAAGGCTCAGTTCTGACCATGCCATACCCTATCCACCCCACTCAATAAACTCCAGTGGCTCCTTATCTCCTCCAATATCAAAGGCAAAATCTTCTGGCATTCAAAGCTCTTTAGAACCAAATCCTCTGCTAACTCTTCAGTCTTCTTACAACTTATCCCATGCTACATACTCTTAGATGTAATTACACTGGCCTTCTTGCTGTTCCATAGACAAAATACTCCATCTCTAGGGTCCAGGCATTTTCACAGGTTTTACCCCATGCCTGGAATTTTCTTTCTTCATCTCTGAATATAGTTTTCTTGGATTCCTATAAGTCCCAACTGCAGGAAGTTTTTCCCAACCCCTCTTAATTCTAGTCCTTTCCACTCATCATCTATTTCCTATTTATCCTGTATACAGTTTGCTCGTATATATTTGTTTGTCTCCTTCATTAGATTGTGAGCTCTTTGAGGACAGGAACTATCTTTTGCTTTTTTTTTTTATAACCCTAGGGCTTAGCACAGTGCCTAGCACATAGTAGGAGCTTAATAAATCTTGATTGATTATCTTTCATTGTTTCTTGCTTTTTGGATGAGGGTATATTCTCAGAATTGACAGGAATCTGAATAAAGGCAGTCCTGAAAGTCATACTTCCATTACTCTAAGATTAAATCCCTCTAGTATATCATCCAGAAAGGTTCCATTAGTCAACATCCTTCTCTCAGGAATGTGAAAGACAATACCTGCTTACACTGGAGAACTATCAGTAGCTCTGACCAAGGCTAGTACGTGAGCGATTTGCAAAATTATCAGTACAAGTAGTGAGCATTCAGAGTTCCTGGGCAAGTTAGTTACCATAAAGGTATAATGGTAATGCCTCTGTTAAAACCATCACTCTGAAGAAAATAGTTTTAATATCTCAATAGATGTTATGGAGGTGGGGGATGGTATAAGTGACAACCACCAGCTGATAATTTTCATTATCAGCTTATGTCACTTATAATCACATATCACTTATAATTATTGCCTCCCCTGACAGCTATCAGAATAAGCAATGTTTTAGCACCACTTAAGTAGCGCCAGTTTGGGTACTGTTGAGGTTTACTTTGTTACATCAGTGATGAAGCAATGATGGCATCAGCAAAACATGGTCAGTAGTCTGACCCTTTGGCCAATGACACTGACTTCTTTTTTTTTCTTTTTGGAGGGGGGAGGGCAGGGCAATGAGGGTTAAGTGACTTGCCCAAGATCACATAGCTAGTGTATTAAGTGTCTGAGGCTGGATTTGAACTCTGGTCTTCCTCACTCCAGGGCCAATCCTCTATTCACTATGCCACCTAGCCGGCCTGAAACCAACTTCTTAAGAAAATCTTCCCTAGCTTCTAATATTCATTGATTTGTTGGGTATCTAATCACCTAGTGCTCACAAGTGTGCAAGAGAGAGCATGTGTACACACATGCACACACACACACACACACATACACACACACACACTCATCACCATGCTATTGAGTGTGGTGCAGTGGACAGAACACTAGAACTGAAGACAGGAAGGACTGAGTTCAAATTTGACCTCAAACAATTAGGAGCTGCACGACCCTGGGCAAGTTATCTAACACTGTTTACCTCCATTTTCTCATCTATAAAATGAGCTGGAGAAGAAAATGGCAAATTACTTTAGTTTCCTTGACAAGAAAACACCAAATGGGAGTCACAGAGTCGCACATGACTAAAATGACTCAACAATACAAAATTTGTGTTTAATTGTATATTATTCTTTGAGTTTTTCACACTATATTGCTAATTCCTTGAATCCCAGAACCATGATTTTTAATTGTTCTGTATTTCTATGATGTTCAATAAATACCTGCACTTACTACTTGACAGGGTTGAGATGATCAAAAGAGATATTGTATGTTAAGTACTTTGTAGATATAAGGCACTCTATAAATGTCAGCATTTTTAGGAACAACCTTCATTCTATAAGGCAGTGCAAGTCCTCTTTCTGTAGACTGTATTCTTGGATTTATGCTGCATTTGTGTTTTGTCTTCTTCTCATTCAAAACTAACCTCAAAGTCCATTTCTTTTACAAAGTGAAATCCAAACAAATCCTCCAACTTCTAATAGAGCTATTATTTAAACAGCACATAAAAGAAATCATTTTGTCTCTTATTTTCAAAATTGTGAATTTCTAAAATGCAGAGAGCAGAGTGCTCATTCTCCTATTTAGTACCTGGCATAAGGTGGAGGTTCAATAATCAATTGTGTTTATGCCTATCGGTGTAGTGCATACACACATTCATCATTTTGATGTACACTATTCTGTCGAACTGGAAACCACTTGAACTAGTTCAATAATCAAAACTTGTTAAAACTTTGGCAATATTGTCATTTCTATGAAAATATTCAGAATAGAAATACGTCTGGCTATGGAAGAAGTGCATGATAACAACAGGTCCCTTATTTGAATATGTACTTGAAGAATATGGGCATTGCATACACTGCTTATTCACTACACAGATATAATGGTGTTATAAATATTTCAGTACTAATATAAATCTGTTCATCGCTTTGCAGAACCGATTTCATTTTCCCTTGCTTTCTGGGACAGCACCAATTGCCCAGCTTTCCACCTTGCAAACAAAAGCTGTCCAATCCCTAGCAATTTTTCAGCGAATGCTATTCATAAGCAGCCAGGAAAAATGGAATCTTCCTGTTAATGTCATCATTTGCATGGCTATTAGTATTCCAGTCCATTGCATCAGAAGCTGGGAGGAAAAGTAACATAGTATTTTATCCAATCAAGAAACAATCAGTATCAAAAGCCTTATGTCCAAAACCAACCTTTTAATTATAGTTCCTTTCCATATGGTACGCTATTGTGAAGAGGAGAGACTTATCAGTTGATATCCTTCAATAAAAACCAACAAGAGCATGTACACCACAGGGGATATACATAGCAAAACTATTCTTGAATACCAGAATGGAAATTAGGTACAAAGTTCTCCAGGAAACTTTATTGCCGTATGGTGCACAAATCAAGTATTTCTATGAAAATTCACTGAAGATGTGATTGCCTGCTTTGCTGCTAGATTAGGTCAATGCGACTGTTTCAGTCTGCTCATCTCCACTAGTATGGCTATTTCACACAATTGATTCTAGAAAGAAAAAAAGAGGAAAAACAGTAAAGGAAAGAAGGTGAAGGAAGGAAGGAAAGCAGGAAGAAAGGAAGGAAGGAAGGAAGGAAGAAAGGAAGGAAGGGAGTCAGGTTAAATTGACTAATTTTACAACTAATAACCAGTAGTCTTCACCAAATTGTATACTCAAAATTATATGCACAATCACACAGATGTGTGTGTGCACAGACACTCCCCCTCCCCCCCAATCCCTAAATAGTGATGGAATTTGATCAGGTTCTTTGACTGTGTGTTTCTTGGAAACAAAACCAATACTGTTAAAAGCAAGGACTGAGCTTCCACTCTTCTAAAGATGCATCTATACACATTGGAGATTTAAGATTGTGGTTGTGATATATGAAGTTAAGGTAAAAAAAAAAAAGTAAAATGCCGGAAAGTCATAAAGTGTAAAGACAAAATCTCATATCTAATTTAGAAGGTTTGGCAAGCACTATATACATTGATTTTATAGTTATTTTCTGTCCTCTTTTATGAAGTTAAAAGGCCACACAGAGTGCTATAAAGTATAACATAAACTCTTCCCTTTTCTTATGTGGACACACTTTGCTTTTTGGACATCCTTTTACTGTCAATACTTACATCTGTTGTTTAAAAAGCTATCCGTAGTGCAATTGCTTTTTAAATGCAAACCCATATGTGAGATCTCTAGAGGAACTGGTAAATTTCACCAAATGGGCATTCCTAAATTACATACCATCTGTAGCTAGTGAAGAGAGGACTAAACCCACTCAGCTGTGATTTTGCACCAATGTTTCCATCATTTTGATTGGCCCAAGGGAAATCAGTAGCTTTTGGCATGAACTTTCTCAACCCCAACAAGTTATTATAGGCTGCTTGACTTGAACTGGTGAAGGGAATAATATCTTTAGGCACATTTTAGTGCCCATTTGGCTTTTCCTGTTGGTTTTTATATTACTTCAGAGCTTTATGAACAAAGCACTGTTCTAGATTTCAAACTACTGAGTATATGGTAAAGGCAATACCATTGCCCATGTAGAGTGACAAACAGTTGGAAGAAAAACAAGTGAATGTCTTAGAATGCACATTCTTACAGGAGAATTGACTATGTAGGAATTATTGTATTACAGAATTGTGGGTATCATGTTAAAAAAAAAGCCAGAGAAAAAAAGGTGAATTAATGGCTTTATTTAGCATTCCATTGCAAATTAAAAATGACTACCTATGTGCTCTTTATTTTACAAAGATAATGTTTTATTTCATTCATTATTATTAGTCCAAATTTAATGGGAATACTGACTAATGAGGATCTAGTCCTGGGGGCATACTATGAAGTAGAGAGCCACACCCTTTATTCCAGGTCATGATCAACCTCCAGAAGCAGGATCAGAAACTGGGATAATAACTCACAAATATGTAGTACTTTGTAGTTTACAAAGCAATTTATATACATTATCTCATTTGATCCTCATAACAATGGGTACTGTAAACATTATTATCCTAATTTTATAGAGGACAAAATTGAGAGGAAGAAAAGTAAAGTAACCAAATCAAGATTGCATAACTACTAAGAGAAAGAACTCAGATTCTTCCAATTTTGGAGTCTTTTGACTCCAAATCCAGTATTCTTCCCATTACATTAGGATGAGAAATCAATTTATTCTTTTATTTTTCTTGTCAAAAGTCATTCATGGCTCCGAACTATTAAAACATTAATAAAATCCAAACTTTTATCAGGTTTCCTCTTCAAATCTTGAAAAATGTCCTTAGGTAATTAATAATTATCTCAATGTACAACTAAACAATTTCTTAGATCGCACTTTTTAAAGTGGATCCTGCATGTAGTAGGTACTTAAAAAAAAAATGTTGATGAATTGATTGACTTACCTGTTGTAGTTGCCCTTTTAATGCTTTGGGTAAATTAGATTTTGGTAGATTAACTAGTCTAATGTTGCAAACCAGGATTGCTTCGTTCCCGCTAGCAAAGTAATTCAGAGAGAAAGATTCCAAAAGAAGTCAAAGGATCACCAATGATATTATTGAAAAAATATGGTGATTAAGAAGATAGTGGAGACCATTGACATTTTAGTTTATGTTCTCATTTAAAAAGGGGGGGATGCTTTATAATGTGGTCTATGCATATATCAAAGGTTTCCTTGCTGAAAACATGAAATCACAGTTGATTTTAAATTATAGAGTACACCTTTATAGTCACATAGTTGAGAGATGTAGAAAATATGTGATCTTGCTGTCTTGGTGACTTCTTCCTCACTTTTCATTTTCCTCTTTTCACTTCCCTTTCCCTTCCCTCCTCTCTTCCCTATCTCTTCTTGTTTCTCTGCTAATCATTTTTTCCTTCTGTTGTAGATCTATAGATATGTGATCAAAATCACAAATTCTTCTGGGAAAAAGGAAAGTGTGATCATGTAAGAAATCACAGACTTATACTTCTTTTATTGTTACATATCCTGTCTTATTCTTAAGACTCCGTTCTTTGTTAGACATTAAGAAATAGGAGAATAATGTTAAAGGGATCAAATTAAATATTTAAATTCTAAATTTCATATTGTGTCTTCTCTGTTGCAAGGGCCTATGTTTAAAGGCACAGATTTCAAGTTAGACAAATGGGAACTTTTTTAGAACATATAAGGAATTTCTTCTTGAAAGAAGTGACATGGTCCCAGGACCCAGATATGATGTGATTCCATGTTATAAATGATATAGAAAGTTTCCTTTGCTAATTAAAACCCAGGATTCAATGTTAGTAGATTTAGAATGCCTTTACATATCCATTGCAATAGAATAAAACTAAAAATGTTTTCATCATGACTTCTTCAAAACTCAGGTCTTACACACAAAGGAGTATGCTTCATTCACTCTTATTCATTGCTTCTCTCTCTGTCTCTCTCTGTCTCTCTGTCTCTCTCTGTATACATACACACACATATAGGCATAAAACACTGTGGCATATTCTTTCCTATGACATTCACAGCATTGAACATGTCCTCATTATGTGTTACTTAATAAATCATTGAACAAAGTTACCTTCCTCATCATGTAATAGACTCATGCTATTTTAATGTACGTGGGAAATGCTTTATTTTAGGAGATCCTTTAAGATTGAGTTTTCTCCTGTTTAACTCTTAGAAGTCACCAAGACAGCAAGATCACATATTTTCTTTATCTCTCAATTATGTGACTATAAAGGTGTACTCTATAATTTAAAATCAACTGTGATTTCATGTTTTCAGCAAGGAAACCTTTGATATATACATAGACCACATTATAAAGCATCCCCCCCCCTTTTTAAATGAGAACATAAACTAAAATGTCAATCGTCTCTACTATCTTCTTAATCACCATATTTTTTCAATAATATCATTGGTGATCCTTTGATTTCTTTTGGAATCTTTCTCTCTGAATTACTTTGAAAATTGATTTCTAAGTGTCTTTCAAATTGGATGGTCTTCAGTTCAGATGTCTTTTGTATCATTGCCATTCCCAATTGAATGCAAATTCCTTGAAGGCAGGGGCTCTTTTATTTTTTCTCTTTGTATTTCCTACTAATTAGTAGAGTAACTGGCAAATATATATGCTAAATAAAAGCTTATTCAGTTAAATTCCACACATAGTATACAGTACTCTGTAATAAAGTTATAGACCATAATCACATTGCTCTAGTTTAATTAAATATATATGTAGCAATACTGGAAATCATTTTTTCTTAAAGAACAACAGTTTGATTATATGACCCAAGGGCTCAGAATCTAGACCTAGATCCAACTTCTCATTCCACGTGTCAAAACTTCTTTAGACCACTGAAACTCTTGATGCAATGCCCCATTCAGTTTTGGAAACCACTAAATTGGTATAGTGGTGAATTGACTAGGGCAAAGCTACATGGACCTCAATATCTAGCGTGCAGGCACTACTGAACTGCAGAGGTTTCCAATACCAGCCTGGTGGTAAATATGTTGTCCAAGGATCAGTTTAGATTCAAGATAATGATTTTTTTCACCTTCAATTTTCAAAAACCAACTACTAAGGTATAGAGGAGTTGTTATCTGAATGAGTGAGGGAAAATAATCTCACTGATGAAATTAGAGGTATGTCATTTCTGAAGACAGGGGATTTTTAACAAAGCAGATAAGATGTATAT
This sequence comes from Pseudochirops cupreus, assembly GCA_028627135.1. NCBI lineage: Eukaryota > Metazoa > Chordata > Mammalia > Diprotodontia > Pseudocheiridae > Pseudochirops > Pseudochirops cupreus. Next base: position 82,656,157 of record CM053580.1, read on the forward strand.
TTCACAGAATCAATGGAGATTTCACTGCAGGTATTTGTACACTCCCCCCAAAAAGTAAAACATGTATAATGGCAATAAGTATGATAATGACATGATTTCATTAGTACAAGGAGTTCCCTTTTCCAATGTAGCTTGGCACCTTCTTTGAAAATTATAGTCTCAGAAAATTATCTAGAGCCAGGAGAAGTTAAGTGATGCACACAGCATTAAACAACAAATAGATTAAGCTCCTGGAGAAAACTAATTGTACTAGATGGTTGCTCTTCCTCTCCTTTCACTTGCTTCTAAATACTCTGCATTTTGGCTATGACCTCAACATTCAACTGAAACTGCTTAACTCCTGAATCCAATAGCATATTCTCAATCTTGATCCTTCCTAACCTCTTTTCAACCTTTGACAGTGTCAGTCACCCTCTTGTGGATACTCTTTCCATTTAGATTTTCATGACATTCTTCTTTTCTCTTCCTACTTATCTGATTACTTTCTCTGTCTCTTTTGCTGTATCTTTAAGCTTCTGCATACTAATAGCGGATGTATTCCGAGGTTCTCTCTGAGTTCTTTACCCTTCCTTCCATATTTTCTTGCTTGATGATCCCATCTTCACCCGTAAGCTTATCATCTCAATGCAGATAATTAGTAGAATTATTTGTCTAGCACTAAACATCTCTCCTGAACTCCATTGTCCCATCACTAAGTGCCTTTTGGGCATCGTGAATTGGGCATTCCATAGTTATCTCAAACTCAAAATGTCCAAAAGAGTGTTCATTATATTTCCTCTTCTCTTCTTTCCAATTTTCCTATTACTGTCAAGAAAACCAACATCTTCCCAGTCATTCTGATTAGTTGTCTTCCTGGACTACTCATTCACTTACTCCACACAGGCAGTCTGTTATTAAATCTTGTTTTTACCTTCACAAAATCTTTGGTATATATTCACTTCTTCCCCACTCACATAGCCATCATTCAGTTTCAGGTTCTCATCATCTACCCCCTGAACAATTGTAACAGTCTTATTTTGACACTGCCTCAGTATTACCCCTTTTCTCTAATCCAGAATCCACAAAACTGCTAATGACTTTTCCTAAAGCACCACATCAGTCCTCTGGTCAATAAATTCAAATGCCAGTGTTTGGCATTTTAAGTCCTTCTTAAACTGTCTCTGACCTATGTTTAAATAGGTTTGTGTGAGTTAAACTGAGAAACAACTCAAAACATGATGACTTTTTTTACCCCCAAAATTTGTTGCCAAGTCAGAATAAATTCAGATTAGCTTTTGGAATGCAGAACATTCATAAACTTAGGACAGCCTGAATGTGTAAAAACAAATCTGAGTGAGAGATATGAATGTGATATGGTTGTGAAATTCAGGTCTATTGTTTACTTCCTATCTCACATAATCCACATGCTCTTTTGTTGCCAAAAATGTCTGAAGGGACTCAGACTAGTTCATTTGGAGTACAATGCTAAGATGCATATCTTTTCTGATTGCTGAAACCAGAGCATCTTAAACAATGAAACCTCTTGGACTTTGCAGAAAAAAATGTGCAAAATGTTTCTCTATGATCTGAATGAGCCAACGATATGTCTTAGCAACTTTTCCAAATTATTTATGTTCCTCTAAAGCATAACAATGCTTTCCACTTAGATGAGCAAACTGAGCCAACATTTTGGGATTGTTATAAGGTTCTGAATTTGTTCTCTTACATTTTTTTCTACACATTCTCCAAAGACATAAGTTTCAAACTTCCCACAGATTTGTCTTATCACGTTTATTTATTTTATTTACTAAAAAAGGTATCTTTGATATCTTGGATACATGAACATGACTATCTGTACATTGATTGAGTTTTACATTAGATTTTTTTTTAAAAAGCACTGACTCATAAAGGAATAAAGATTTCTTACAAATACATTTTGAAATGCATTTACTTTTAAATAGTTTACATGATGAAAATTAAGCATTATCAGGAAAAATGATATAGGGTATCCCCAAAATCTTAGTGGTGTTTTAGGTAAGACTTTTCGACCACCCTGTATATACAGTGACTACAGCCGTGAAATAAAACAACAAAAAAATCATCAAAACCAATTGCTATAAAACTGTAATGCCTGAGATTATTTATAGAGAAGAGATTTGGGAGTGCATCTCCCTCTCTTCTTTGCGGTGTGGAGGACTGCATATAATGTCAAACGTGGTTGATGTTTGCTGATTTTTTTTTCTTTTATTATTTCGCACTGTTATCAGAAACGGCACCCTGGAGTACCACTTTCTTGAGAGGAGAGGGATATGTTGAGAAATGCAAGTGATATAAAACAAAAGATATCTATTAACATTTTCAACAAAAATTCATTAGGATGGGAAATAGAACTTTAAAAATTCTATCATGAGGCACGTCAAATATGAACTTGTTAACTTATTTTGCAACGTAAGAATCATAAAGCTTTCTGTTCCAATAAATATTATCATGATCCAAATTTAACTCTGTTACTATGAATATAATACCTGTAGACACATTACCTATTTGTCTCCACAGCATGAAAACTTGTTTAGTAGATCATCATTCAATTCATTCTTAACCTGACGCTGCTTAAAGGCTTAGATGTTGTCTGCTCTCCACTTCCTCCTTCTGATCCTCTTCTTTTTCCTCCTTCTTGTTTTTCTTGTTCTTTTTTGATTGTTCTTCCTGTTTTTGCTCTTCTTATTCCTGCTATTACTCTGGTTCTTGTGGTTGTTGTTATCGTTCTTCTTTCTTCTTTCCTTTTCCCCCTGTTGATATTCTCCCTCCTCTGTTTTTTCTTCTCGTTTTTGCAGTTCTTCTTCTCTTGTTCTCCTCTTCATCGTCTTTCCCCTCCTCTTCCTTTTTTCTTGTTCTTGTTCTTCTCCTTGTTATTTATGCTCTTTCTTCATTATTCCTCATCCTCCTCTTCCTCTTATTCTTCACCCTCTTTTTCTCCTACTTCTTTCATTCTTCCTGTTCTATCCATACTTATGATACACAGTGGACTCCAAAGTTCGTATTTCCAGCTGTGGTCTCTTTTCTGGGCTTTAGTAATGTACCTGCAAATATCCACTGGGTATTTCCACTCAACATATACTAAACAACTACTCATGAACTACCCTCTCCCCGCCCCCCCCCCAAAAAAAAGCAACAACTAGAATTTCTCTACTTCTCTGTCTTGTCAAACTCACTATATCAAAAATCTTAATCTTCTTTAACTTCCTTCTGTCTCACCCTCGTCAACCAATGTCCCAATTCTTGCCATCTTCCTTCATAGGATTTATTGCTTTTCCATTCCATTTTCAGTGCCATTATCCTAACCCAGCCATTCACCTTATTTCATCTGGTTTGTTTCCTTATTTACCTATCAGTTTGTGATATACTTCAGAATTCCTGCTTGCATTTCCTTCTGTTACCCATTCAATCCTGCTTTCACAGTGCTGATATATGTATTTTCCTAAAATATTCTTTAAAATACAAACCTTCCTTGCCATTGCTGAAAACAGCCCCCTATTTCATAAAGAATAAGATAAAATTTCCTTATGCTATGGAACCTCTCCACAATCTGAACATAGCTTGGCTTTTAAAATTCATTACCCCATATTTCCCTCTATGAATTATGTTTCAGTCTAACTTGTCTAATTATTGTTTACCAAAATACTTCCTTCATTTACATCTCCAGCTCAGTATTTTTGCCTATCTCATTTCTCCTTCTTTTTTTTTTTTAGTTCTGAAAAATTTATTGCAAATCCACCAGCTCCACATTGTTCTGCAAACATTAGGCAGCTTCTTCTTTCACAACATGGTCTTTTTTGAGTGGTGCCATGAAAGCTTTCTTCTCCTCCACAGTCTTGCACCAACCGTGACCAAATTTGGAGGTGGTGTCGATGAACTTCAGGTCAATTTTCTCCAGGGCACGACATTTGGTCTGTACCAGCAGAGACTTGCACTGAGTGAGGACTTGCTTCTTGGTCCTGAAGACGCAGCTTTTCAGCATGATGAAGTCATTGGTCACTTCACCATAGTGGACAAAGCCTCCCAGAGGGTTGATGCTCTTGTCGGACAGATCATAATTGGTGGACGTGTTGTTCTTGATCAGCTTGCCATCCTTGATCTGGCAGCCCTGGCCAATCTTATAGATCTTTTTGTTGATCTCAGGGCAACAGTGGTAGCCCTTCTGATCAATTCGAGCCACAGAGAAGGCCACAGAGGCAGGATGCCAAGCACCAATACATGCCACCTTATGCAGACCTTGGTAGGTTTTGCAGGGCAGTTTCTTTGTGTGCCAATGGCTGGTGACACCTTTGTAACCCTTCCCCTTGGTCACTCCAATGACGTCAATCATCTCGTCCTACCCAAACACAGTCACGGGCACCTGCTGCTCCTGCTTCTCGCGGGCCCAGTCCAGCTTCTCCACTACACTGCCACCATTCACCTATATTACCCTCAGGTGAGACTTCTTCTGCCTCAGAGGGAGCAGGCGCATCTGGGTGTGGGCAATAATGTGGATCACCTGGCAGTACTTCTTCATGCTGCTGAAAGTCTTTCTCTGGCTGCTTTTTGCCATCATCATCCTGCCACTTCTTGCAGTACTTGGTGAAGGCTTTCTTCTTGGACTTATGCCAGTTCTTATAGAATCACCTCTTACACTCATCACTGATGTGCTCAGCAAAGATGGTTTTGAAGCTGCACAGGCCCCGTGGGGTCTTTACATAGCCCACAATGCCTACAATGACCATGGGGGGTATCTCCACAGTGGTGACCGCCTCTAAGACTTCCTTCTTGTTGTCCTTTGAGCCAGGCCTGTCCACTTCTTGAATGATGTGGGTCATGCCCACCTTATAGCCCAGAAAGGCTGTCGGATGGATGGGCTTGGTGGGCTCATCTTTGGGGAAGCTCTTCACGCTTCCCTGGTGCCTCCTACTTCTCTTTCAAGGCAGGAAGCCCAGAGATCCATGCCTGGTAGCAGAGAACTTTTTGTGGGACATGCTGCTGTAAATGTTGCACCTCCAGCTACCACTGAGGCAAGTTGTGGGAGCCTCATTTCTCATTCTTAAAACATCCACTTCATCCAATCCCACTTCTCTCCTTGTCCAAATTCTAGTTATCATAGCATCATGAGATAGATTAAGAGCAGGAACAGACCTAAGAGGCCATTTAGTACAAGCCTTGCATATTGTAGATGAGGATACTCAATCCTATAGTAAAGTCATCTGCCTCATATCACACAGCTAAGATGACATAAGGGTAGGATCTCTGACTTCAAATCTAATACACTTTCCAATCTATCATTCTCCATACGTATGTGTGTGTATGTGTAGTTTTATCTGGAAACTGAAAAGCCACCAGAGTGTAAGGGTAAACAAAGAATATCCTGAAGGATTATATTATAGTGTATTTGATGGTATGTTGTGGGTTTGGCTTCAGTGTATGACTTCTATCTTTTATTTTTTTTTTCTATTTTATCTGGGGCATAACAGATTAAATTAGATTTACCCATTATGGTGAATGCAGATGTAAGACATACATACATAACTTGCATTTCACTCATTAGTGGCTTGTGACATACCAAATAAGAGCTATTTCTGGAAGACAACTCTTGCATAGTCTTCTTATCCTAGGCTCAAAAAATAGAACTCTCAAGCTTGCAGTTGGACATCAAATCTATAATTATGCTAAATTTTGCTTTATTCTCTTAATTGTGGCTTTTCAATTATTTTTCAATCATATCATGACAACATTTGGGATTTTTTTTTTGGAGAAGATTTTGTAGTGGTTTTCTATTTTCTTCTCCAGCTCCTTTTACTGATGAGGAAACTGAGGCAAATGGGGTTAAGTGACTTCCCTGGGGTCATAGAACTAGTAAGTGCCTGAGGCCAGATTTGAACTCTTGAAGATGACTCTTCTTGAGTCCAGGCACAGCACTACATCCCCTATACCACCCAGTTGCCCTGTTTTCTTAGTTACTCAGAACAAATATGACCCTTTTAGTAGAGTTTCCTGCTTGAAACTTACTAGTGTCAACAGGAAATAATGTTCTGTCAAGTGCACAGGGAATTTTCAGTTTTATTACCTCTAGCCTCCAAGTCCTGGAAATTAAATTTAAAAACTCAAAATGATCAAAACTTTGACCAGGCTGAAACTAAAAACAAGACAGGACATTAAGGTATGGTGTAGTCAAAAAAATAGACCCATGGGATTGAACTTCACATCCTTAGTAGTTGTATGACTCTAGGCAAGTCACTTTATTCTCTATTTGCCTCAGTTTCCTCATCTGTAATATGGACATAACAATAGCACCTACCTCCTAAGATTGTTGTGAGGATAGATTGAAGCAATATGTGTAAAATGATTAGCACAGATCCTAGCAATGCTATATAAATAGTATTATTAGTTATAGTATCACCATCACCCCTTCATCATCATCATTGTTGCAACCCTGGAAAAGAAACATTGAATAATCTATTTTATTTATCGAGTATATATGCAGTGCAGTTTCTTGAATTTGTTTTCTTTCATATAAATAAGACATGGAAAGGTTTACTTTTTTTAGAAGTCCCAGGCTACAAGGTCTACGAAGTCTATAAGGTTTGTAAAGGTTTACTTTTTTTAAGCCCTATGCTGCAAAGTTTGGCAACTCCTTGATGATCTTTAAATTTCCTTCCCACTCTTTAATCTGACCCCATTAAGGAGACAATGAGAGGGCACCCAGCTGCCTTTAATGAGTTTCATCACTAAGGCTCAAAAGGATTGCTTTCTTGAGGACTGAAAGAAATGATAGATATGGTTGGCAAAGTACTGTCTATTGCCTATGAAAGCTTATTCAGAATGAAAGGGTTCAGAATGACAGGAGAAGAGTAAGCATTGTCCTGATTTCTATCCCCTCCTACAAAAAAAAAAAAGATGGAGGGAGGAATTTAGAACCCACAAAAGAATGGGCTTGACTTTGATTATTTCAGTCAAAAATTCTGGAACTATAGAACATTCCATTGTCACATTCAGGTTGCTTTAATATGTTTCATTCAATTTTCTATTCAAAACCTCTTTTCAGAATATTCCCCCCCCACCTTGCCCACACTCCAAACACACACACACACACACACACACACACACACACACACACACACACACACACGCACATGCTTGCACATGTACATTTTCCCTCTAAATCTCAACAATCTAGTGAAAACTGTCTAGGATTGGGAAAAAGACATGAAGCAAATAATTAAGAATTAAAATTACTAGGAGGAAATACAGCACTTGTTTTCCTCAGCTAGCTTCTATCAGGTCTCCAGCCCCATTTTACCACATTTTCACTGGGCTAAATTAAGGTAGGGCAGGATGGCTATGTGGCAAGGTGGATAAAGTGCCAGGTCTGAAGTCTGGAAGACTCCTCTTTGTGAGTTCAAATTTGACTTCCGACACTTACTTGCTTTGTGACTATGGGCAAGTCACTTAACTCCATTTACCTCAATTCTTTATCTGAAAAAAAAATGGACTAGAGAAGAAAATAGCAAACCATTTCAATATCTTTGCCAAGAAAACCCCAAATGGGTTCAGGAAGAGTCAGAATGACTGAAACAACTTAAGAACAATAATAATAAAAGTTAGGGAAAAGAAAAGGTGAAAATGACTTGCCCTATGGAAGAATGCTGACAATTCATTGTCTAGGATGCTATTATGTCTTGACAATGGCCTGGCAAAGTCTTGGAGTTCAGACACTGCTATTTTCCATGCTAAAAAAAAAAAAGGTGATGAGGCCCTAATTTCCAAAAGGTGCTTCTATTTCAACATCTGAAATTACTAGCACTGCATGAACAGAGGGAAGACAACTGGCAGCCCAGTAGAAATAAGATTCATCCTAAATCTATTTGTCTCCTCTTCACACTCTATCTTTGGCTCTTCCCTGCCCCCAGTTCCCTGACACTTTCTGCAAGAAATTAGAACTACCTCTCACTACAGACACAGTAACTGCTTATCATTGCTATACCAAGTGCCAAGCACCTTTGGTCAAATTGAAGCACTACTGAAAGTTTGCATTGATAGCAGGGGATATATCTGCTCTCAGACCACTGCATGTTATTACAGAGAAGATCAGTGAAGATCTAGGAAAGACATCAGGACTCATAAAATACCACCATGCCATTGTCAAGATGATGGGGTGCTTGGGTGCCTTGCTGGAACACCAGGTTGTAAAATCACATTTCTCCCTAGCCCCAAATCTCCCTAGCCTTAGAGCGTTATCTCTGCCCACTTCTCCCCATGCTAGTACTCTGCCTAGCAACCATTCATGATCAAGCCCCAGACAAATGATTATCTCCCCTTGGAATGGTAACAAGCTGCACCTATGAATCCTTCACTAGATTATCTATAAGTAACTCCCTAGCTCAGTGGTTCTCAACCTTCCTAATGCTGTGACCCATTAATACTTGTATGTGGGTGTATCTGCATGTGGGTGGACATGCCTGGAGATGGATAGAGGAGCGGTGTCTTGGTTCTGACCCCTGTGAAAGGGTCGTTTGATGCCCAAAGGGGTCACGACCCACAGGTTGAGTCCCTCATTATGTATGCTTCAGACTTGGGACATATGAGTGTATACTCCCAACATCCATCCTGTCAAACATGACATTGATGGGTAGCAACTTGGTCAGCCCTGACAGCTAGCTGACTTACTGATGTTTCAAGCCTAAAACCACATCTCCATGCAGTGTCCCCCTTGGATTATTTCCCAGTGAATTCTGGGCAGTATGCTTGTGCAGTAGATATTAAAGGTATATGTTCCTTTAAGAACTGATCATGTCTTAACTCCTAGCTAATCCCATCCCGACTCACCCAGTTAGCATATTTGGCACAGGTTTTACTATAGTTATCCTATATAAACTTTTACTATATCCCTCTAAGGTTACAGGTTCCCTAAGAACCCTTGCCTGCTGTAAAGTGTAACAATAAATCTTTGCCACCTTGGCTTAGAGAATGCTTGAGTCCATGAATTCATTCCAGACTGCTTTCCAGAGACTCTGGTTATTGGGGTTCCTGGACTCCCTGAATTCCCTGAACCCTGTCAAATAGGAGGTCATGCCAGCCTGATTTTATTTCCTTGTTAGGGTTACTAGAGTAACCTAGAGTTTCCTTGCATTTGTATTTTTAGCACTTGGCAAAGTACCTGACTTACGGTAAATTTCCCTTCTCCCCCACTTATTTTTTTTAAATTCCAATTACATGTAAAGATAGTTTTCAACATTCATTTTTAATAAGATTTTGAATTTCAACTTTTTCCTTCCTCCATCTCCCTTTCCCCCTCCTCAGGAGAGCAAACAATCTGATATAGGTTATACATGTACAATCACGTTAAACATATTTCCACATTAGTCATGTTGTGAAAGAAGAATCAGAACAAAAAGGAAAAATCATGAGAAAGAAAACAGAAATAAAACATGACAACAAATTACAAACAATACGCTTTGACCTGCATTCAGACTCCATAGTTGTTTCTCTGGATGTGTTAGCATTTTCCATCGTGGATCTTTTGCAATTGTCTTATGTCATTGTATTGTTGAAAACTGTCTGTTAGAGTTGATAATTGCACAATATTGCTGCTACTATGTAGAAAGTTCTTTTGATTCTTCTCACTTTACTGAGAAACAGTTCATGTAAGTCTTTCCAGCTTTTTCTGAAATCCAGCTGCTCATCATTTCTTTTAGAACGATAATATTCCATTACATTCATATATGACAAATTATTCAGCTATTTTCCAATTGAGGGGCACCCCCTCAATTTCCAATTCTTTGCTACCACAAAAAGAGCTGCTATAAACATTTTTTTTTAACGTGTATGGGTCCTTTTCCCTTTTATATCACTTTTGAATACAGACCTAGTACTGGAATTGCTGGATCAAAAGATATGCACAGTTTTATAGCTCTTTGGGCATAGTTCCAGAATAATTGGATCAATTTACAACTCTACCAACAATGCATTAGTGTATCAATTTCCCCAAATCTTCTCCAATATTTATTATTTTCCTTTTCTGTAATATGAGCTTATCTGAGGTGGTACCTCTGAGTTGTTTTAATTTGCATTTCTCTAATCAATAATAATTTAAAACATTTTTTCATATAACAATAGATAACTTTAATTTCTTTATCTGAAAACTGCCTGTTCATATCCTTTGACCATTTATCAATTGGGGAATGACTTGTATTCCCATTAATTTGATTCATTTATCTATATATTTGAGAAATGTGGCCTTTAGAGAGACACTGGCATTAAAAAAAATGTTTCCCACTATTTCTGTTTTCCTTCTAGTCTTGATTGCATTGGTTTTGTTTCTGACAAAAAAAAATCATTTAATGTAACCAAAATTAACCCATTTTGCATTTCATAATGCTCTCTATTTCTTGTTTGGTCATAAATTCTTCTCTTCTTCATATATCTGGCAGGTAAACTACTGTTTGATTTCCTAATTTGTTTATGGTATCACCCTTTATGTCTAAATCATGTACCCATTTTGCCCTTATCCTGGTATATGGCAAAAGATGATGATCTATATCTAGTTTCTGCCATACTATTTTATATTTTTCCAAGCAGTTTTTGTCAAATAATGAATTCTTAACCTAGAAGCCTAGAATGACTGTCTCTTGCATATAACTTCAATATAATTTCCCAGTTTTTCTTCCACCTCTCTTACTTGACTTTTAAAATCCTTTTTGAGCTCTTCCAAGAAGGCTTTTTGAGATTGAGATCAATTCATATTCACCTTTGAAGCTTTGTATATAGGCATTTCAACATTGTTTTCTTCTTTTCAGTTTGTCTTTTGATCTTCCTTGTTGCCATAGTAGCTTTCTATGGTTGGGGCTCTTTTCTGTGTTATTTTTTTTTGCTAATTTTTAGAATATTTCATGACTTTTTAAAAAATTCTTTAACTTTTGTTTATTTTTAGGATGCTTTCTGGGTTCTTTTTTGATCGTGGCTTTCAGGTAGTCCAATAATTTTTAAATTGTCTCTCCTGGATCTATTTTCCAGGTCAGTGGTTTTTTCAAGGAGATATTGCACACTGCCTTCTATTTTTTTTCACTTTCTTGGATCTGTTTAATAGTATCCTGATCTCTAATAAAGTCATTTGCTTCCATTTGCTCCACTCTAATTCTGAAGGAATTATTCTCTTCAGTGAGCTTTTGAGATTCTTTTTCCATCTGGCAAATTGGATTTTTTAAGACATTCTTCTCCTCATTGGCTTTTTAGGTCTTTTTTGTCATTTGAGTTAGTATGTTTTTTAAAGTGTCATTTTCTTCAGTCAGGTTGTTGACGCTCTTATCATGATTTTTTTTCATCATTCTCATTTCTCTCCCCAATTTTTCCTCTGCTTCTCTTATTTGGGTTTCAAAATCCTTCTTAAGCTTCTCTATGGCTCGTAACCAGTATACATTATTCTTGGAAGCTTTTGGTGCTGGAGTTCTGACTATGTTGTCTTCCTCCCATTCCATGCTTTGATCCTTTTTGTCACCAAAAAAGGAACATAAAGTTGGATTTCTGGGCTTGCTTTGCTTCCTTTGTCTGCTCATGTTGCCAGTCAGTTACTTGACTTTTGAGCTCAGTAGATCTCTGCTTTCAGAGGGGAGAGCTATGTCCCAAATTGTTGGGCTTTTGACAGCTGCCAGAGCTATTAGGAAGTTCTCTCTATAGCCCCCACCAGCTTTGGCTTACTGAAAATGCACCTCAGGACCACCACCCCAGAACAGGCAGCTCAAGGCAAGAGCACTCAGCCTCTGAATGATTGCTTGGCCCCCCTACAATCTGCAGGCCAGGAGCTTCAGAAGCAGCCACGTGGAAGTGGCTGTAGGGCTGCCACTTCAGACCACTTCTAGCTCTGGAGGCAGTTGGCTGGACCCTCTCCCCCAAATTTAGCCCAGTTCCACTGACCTTTTCCCTTTGTCCTTGGCTCTTATGAGTTGGTAATTCTGGAAACCACCACAGCTGCCGCTGATCTGTTCTCCTGAAAGCTCCTGCCAGGGCTTCTCCTGGACAGCCTGGGGTTAAAACCACATGGGCATGGGCTCTGCTGCCAGTGTGCTGCGATAAGCCCTTTCCATCTGTCTGCTGGGCTGCCTTCAGTGGGAGCCTTGTTTCTCTGTCATTTTATGAGTCTGGAGCTCTAAAATTTGTTTAGAGTCATATTTTCTAGGTATTTGAGGTGGTTATGGGGGGAGCTGAAGAGTTTTCCTGCTTCTACACCACCATCTTGACTCTGCCCCTCCTATTTCATCACTTTTAAAAGTAACCTCCAATCCTGGAGCACAAGAGACACTGTCTCAAGCTTCTTATTCTAGGCATCAGGGGCTTGGTGACTGGCTTTCTGTGCCAGGGCCTGAGGTGCTGGCAACTTGCCCTCTACACTGGTGTGTCCCAGTCTAGTCATGGCTGTTGTGTTGGGTATTTCAGGACTGGTAGTTTGCCTTCTGTGCTTTGACTGGTGACCTCACAACTGTCCTTTGGAGCCAAGATCAAAGGTTCTTAGTTGCTGATCTGTGCTGTGAGTTAAGAGACTCCTGCTGGTTTGCCCAGACGCAGTATCTGCTGAGCTGCACTCCCCTTTTATCCCAGTGAGATAGACCTTTTCTGAAATCCTTCTAAGTTATCTTGGACTGGAAAATTGTTTCACTCTACCTTATTGAGAGTTCTTTCACTCCAGAATCTGTTTAGATGATTGATTTAATGTGTTTTTTTCCCAATGATCTTTTGATTCTTTACAAAGTTTTTTATACTACAAAGAAATCCCTAGCTGAGGTGAATTGGTTTCTGAAAAGGCCAATAATTTGGGGGTCATATTATCTCTTATGGCTGCATAAATTGACCAGACTCATTAAATTACCCTCCCTCCCCCCCCCCCCACACACACTTTCCACTTTAGTTTGTCCCAGGTCTGGCAGACAACAATTTACTTGATTTTTCAGGAAGATTTCGTAGGATATGTTGATTCAGTAACATTGTTTTTAGGGTACATTAGTATAGGTTCAAGATTTTAAGTTACCTTTATGTGTATCTAGCTGAAGTTCCCTAAATTATAAAAGAAGCATAGCCAAAAAAAGTTCAAAGTGAGATATTTTTCCAGCACAATAAAACTTAGGAGGTGGAAAGGAGAGGTTTGTTACACTTAAATGGATGCTGGCCTGGGGTGCAGTGTGGACCTTGAAGTCAGCCATAACAGCAGAAGCAGTAGTTTCCAGAGCTCTCATCACTAAGTGACAGTAAGACTGGGTGCAAGACAGGACATAGTTTGACAACTCTATTGCTGATTACCCAGTCCTAGGTTGCAATTTTAGAACACAGTAGAGCACTTGTAGTCACAAGTAAGCAACAACCCCAGTCACAGTTCCAGGTTAGAGAGGAGAAGTAGCACTCATGGTTGGAAGGGAGCTGGACTCCTATCTGGATAAGGACCAGAGGATAGACCAGGAAAATCATGCCTCTGGATCACACCACCTTGAAAATCCTGAAAATTCATAGATTCTTAATAGTAGTTGTGAAAACAGAAGGACAAAAAAAAATGAAAGTTCGGATAGTGAACACTGTCAAGTGAGCAGAATCCAACTCTACCATAAAATTCAATTTAAAAAAAAATAGGCTGCAAAAATTAACAAACAAAAAAGAAATCTGACCTCGAAAAGCTACTCTGGTGACAGGAAAACTCAAGGCATAAATTTCAAAGAAGATAACAATGTGAACATATCTAAAAACAAAAATGCAGACTGGACATAAGCACAAGGAGAATTCTTGGAAGCACTAAAGAAAGTGATTTCAAAAAATAAAATAATTAAGGTTCAAAATAAAATAAGAATGCTAGAAGAAAAGTTTACTTTTCTAAGTTCCTAAGAAGAATAATCTACACTCACTGCCTCCACTTCCTCACCACTTATCAGTATTTACCTTTTGTAAGTATTAATCCATTTCATTTGGCTTATAGGCTTTATTAACATAATATTGGACAAAACAGCTTTGAATAAGACACTATTACCAGTTGAGATTTACACCAGGAATGCAAGTCTAGTTTAGCATTAGGAAAACTCTAAGTACAATTGGCCATATCAATAACAAAACAAAAATCCTATCATTATCTCAATAGATGCAGAAAAAGCTTTTGATAAAATATAATACTCATTCCTATTTAAAACATTAGAAACCACAAAAATAAATGAAGCTTTCCTTAAAATGATAAGTAGCATCTATCTAAAAGCAAGAACAACCATTATCTATAATGGTGATAAACTAGATGCCTTCCCAATAAATTCAAGGTGAAGCTAGCATCTTCATTATCACCACTGCTATTCAATAGTATACTAGAGATGTTAGCTATGGCAATAAGATGAGAAAAAACAAATTGAGATAATAATAATAGGGAATGATAAAAGAAAGCTATCATTCTTCACAGTTGATATGGTGTTGTACAAAACCTAAAGAACTGAGAAAAACTACCCCCCCCCCCGAAAAACTTAAGGAAATTTACAAAATAAAAAATCCTCTCAAATTATCAACATTTCTCTACATTATTCTCTGCCCTCCCAAAAAAAGAAACACAGCAGGAAGATATAGAAAGTGAAATTCCATTAAGCATAATTGTAGACAGCCTAAAATACTCAGGAGTCTACTTGCTAGGACACATACAGGAACCATATGAACACAAGAAAAATACTTTTCATAGAAATAAAGACATTTAAATAATTGGAGAAATATTAATTGCTCCTGGGGAGGCCAAGACAATACAATAAAAATGAAAATTCTACCTAAGTAAATTGACTTATTCAGTGTCATACATAAAGAACCCTTTAAAGAGCAAGAAAAAATAACAAAATTCATCAAGAATATCAAAGGAATCAACAAAAAAAAAATGAAGGAAGCCTAGAAGTACCAGATTTCAAACCATTCTGCAAAGTGGTAATCATCAAAATACTATGGTTCTGGCTAGTAAATAGATTGGTTGATCATTGGAATAAATTAGGTACGTAATATATGGAAGTAAATAACTACAGTAATCTAGTTTTTTTTTTAAGATTTAAATTATGGAGACAATAATTCACTATTTGAGAAAACTGCTGGGAAAACTGTAAAGCAATCTGCAGGAAATAGGTATAGACTAAAATTTCACACTGTATGCCAAGATAAGATCAAAATGGGTAAATGATTTAGAAATAAAGTGTGATATCATAAGCAAATTAGGCCAGCATAGAAAAAAAATTACCCATTAGATCTATGAATAAGGGTAGAGTTTATTCCCAAACAAGACAAATCAAGGATCACAGGAGACTGAATGGATAATTTCGATTATATCAAATCAAAAATATTTTGCACAAACAAAACCAATGAAGTCAAATTTACAAGGAAAGTACGAAACTGAAAGTTTCTATAGTAAGTTTCTCTGACAAAGGTCTCATTTGTCAAATATGTAAGGGACTGAGCCAAGTTTATAAAAATAAGAGCCATTTCCCAATTGATTAATGGTCACAGTATATGAACAGGAAGTTTTCAGAAGAAGAGCTTGAAATCATCAATGGTCATATGTAAAAGTGCTCTAACTACTAATAATTAGAGAAATACAAATTAAAGCAATTCTCAGGTACCACATCAGATTTATCAAAATGGCTAACATGACAGAAAATGAAAGTGACACATGCTAGAGGAGACATGGAACCTTTTACCCACCAATAACTGTGCTAATTCTATATTTTAGATCAAAGAAAAAGGAAAAGGGCATATAAGTACAAAAATATTTATAGGAGCTCGTTTTATGGCGGCAAAGAATTGGAAATTGAGAGGATGCTCAGAGATTGTGTATATGATTATGACAGAATACTATTGTGCCATAAGAAATGACAAAGGGATTGGTTTCAGAGAAAAAGAAATCTAAGAGGATTTATATGAACTGATGTAAAGTGAACTGAACAGAAGCAAAAGAACATTGTACATATCAGAAATAATGTAACCATGCACAGTTGTGAAATACTTAGCTACCATGATAAATACAATGAGCCATGACATTTCTGAAAGACTTTTAATTAAAATATATATATGTTCTCTATCTTCAGAGAGAAAATCGATGAACTGAGTGAAAACTGAAGCTTTTTTTATCTTTATTTTTTCTTGTTTTTCATATGACATAGGAAAATACATTTTGCATGACTTCACATGTGTAATGGATATCATAGTACTTGCCTTCTCAATGAATGGAGGAGAGACTGTACTGAGGCACAGAATCTGAAACTGAAAATTAAAAAAAATAATTAGAAAAACTTAAAGTATTATAGAAATCATTGTTGCCATAGTAATTGTTCTGGACCTCAAATATTTGTTAAATGGATAAATAAAAAGTGAGTTACAATGTTTACACTAGGGGTTATTATTAATATTTTTTGGTCACAGATCCTTTTGGAATTCTCATGAAGCTCCTGGACCCCTTTTCAGAACATTTAAAAAAATTTTTTTCATAATAATGTTTTTAAATGTGTAAAATAAAATATGTAGGATAACAAAGGAAAGTAGTTATATTAAAATATAGGCTGCAGATAAGATGACAATAACCACATGCAACACAACAACTAATCTAATAACTATAATGATAGTAAATGTTGTAAATGGAATATCAAGATAAATGTGACAACTATAATGTGCTCTGAAAATATCTGTGATTTATATTGGTGAAAGTAACAAATGATGTTATATTATTGTATCTGATTGTCTACTTTAGTAATTTAAAGAAATGCTAATTTCAGGCAGATATTAATAAAAAATAATGATGTATTTTTTCCTATCCAAGTTAACAGACCCACTGAAATTTATCCATCGTCTCCCTGGAAGAAGACAGGGTTGTCTGTGGACCTTGGGAAGTTTTGGATTATATATTTAGAAAACTTCACCAGGCTATATACCACATCTTCACTCAGCATCATATAAATTATAAACCTGATATAAATCTTATTATAATTAATTCAATGCAGGTTAATGAAATATTTGCCAAGAGAAATCTCTTAAAATTTCCCAGTAAATGCATCTATTTAGATGTTTAGAAACATTTCTCATCAAAGACACCACAATAATTTTTATGTGAATTTTTACCAACTTCACACTTTCCTCTTTCTCTAGTACTCCATAAGATTTATCTACTGCAGAACAGCTGTCAAGGCTTTGAACCCATTATTAAGACCCTAACACATGTACCACTTTACCCTCTTGAGGAAAGTAAGTTGTTGGATGTATAATAGATGTTTAATAAAAAATGGACATGCAGTAGATATTTAGTAGAACCTTTTGAAAAATGCATAGAGAAAACAAAGTGGCATGAGGTTGTCAGGCATTCACCACCATGCAATGAAGATTCTTTTTTTCTATTTTCAAAGAGTGCCATTCGTTTGTATAGATGACTAAGTTACATTTTGCTGTCATAGAAATGGACCAGTGCAGATTATGATATACAGTTAGTCAAATGTGTTTATTAGGAATTGGAGTTTATTTGACATGAACAACGTGTAAGGGGAAATATTATCAAATGCTTTTAAACATAATAAATGATAGAATGGAAATCACAAGCAGTCCTTTATCATTCAAATATAAATTTAATGATTTAATTCTATGAACCAACCCCTGTGTAAAACAATGTTGGATAGGGAGGGTAAGGTGAGATGTGGAACTAACTCTGTAAAATGATGCTATGTGTTAATTAAAGTGATTTTTCTAAAAATCACCTGTGTGAGGACAAGGGGTTTTAATACCTGTGTCAAGGTAGAAAAAAAAAATCATGCAGTCTTTGAGTTGAAAGAGACTAGTGCTTATTTAATTGTGGTTCACTACCTGACTCTGAATTCCCTCTACAATAACTATGACAAATGTTTTTTCAGTTATTTTTTTTATCAACTTCTGTATGTGGGTGCTCACTACATTATGAATGACCCCATTCCTTTCTTGGAAAATTATTAGGAAATTCTGTTGTAGAGTGAACCTGAAGTCTTTCTCCTCTAAACTTCCAACTAGTTCCCTCTTTCTGGAGCCCAGCAGAATCAATCCAGTGCCTCTTCTATGTGATAGCCTTTTAATTGTTAGAGAACATCTAATATCCCTTCACTAAATCTTCTCATCCCAGTGCAAATATCTCCAGTTTTTGTACTCTTCTAAATATAAAGTGGTTTTATGTCCACTTCACCATATTGGTTGCTCTCCCTGGGAAATGCTTTAGTTCTTTCATATCTCTCTTAAAGTGTAGCTGAATTGAACACAGTAATTAACGTATCTTTTGGCCAATGATGAATGTGACTATTACATGTCTTATTAGGAATATTATACTTTTAGTAAGATAACCACAGATCAAATAAACTATTTAGCAAGTATTTATTATTTTATATGTGCTAGGCACTCTGTTGAGTTTTGGGATACAAGTACAAGCAGAAAAAAAGTAGTCCCTAGATGTGGCTAGGTGGTGCAGTGAAAAGAGCAACAGCCCTGGAGTCAGGAGGACCTGAGTTCAAATGCAGCCTCAGACACTTGATACACTTACTAGCTGTGTGACCTTGGGAAAGTCACTTAACCACAGTTGCCTTGCCTTCCCACCTCCAAAAAGAAAAAAAAACTAGTGCCTAACCTCAAGGAGCTTATATTCTAATGGAGTAAGATAATACATTGAGTGAAGTTGAAAAGGAAGTAGACTAGAGAAGGGTACTCAGAATGAGAGTGGTAGAAAAACTTTGCAGTACAGCCTGAGAAGTGATGAGATGTCACACTGCTGCTTGACCTTGACTTTTCACTGAACTGTCACATGATCAATAAGCTTAGTCATACTTTCTTTATATCATATTTATTAAAATAATTTTACTATGGTGCTTTAGAATACACAGAAGCCTGAATAATTGAATATAATATAATATAATTGAATCTTTTTGTCAAATTTAGTCTATTATTCTAAACTTCCTAAAGCTTTTTTGAATCCTTTTTTTTTTTTGGTCTAATATATTACCTATTCCTCCACACTTCATGCCATAATATAAATTTGATAAAAATGTCTCCAGTGATTTCAAACAAGTTTGATGGAGTTTTAAACAGAAAATAACAGATGACAGACCACTGTGGCGTATCATTGGAGACCTTGTTCTAATTTGTGCTGATTTAGAATGCAAAAAATTCCTTCAGCCATTTGGGAATCAACCTAATCTGCTGTGGCCCAATCTACTTTTCCCTTATTTACTGAAAAGCATTTTCTATATGTTCCAATAAATTTATTCTTTCTTTTCCTAGACTTTTTTTTGTTTGCTTTTTTTGGGGGGGGGGCAGTTGGGGTTAAGGGACTTGCCCAAGGTCACATGGCTAGTTTTGTATTAAGTATCTGAGGCTGGATTTGAACTCAGATCCTCTTGACTCCAGGGCTGATACTCTATTCACTGCATCGCCTAGCTGCCCCAAAGATATTTTCAATAATAAACTCTCAATGGTAGTTGTATCACAATCGTGACTAGAGGCAGGGGCAAGCTACATGGGAGCTTCAGGTTCTGTACAGTAGTGCTCTCTTGATGTTATGCATTTAACTACTGTGAAATGAACAGAACTATTAATTAAAGCCAAAGATGCTGCATTTTCAAAGATGGAGCTTCCAAGATCCTCTAACAAATAGGTTAAAAATATTCTCTCCAAACTTTGACACAATCTGACAAGTATAAGAATATTCCTGGGAAAGAGTGTAGCTTTTTAAAGACATAAGGCATGACAAGTTCCTCCTTGGATACCTCAACAATATCCTAGAAAAAGCTTTACTCTACAACCCCATGAGTATGGCCAAATATTGCTTCTTGCTGGGCACGTGATATCAGATAATGACACAATGCCAGGCTGGCTATACAATGCAACTATGACTAACATCTTTTCTGTCCTGCACAGGACACAATTCTGTTTCTCAGAAACAGCTGACCATAACCCAAATTTTCAACAGTTGCGGAAAACTTGAAGATATTACCAGACTGTCACTATTTTTCTCAGACAAATTCTCTCTAATTGGCTTTTGAAGGAGTTGAAAAATGGTTTCTTGCAATCTCAGTCATTTATTCTCCTTGGGCCCCCAATTCAGAGTCTAAAATGGAACCAATATTAAATGCAAGTTATAAGAAACTAAAGACATTCATTGTTTTATGTCCTCATGTCTTAATAACAAGAGGCCTTTAAGAAAAATGGAACTGGAAGCTCTAGATGAATCTTACTTCAACTATATTGCATTTTTGCTTCAAGCTTAAAGAAAAAGTAATTCACAAAAGTTAATAGTATTTGTAGTACTGAAAACATGTGTACTTGGTGAACCAGTGACCATGATTTTGTCATGGTGGCCTGAAGATGACCTAGAATGAGCTTCATAGAATGTTTCCATGACCTATTAGTTCTATAATGTCATGTGCTCTGTGTCTATGTTGTTTATTAAATAATCTTGCACTTCCTGCATTTATATAGCATGATGAAAACAGCATCTTCTCCCAGATTTCATTTGGCAACATAAAGAATACCCATAATTTTTTCAGTTTGGGAGATTTAAAAAACACTTAAAACAAGTTGAAATTAAGTGATTAAAAAGTCACAGGATATAAAATCAGTTAAGTTTTTAGCTTGGAATCATTTACACAGACCTAAAACATCAACAGTAACAAATGAATCAGTTTTTCTTTTGAAAACTTTTTTTAATTCACGTAAGAACAATTTTAATACTCATTTTAAAAATGTTGAATTCCAAATTCTCTTCCTTTCTCACACCCTCATGCCTCATTGAGAAGGCAGGCAATTTGATATAGATTATACATGTGCAATCATGCAAAAGATATTTCTATATTGGTCAAATTGCAAAAGAAAACAGACTAAAACAATCCACAAGAAAAATGTTTTTAAAAGGTATTCATTAATTTGTCTTCAGACTCCATCAGTTATTTCAGTGAAGGTAGATAGTATTTTTCATCATAAATCCTTCAGAATTGCCTTGTATCATTTTATTCCTGAGAATAGCTAAGTCATTCACAATTGATCATCGTATAGTATTGCTGATTTGGTGAACAATGTTAAAGTTCTGCTCATTTCACTTTGCATCAGTTCATGTAAACCTTTTCAAGTTTTTCTGAACGTGTTCTGCTCAAAATTTTTTATAGTATAGCAGTATTCCATTACAATCATAAACCACAACTTGTTCAGCCATATCCCAGTTGATGGGCAGTTCATTAATTTCAAATTCTTTGCCACCACTAGCAACAAGCTCCTATGAATATTTTTGTATGTATAGATAGGCCCTTTTCTTTTCTTTTTCTTAAATATGTTCTGGGATAGAGATCTGGTACTGGTATTGCTGGGTCAAAGGATATGCACAATTTTATAGCCTTTTGGGCATAGTTCTAAATTGCTCTGCTGAATGATTAAGTCAGTTCGCAACTCCAGCGAAAGTGTATTACTGTCTCAATTTTTCTACCTTTCCTCCAACAATTTTCATTTTCCTTTTCTATAGTATTAGCTAATCTGGTAGGTGTAAGGTAGTACCTCAGAGTTGTTTTAAATTATATTTCTTTAATCAATAGTCATTTGGAGGGTGTTTTTTTTTTACATGATTACAGATAGCTTTGATTTTTTCATCTGAAAACTGCCTGTTCATATCCTTCGAACATTTATCAGTTGAGGATGACTCGTATTCTTTTAATTTTACTCAGGTTTCTATACATTTGTGAAATGAAGACTTTATCAGAGAAGCTTGTTGTGATTCCCCTCTCCATCTCCCTAGATTCCTGCTTTTCTTCTAATCTTGGTTGCAATGTGTTAAAATTGACTATCTGAAATGAAAGGAAACTGAAAGTTACTGAGACAATTATGATTTGATTTGCAAAGCTAGCATTTGCATATTAAACCAGGTTACCTGACTCCTCAGAGGTCAGAGACACAGAGCAATTTACAGAAATGTGCTTTTTTTAATAGTAAAAAAGAGGAACTGGAAAAATTACAGAAACTTCCTTTAAACATAAATCTGTTGAACAAAGCAGGTCAACTGACTACTTAGCTTCCCCCAGACTTTCTTAATCTTATGCCTGATGTCTTTTCCTCCAGTTGGTACCTTTTGTAACTTAAAAGTATACTGTGAAAGAGCAATTTGAGGTCAGTGGTTAGCAGTCATTCCTCATCTTCCTTAGACTCTACCTCAAGAAAAAATGGGGCTTTACTTAATCTCTGACTAATCTTTCTCCAGCTACCAGAAAGGGAAATAGCCACTGGGCAACTCATCTTTCTGTTAGAAAGGGAAATTTAGTCTTTTGAAAAATCTTATGATCTTGTAATTATTTTATTCTTCTAAATTATTTGCTACTAAAGGAGAAAGTCTTCTCAATTTGTCTATTCACTAAATCTATAGGCAACCTAGACTTAAAAGACTATTTAAGTCTGGCTTAGCCGTTAGGGCTAGATATTCCTAAAGAAAGGAGTCTAATCCTATACTCAGATTAAAAATAAATCAAATAATAATAAAATAAACTGATTTCCTTTTTAACTTGTTTTGTTTGATAAGAACTTTTAAAAAAAATTTCACGTAATAAAAATAATTCCTTTTACTTCTTATAATTATCTCTACCTCTAGTTTTGTCATCACTTCTTCCCTTATCCCTAGATCTGACAACTAAGATATTCTATGCTCATTTAATTTGCTTAGGATATTAATCTTTATGTCTAAATCAGGCACCCATTTTAACCTTATCTTGTTATAAGGTGTAAAATGTTGATTTATACCTAGTTCCTGCCAAACTGCTTTCCATTTTCCCCAGCAAGTTTCATCAAATAGAGAGTTTTTATCCAAAAAGCTTGGATCATTATGTTTGTCAAACATTTGATTACTGTGGTCCATTGCTACTGGGTATTTAATCTAATCCACTGATCTACCGCTCCATTTCTTAGCCAGAACCAGATTGTTCTGATTATTACTTCTTTGTAATACAGTTTGAGCTTTAGTGCTGTGTAACGATACTGGGATTTGAAGATCTTCCACGCCCCTTGAGCTTGCTGATGTAGCAGGAAGGGGTGGAGCAAGAGAACGCCGGAACCAAGCTAGTCTCCGTGCGGTGCTGACTGGAAGCGGCG
>CM053580.1:82679762-82717088 GCA_028627135.1 Pseudochirops cupreus
TTTTAAATAATTTGTTGTTTATGTACTCATTCTTTAAGATTTGACTATTTACTTACCAAAAAATTTTTATTTATGTTTCCACAGTCCTTTATCAATGTAATTTTATCACATTATAGTCAGAAAAGGATGCATTTAATATTTCTGCTTTTTTAGTATTTGGTTCTGAGATTTTCATGTCCTAATATTTGGTCAGTTTTTGTGTAGGTGCCATGCCCTTCTGGGGGGAAAAAAATTACATTCCTTTCTATTCCCACTCAGTTTTCTGAGATGTCTACCATATCTACTTGTTATAAAATTCTATTCATCTTCATAACTTGTTTTTTTTTATTTTATGGTTAATACAATCTAATTATTAAAGGGAAAAGTTATTGTCCCCCACTAGGATGGTTTTACTTTCTATTTCATTTTGTAACTAATTTAACTTTTCCTAAAAGAATTTGGATGCCATACTATTTGGTGTTTATATGGTTAGCATTAATATTAGATTATTGTTTCTGGTATCTTTTAGCAAAATGTAGTTTCAATGCTTATCTCTTTTAATTAAATCTCTTTTTGCTTTTACTTTGTCTGCATTTATTATTGCTACCCCTGCTTTTATTTAAATTTTCACCTCAATTTAAGCATTATAGATTCTGTTTCAGTCCCTTATTATTACTCTGATTGTGCCTCTCTGTTTCATGTCTTTCTTCTAAGCAACATATTTTAGGGGTCTGGTTTTTAATGCATCCTGATAACCTGCATTCATTTTATGGGTGAGTCCCTTCTAGTCATATCACACTTATGATTACTAACATCCTATTTTCCCACGTTTATCTTTCTCTCTCAGAAGTGTTTTGCTTTTGACCATCTCCTCCCCCAATCTACCCTCTTTTAAATAAGTCTCTTTACCCTGCTTCTCCCCTCTCTCTCTTTACTCCTCCTGTAGGGTAAGATAGACTTCTATGTCCAACTGAGTGTCCATGTTATTTCCTTTTTGAGTCAATTCCAAAGAAAGTAATGTTCAAATGTTGCTGTCACTCTTCCCATCTTTTCCTCCATTGTAAAACTTTTTTCCTTACATTCTTCTTTTATCCCTATTTAACCCCATTCTCTCTCTCCCTTCTGCCTTCCTCCATTACATCCTTCTTCCTTACTTCTTAATTTTATATTTTTGATATCATCCTATTGTCAACTCACATCCATTCCCTCTGTCTATGTATACTCCTTCTAACTACCCTAATAGTGATAAAGTTCTTAGGTACTATACGTATCATCTCCATATGTGGGAATATAAATAGTTTAACTTTATTGAATCTCTTATGATTTCTCTTTTTTTCTGTTCTTTTCTCTGTGTTAAAAGAACATTTAAGTAACGGTCTTTTATCCCATTTTTGGCATCAGTATCACTACCCCCTAACTTTCTACTTGCCTAATAAAAACTCTCTTATAAAAATAATTATAATTGACACACTAATTTATACATTGATTATGTTTAAAAATATGTGTATACTTCTGTCTTTCAAGAGAGGGAAAACATGCCCCATCATTAGTCTTCTGGGTCATGATTGCTCATTGTGTATCAGAGTACTGCAGTATAAGCATTTCAAAGTTTCATAGATTTTTTAAGAATCCTTAAAACATATTTAGTTCAATACCTTCATTTTATAACTGAAGAAACACATTCAAAACAACAAAAAGCAGAGCTGGATTCTAAAGTCATTAATATATTATTATTCTAAATCTATTTATCTTTACTATAAATATATGTGTATACATACATATGTACACATGCATGTGCATATACACATATGAATACACACATATATAATATGCATACACACACACACACACACACACACACCACCAGAACCCTGGTAAAATGATCTTGGAAGATGTGCTAAAACAGGTTGAAGGTAACTGAGAGGCCGCAAATTCATCAGACAAATTCATGACTACCTCAAGCATGTGAGACTTCCTCCAACAGAATGGGCAGATGGGAACAATTTGTTCCAATGACCATGAAGGCCACTAAAGCAAGCATTGTGGAATGCTTAGATCTTGATTTGACATTGAAGACACTAAGGTCATTGTAATGGCAAGCAAAGGAGTAGTTAGTACCTTGTTTCAGTTATTTATTTAGCACCTTGTTTGAGTTCAAGTGTCTTTGAATCTTGCCCCGGTTATATCAAGTCTTTGTTAAGAAACAGAACCTTTGAAGCCCACAGTGGGAGGAACTTACCAAAGACAAGAACAGGAAGGATATAAGAGATGGCAGAACAGGGAGAAGCTAATAACAGATAAAAAGTTTGAGCATATCTGGGACTGAGCAGAACTGAGATGAAGCAAGGCTGTGCCAGCCAACACTTTGTCAATCTGTGTTGATGTTACTTTGTCAGATCTGTCTGCTGATAGAGGACTTGACTGTTGTCACAGAAGCCCTGGGACCTTACTGCTGATTCAGAAGCCCTGAAAGAGGATTTGCTTGTTGTGTATTTACAGAAGTCCTGGAGGAGAGTTTTACTGATTTTTTCAGAGGTCCTGGGACTATATTGATGATTTGTGTTGATTTCTCAGACCTTTTGTTATGGGTCTGTGCTGATTTCACAGGCAGAAAGTGAATTGATGATAGTACCAACAATGTTCATGAATGTTGTTATGGCTTTGTTAAGCTTTGTCTTCCCAGAAACAGAAACTGCAAAAGGCTTGGGGTAGACTGGTCACCATAAGCTTCAATATGGAACAAGAACTGGACACAAAACTAGATGAGGAGTTAAATGAGGAGCTGAAAGCTGCCTACCTGTGAATCTAGGTGACCATTGGGTGAATTCAGTCAAGAGCAGGGAACATGGAAGAAAAACCATGGAATTTGGGGGCCAGCCTGAAGCCAAGATGAAAGGACCTTTCCTTGGATACTTAGTACTGACTCACAAGATGCATGATTTACTGTGACCTAGGGGTGGGATAATTTTGTGCTTTGTACCCCCTTAAGGATGATTGGAAGCTAGTCTCCAGTCAAGAAGAAAGAAGACTTTCTGGCTGACAAGATTAAGGCAATGTCACCTAAGGGTGGGAGACCTTTGTACTTTTTATCCCCTTAAGGAAGATTGTTCCTTAAGGATGATTAAGTTAAGGACTTACTGAATATCTTTTGTTTAAACTATGTAGTCACTTTAGTTATAAGTTGTTATACAGAATTGTGAATGCTGTACTTTGGTTTCTGTGAATGTTTTGCTATAGTTTACTGATGAATAAATGGAGAGTTCACTATACAACGTTATCAGAACCAAGAGCTGCTCATGCTTGGCTTTACAGTCATCCACTGTATCGTGGGCAGTCACCAGTCATCTTGATTTTTGTCTTCCTACTGGACTTTGATGACTCTGGGAGAGCAAAACTGATGTCTTTGTATAACTCTGCTTTACTTAAATCCAATTCGCATGCAAGTCAAGACATCATCCTGTGATGTCATTGGTCCTCTTTGAAAACAAATAATAAACAATGATAGTGGATGCACAAATAGACTAAATGATGTCCCTACTATTTCTACATTAGAAACTCCCTGAAGGTATGAATTAATCACAAACCTTTTAATCACACCATTCTAAGTATTATCATGTTTCACCCGTGCTCAGATGCTAAAAGATGATTATGTAAAAAAGTAAAAAGGTAGCATAGTGGAGTGGTAAAGCATCAAAGAAAGGGCATATGGGCTTCAAAAACTCCTGAATGTGGCCCAAAACAAATTAAAATACAATTGAGAAATAGTAAAATAAATAAATAAAATAGAGTAAAACATTAATAGTATTACATTTTAAAACTAAGTCAATATGCTGCCCTTAGTGAACCTCATATATGGATTAGTGATCCTTAATTTTATTTGAGTACACCACTGGTGTACTGGATAAAGCCATGAACTTGTCAGGAAGACCTTGCACCAAGTGCTGCCTCAAATTTTCTACATTTTTACCCCTATGAGATTTCTTATATCTGTTCTCTTCTCTTTTCTCACACTACCACCACATAAGATGCAATCATCACCTCTCTCCTGGACTATTACAATAGTGTCCTAATTGTTTTGCTTAACTCATATCTCTTAACTATAATACATATTGCACAAAGTTGTTAAAGTTCTTTTCCTAAAGCCCAGATCTGATCATGTCATTTCCCATCTCAATAAACTCAATGGCTATCTTTTGTCTCTAGCAATAAATACAAACTCCTCTATTTAGCTTTGAAATTTTTAAAAACCTGACTCTTCCCAGTGTTTCCAACCGTATTATATATTACTGCCATCATTCCCCTCCCACTCTATGGTTCACTCAAAATGGTCTTCGGATTGTTTCTCACATAACACTCTATTTCTCATCTCCCTATGTTAACAGAGACTGTTCCTCTTCCCTGGTATTACTTTTCTTCTCAACACTTTCTTTTAAAATCTCTTATTTCCTTCAAAACTCACCTCAGGTATAACCTTCTGCTTGATATTTTTCCTGATCTCTCCCACCTTACCCAGCTCATCTTCCATAATTGACATATTTATTTTGTATAATTTTTTATACTTAAATATGTTTTCTCCTTGATAGAATATTAGTTCTTTGAAGAGGTTAACTCCTTGAAATAATGATCATAAACTGTTTCCTTTGTGTCCTTGTATTCCTTTTAGCTATATAAGTATATGTTAGCACATATTTAATAAATATTTTTGATTGTATGATTTATCATTTGATTAATTTGTAGAAGATTGGGAGAGAAGCCAATCAAACATATGTATTTCCCTCAAAGGAAGTCTGATTGAATATCAATAGAGTTCCCATAGGGAGTCATGTGTTCTAAGCATCCTTCTGCTCTAGGGAACCATATAGCCCCAGGGACAAGCAATAAATGGGGGCAATCATTTAGCTGCAGAGACTATCTAGAAAAAAATAACAACTGAGTTCTGTAGCACTGAGGTCAGCTAGGTGGCACAATGGATTAAGTGCCAGACCTGATGTCAGAAAGACTCCTTGGCTTGAGTTCAAATCTGACTTCAGATACTTACTAGCTATGTGACCATAGGCAAGTCATTTAATCCTGTTTTTCTCAGTTACCTCATCTGTAAAATGAGTTTGAGAAGGAAATGGCCAACCACTCCAATATCTTTGCCAAGAAACCCCCAAACAGGATCATAAAGAGTCAAACACAACTGAAATTACTGAACAACAAATCATTAATGAGAGGCAGCAGCTGTGACATGGCAGTAGTGAAGTGACCACGTTGTTCCTTGGAGTGACCAAATGGGAGCTTAAACCAAGGAACAGCAAGAGATAAAACAATTACGTAGAGGAGGAAATCGGAAACTTCCTTGCACTGGTATTGTAGGTTATGTAGTTAATGTAATGTAAGGTATGGGAATGAATTATTTAGCAGCTCCTAGTGCTTTTCTCTTTCAGGGAGTGTTCCACTCTAGAAAAGTATATGTCTGGAGAACTTCATAGGGGGCTCACTTGAGCGGAGAAATTCTTGGCTTCCTAGTAATACTTAATGCTCTCCCCTCAGAGTGTCAAGAAGTGGAGGGGGGTGATCAACACTAGGACAGGTAGCAATTAAAATCTGAAGAAATAAATAAGTACCTGGCAGAGGTTGCATTTTCCAAAGTTGGAAAGAGAGGGGAAGAGATTTGTGACCACTATTTATGGAATCTGGGATAAGTCATTTTGTATTCTGTTGTTGTCGCTGCTGTAATAAATGATGCTTGTCCTATTTTCAGGTTTAGTTAGCCTTAGGGCTTGTATGAAAACTGAGCACTCTTCTCCCTTCTTTGTGGAGACATGGACTGAAGCCAAATTCTGATACTCCCAGAGAAAACCCTGTGTGCAGAAAAAAAAAAGCCAAATTCTAATTTTTCAGGTGGAAACCTTAAGTGGGGGTAAGGGTGTGGGGGAATAGGAACAATACAAATAATCAGATTAATGAGAAGCCCTTAAGGTTCAAATCAGTCAAACCCTGAGCTTTGTTTCTTGGGCCATGATTTACATTGTAATCCTAAAAGTGATAAACCACAGGTTCATCTAGGAAGAAAGAAATCTAGTGCAGATCTAGTATAGATCTAGTACCAACTAAGAGGTAAGTCTTGGTGAATAGTAACTTCCTTAAGGAATAAAATGTTCATGTGTCAAACTGAAGTGAATAGGTCGATTCCTATGCCTTTTGAAGCATCAAATTATCATTAAGGAAAGTGAAGATATTAGCTTCCTTGCTTTTGGTAATAAAACACATCAGTGGATGTTTTAATAATAGAGGATGCCTATATAATATCATGCATTCATGACTGGCCTATAATTTCTTTCTCACATTTCTCATTGATTTCTTTCTTATTAGCTTTTCTACATCTTGATGACAATATCACTTCTCTTTCTGCTTCTATTGATCCTCCAAAGGCTTCTCACCATTGTCCCTCTAATTTCTAGTTTTCCTCACGTGGTTATATATTCTTAATACACAATGCTGATCACCTGTCATTTCCTCTTTTACTCTGCCTGTTACTTTTAAATAAATACCTTTCTTGAGCTATATTCCAGTCATGGGCTATCACCTTGCTAAGTTTCAGTAATATTTCTAATGATATGTAGCATTTGTATCTCTAGCTCAGTATCCATGCTGGGTATAATGATCCATGGTTATGGGCTTGATTGAGGGTGCTTGTCTTATACATGGCAGGTAGATGGCTCAGAGGTTATAAAGCTGAATCTGGAGTCAGGAAAATACAAATACAAATCCAGTCTCAAATATTTACTAACTCTGTGACCTTGGATAAGTCACTTAACCTGTCTGCTTCAATATCTTCATCTACAAAATGGAAGTAATAAAAGTACTTACCTGCCAAAGGTGCTGTAAGGATAACAGGAGACAATTATTCTAAAGTTCTATGAAAATCCTAAAGTACAATATAAATGCTTATTATTTTAAAAACTAGTTGTAATATGTTCTCCTGTGAACTGCTGGACAGCTCTCTACTATTCTTCCTATACTGTACTGACTCTCTGTTATTCACAATAACTTGTTTTGAAACATACAAAGATAGTCTTCTCTTTCCTCTGTCTGTAACTAGGTAGCATAGTGAATAGAGTACTGTACCTGCAGCCAGGAAAACATGAGTTTAAATCAACTATCAAACATTTACTAGGTGTGGGAAATTCACTTCCCTTCTGTTTGTTTCAGTTTCATCAACTGTAAAATGGTGCTAATAATAGCACCTGCTTTACAGGGTTGTTATGAGGATCCAATAAAAATATTTGTGAAGCTCTTAGCACCATTCCAAGCACATAGTAGCTACTTAATAACAGTATATTCTCTTCTTTCTTCTTTTCCATTTCAAGCCCTTTGCCTTAAATTTACAAGATGCTGATTTAGTAGATTCTTACCAGATCTTGTTAGGTATCCTGTATGCCTATACAGGAGACTGTCATTCCAATATTTTAATCTCTGGTCCAGAATTCTAAGTCCTATTTCTAGACAACATCTTGCAAACCAGCTCTTCACTTTTTGAATTTTTCTTCTGAAACCCTTGCTTCAGATGAGTAGCAATGATTTAAATATTTGATTTCTTGATTTTCTAGCCCCAAACCTCCTATTATTTATGAATCCTTTTCAGATTCCTTCCAGCAATATCATTTGTACCAACACAAAACTGAAGTGGTTAGTAGATATCCAGTCTCATATTTTTGAAAGGATCTCTATAACTTTCTAGATATCTGCTCTGAGAAGACAATAGTGTTCTCTATGGTTATCAAGTCAACCAAGGGCTCTTTTTCCTCTGATCATTGCTGAATGATCTCTCACTTGAGAGGACCTGTGGACACACATCATAAGTTCTTTGAGGACAAGCAATTGCTTCTCCCTTTGAGGATCTACATCCTTCCCTCCTCTTTAGAGAATGCCTTGTATCTATTACTTAGCTCTAGGTTTCCAGTAGCTCCTTTTGTCCTTCACGATGAAAATTATAATGAATGATATTCATTGATTATCAGATCAACTGACAGGTCAAGATTCACCTCTCTGCTTTGTGACATCCTTTTCCTGGTCTTCTCCACACCCTCCACCAACTGAAGCCACCTTTTTCATTTTAAAAGGATAACTCACAGAGTGGTTATAATAACTATAAACATAGATTCTGATAAACATATGAGAATATATAAATATGTGGGTAATATATGAAGTGAACTAGAAAGCTAAGGAAGACAATTTTACCTCATTGATGGGAAAGTTCCCCCCCTCCATAGCTATAAGGAGATAATTTACCTTAAGGAGGTACATTGAACCTCATAGGTCGGTATGAATGAGATTTATTGGGACATGACTCATGAATGGACCATAGCAAGAGTATAATATATTTTAAAAAATAATGCATTAGATGAAAATGAGTAATTTTATAATGTAAAGAAGTACATTAATAGAAGGGGGAGAGGCATAAAAGTGAACATTTGCTTAAGGTTCACTAGAAATGGGGTTCTTAACTTTTTTATGTCATTGACCCCTCTGTTAGTCTGGTGAAACCTATGGAATCCTTATAAGAATTTTTTTAAATGAATAAAAATGCATTGGGTTACAAAAGAACAGCAAATAGATTAGATAGATAGATAGATAGATAGATAGATACGTAGAGATTGATGTGGGTGTGTAATTTTCTCCCCATCTTAGGTAACTGATTCCTCTCTACTCTCTCCATGGTTCCTAGCTTAAGAAACCTGGCAAAAAAGGAGAAACAGAAACAACAGCAACTTATATTATGACTTGAAATACGTATAGTAATTCAGGACCACAAAATATAGCCCCTCCTGGTCAGAAGAATCAAGTCTGAAAGCACATCGCAAAGACGGTCCATATGGATGAAGAAATGTGATGTAGCTTCAGCCATCCAGAAATAGGCTATATCTCTCTTCTTCAATATGCAGGGCAGCAGATACATTCTTGATCAGCACTATTGATATTCTCTTCCTCAAGAGGTTTAAGAAGTTATGGAGAGAACTGCTATTCTGGACCTGAAAAAAAAATGTTTCTCAAAGAACAGAATAGAGCAGAACCCTTGGATATAAGGATCCTATAACCTTACACTTCATGATAGAAAAAGAAGGAAATGTTAGAAGTAGTCTGCAGTAACCTTAAGGTCCCAGACAGCAGATTTCAGAATTTTCTGGTGAAAAGCTATGTAGGATCTCATGGTTCAAGATTCTGCTGGTTTGCCCATCTTCAAATTATGTAAGCCCTCTGAGATTCAGTTTTCTTGAATATAAAATGAAATTAATATAGCATCTCTCAAGACTTTCAGGGAAATTGCTCAGTAAATTTGGGAATACTGCATTAAAGTGAGCCATAATTGTTATTACAGAGAAGGTATCAATTTGAAAAGCAGAAAATCCTGGTGACATAACCACACATGTTTTCCATGATCAAGAGAGAAATACCAGTGTGGATAATGAATGAAAGAAACCATAAGCATTTATTAAGTGCTTCCTATGTCCGAGGCATTGTACTAGATGTGGAGTATACAAGTACAGAAGTAAGACATTTTCTGGGCTGAAAGAACTTAACATCTTTATTGGTAACTCATAGAACAATGAAAGGTAGATACAGAAGATGATTTTTTTTTAAAGCAACTGAGGATTAGTTCAATTGGTATAGTTCAGTAGGAACTTTAAGTCTGTTCATATTTTGTGGCAGAAAAACAAACAAAACAAAACAAGGAATTAAATTAATGTCCATTGATTAAGGAATAACTAAACAAATTATGGTACATTAATTTAATAGCTTCTTGTAATGTAAAAAAAAAAATGAACATGAAGAGTTCAGCAAAGCATGAGCAGTATAATAGCCAGAACGAGGGAGGTTATATTCCTGTTTTTTTTTTTTTTCCTCTGGTCAGATCTCATTAACAGCACTGAGGCCACTTTTCTGTACAGTACATTTTTGAAAGATGTTTGCAAGTTCGAGTCTATCCAGCATATATGGTACCATGATGGTCAGAAAACACAGTATCATACCGTAAGAGGGATGATTCAAGGAACCAGAAGTATTCATTCATTATAAGAGATAAATGGGATAGCAATAGAATAACTTTGTTCATGTATTTTAAAAGTTAAAATGTGTTGAAAGGAATATTCAGCTTTTTTTTTTTCTTGTGCTTGAAGAATTTAACTTAGGAGCAAAGATATAAGTGGCACAGTGGTAAATTTCTGAATTTCATGAGGAAATTTTCCTAACAGAGATGTTTAAATGTGAAATGGACTATCAGTAGAGGTAGTGAGTTTCCCATCACTAAAGGTCTTCAGTTAGAGATCTGATAACCATTTATTAAGGTTGTGATATAGGGATCACTCTTTGGGTATCAGAACAAATGACCACTAAGGTGCCTATCAGCATTCTCATATGATGACTCTATGAAACAGTAACTGATTAATATATTAACTATAAATATTTTATTGATATAATATTTGTCTGTTTCGTAACTAATATCCTGGTTGTAGTAGCATTCAAGTCCCAAATCCTGATTCTTTTACTTTTCATATGACAGACATTTGTTCATGTTTAAAGTTTACTTTTTGCCCAAGTTTCCATTTCCCAGAAATTAGTTTTTTGTAGCTTCTAGTTTTCCCATAAGACAGATAATATTTGTAGAAATTATTAGTCTATAGAGTTCCTATTTTTTTAGATGTCTCATACAATGCCATTTGTAGAATTTAAAAAGCATTGAAGTTGGAGTCAGAGTATCCAGGTGGCAATGTTGGCTCCACTACTTACTATTTATATAACTCTGAAAAAATTACTTTACCTCTCTGATTTTAGTCATCTGTAAAGTTGAGGGTGAGGGTTGTAATAGATGGTCCATAAAGTCCATTATAGCTTGTAATTTATTCACTTATGGTTCTAAGAAGAGGAAATTTTCTCTTGATGGAGTGACAAGACACCAAGTCAAGAATTACAGTCTTCACTGTAAACATTCATTTTATGGGAACTACCTTCATTGAAAAAAATCCACCTATGACAGAACTTTTCTCCTCAGTTCCTGGTGGCATAATAAAATCTATAAATTGGTTTGTAGTTGTGGGGGATCAGTCACACAATGTTTGTGGTAATGATTCTGACTGATGCCAGTGCATGCAAAATTGCTTTCATATGGTCCTTGATAATCAAGAGTCAGGGATCTGGTATAGCTCAGGACTATGCTTCCAATTCAGTCTCCATGATCAGCTATACTAATTTCATTTGTAATTGCTAGTTGCTATTCATTTCTATCTCCCTCCAATAAATACTATTCCTTTCCACAATTATAAATCTCTCAGGTAGTCACTTCCTGTACTTCTTAATCTGAGCTGAATTTCAGATGTTATTGACCATAATTCAACCATAGACATATTCTATGTTTCATAATGCATTCTCTGGTTTTGGTCAATACTGTTTGCTGAGATTGCTAGCTCTTGTAAGACTCCTGTAACTCTTGTCCAATAAATGTAATCTACTTCAGGGCAAAGACTACTTCATTTTTTTTTTCTCATTCATCTCTTGATAACTAGCACAGCAAATACTTAAATGTGCATTGATTGATTGATCTTTCTTCGTCTATGACAAACGTGAGCTTTCTAGGACCACTGAAATCATGATTTTATCAATATTAATTCATGACAATTCAAAATTTCAAAGCTATGGAAACAGCTATCATAAAGAAGATATATAAAGCAATGGTATGTGTTGAGGATTGCAGTTCATACTCACTTTGTTTGACCTTATGACCCAAATATAGAACAATTCAAGAATCTGCTTAGCTATATACCTCCAGTTAGAGCATAAGCAGTATGATGATGTAGTGGAAGGAATACTAGGCCTGGAGTCAGGGGGTTGGGAGTTCAATTTTGGTCTCAGACACTTGAGTAGTTGTGCAACCCTGGACAGGTCACTGAACTGTCATGACTCAATTTTCTCATTTTTAAAATGTGGATAATAATAACAATATTTACCTCCCAGGGTTATTGTGAGAGTGAAAGGAAATAATATTTGTGAAATGCTTTGCAAACTTTAAAGTGCTATATAAATGCTAGCCATTATAATTATTACTATTATTAAATTGTTTTTTGACTCACTGGTATTTTTTAAATAACTTTCCTTGTATTATACACTGGGGACTTGTTTGGAATGTTGATATTTTGATGATTCTGTATCAATGATGATGTGGGAACTCCTCTGTTATATAGGTCATGACCATCAATGCCAATAACTCACTCTTCATGATTTTTTTGCATCATTCTCTTTTCTCTTCCCAATTTTTTCTCTACTTCTCTAACTTGATTTTCAAAACCCTTCTTGGGCTGTAAACTCCATGGGCTATAAACAATTCATATTTTTCTTGGAGGCTTTTGATGCAGGAGTTTTGACTTTGTTGTCTTCTTATGGTTCTATGTTTTGATTGTCTTTGTCACCAAAAAAAATGATTCTACAGTTTGATTTCAATTCCTATTTTTGTTCATCTTACCAGTCAATTACTTGACTTTTAAGCTCTTTGCCACAGTAAAACTTTGCTTCCAGAGTGAAGCGTGCTGTGTCCCAAATTTCTGGGGTTATATGCAACTGTTGTCAGAGCTTATTCTAGGCACCTGCCTCAGAACTGTGAAAAGGACTGCCTCTCCACAACCTCAACAAGCTCTGCCATGCTAGCGCCTCTCACCCTAGGACCGCCAGTCAAGACTGCCACCCAGATCCAAGGAGGGAAAAGCAAGAGAATTCTGCCTCAGCACCAGCAAAAGAGAGCCCTTCAATTACCCTCTGGATAGTCTCTTGGTCTCCTCATGATCTGTGGGCCTGGAGCTTAATAGGTAGCCACCAAAACAGCAGCTTCAGTCATTGCCACCTCTGCCACCTCAGGGGTCAGATGACGTTTTTCTTTCACCCATTTCCAAAAAAGTTCCCCCAGTGACCTTTTACTTTATCTTTGGTGTTTATGGGTTGAAAAGTATGGAAACTGCCATAGATGCTAGTGATTCACTCTCCTGAAGTCTGTTCCAGCCAGTCTGTGCCATGGGTCTGGGCTGGTGCTGCCCATACAAAACTGAACTCTGCTCCCATCCCAGTGTAACGGACCCTTCCTCTCAGGCTGCCAGGCTGCCTTCAGTGGGAGATTTGTTTCTCTCTGTTGCTTTGTGGGTTCTATAGCAGTAAAATTTGTTTAGAGGTATTTTTTACAGGTATTGGAGGTGGTTAGAATGGGAGCTCAAGCTAGTTCCTTCTTTTACTCTGCCATCTTGGCTTTGCCCTGTGTTTTTTCTACATATGAATCTGTCAGAGTACATTATTCACTGCTGTATTAATAGCATTCATTGTATAATGTTTGATGGATTAATTCAAATCCCGGGTGAAACATTTTTCTGAGCTTAATTGTAACCATTTACCAGTTTGAACTAGATTCATTCAGTTACATATTGAATGATTTGTTAAATTTCCTATAAATTGTACACGTGCATAAAGTAATTTTATTATTTTTTTGCCTCTTCTCTATAGTTCTTGGCACATCTACTCTCAAACTCTCTGGTTAAGGGGATTCAATGATCACAGGACTTTGGGTAAACCAAGAATATCTTCTCAGTACATAAGTATTGGCCAATATGGAGTACTAAATGTTGAAACTCGCCTAAGCTATCTTCTCCAAACAACTTCAAATAATGACTCAAAATGAATTTTAAAGCAATAGAACAAATAAAAGGAAAAAATTATCTAATTTTCCAGCCCAAGACAACTTAGAAGGTCAGTAAGAAATATCCATCTAACTTGGATAAGAATGGAACACAGTCCACCTCAGGCAACTCTCCAGCAAGACAGGAGCAGGCCTTGGGCAACTGAATTGGCAGCTTCCAGAGCTCTTAGTCCACAGTTGGTAAGAGCATCAGACAACTGGCCAGAAGGAGACTACAGGGAATCCTTTGCTGACATTAGCTGCAAGATTCTGTTGTGTTGTCCATATTCAGATCCAGGTCACAGTCCTAGGTCATGGTCCCAAGGTGAGGAAGAGTCTTAGCACACTAGAGCTTGCAATCTTAGGATAAAGGGGAACTTGGTCACAGTTTCAAGATAGAAAAGAGTGCTTGAGGCAACTTACAGATCAGACCACAGGCCAGGAGAGTAGTAAACACACTTCTCCTTAGATCATACCACCTTGAAAGAACTAAAAACTTACAGGCCCCCACAACTAGCTCTGAAAAGAACTGTACACACAAAAGGAATCCCCTGAAGCTTGGGACAGTACCCCCGCCACCCCAGGAATGGAACCCAATTTTAACTTCAAGCTAAAAGAAAACACGCACACACACACACACACACACACACACACACACATACATATACTGTGTGTGTGTGTGTGTGTGTGTGTGTGTGTGTATGCATGTATGCTGGAAAAATTAGTATAGAACAACAACAAAAAAAGAACCCAACCATAAAAAGTTACTTGATAACAGGGAAGATCAATAAACAAACTCAGAAGAAAAAAACAAAGCAAAAGCCTCTACAATTACATCTAAAACCTCTGTAAAGCCAAGCATGAGCAGCTTTCCAGAAGACTGTTGCTGTCAATAGCTTCAAGGTTCTGATTACATAGTATAGTGCATTCTCTATTTATTCAGCAATAAATTGAAGCAAAACATTCACAGAAATCAAAGTGCAACATTCACAATCTTATGGCACAATAACTTATCACTAAAATGGCCAAATACTTTTCAGCAAAGGGGTCATATAATTTCAAGTAAAAGACATCATTCAATAAGTCCTTAACACAATCATCCTTAAGGAGGCTTGCCTCCTTAATGGACACAAAGTACAAAGGTCAGAGTTCTCCACCCCTAGGTCACACTGTCTTAATCTCTCAGTCACAAAGTCTTTCTTCTTAATTTCAGATTAGTTTCCAATCATCCTTAATTCAGTCATCCTGAAGAGGTATGGGATACAGAGCACAGAGTCTTATTACCCCTAGCCCACAGTAAATCATGATCTTCTCAGTTTGTATTAAACCCAAGGAGAGGTCTTTTCATCTTGACTAAAGTCTGGTTCGCAGATTCCATGGTTTCTCTTCCATGGTCCCAGCTCCTGCCCCAATCTATCCAACTGTCACCTGGATTAAAGGGCAGGCAGCTCTCAGTTCCTTGTCCAGCTCCTGTTCTATTTTGAAGCTCATAGTGTCTAGTCCACCTCAAGTCCTTCACAGTTTCTGTTCCTGGGAACACAGAGCTTAACAAAGCCACAATAACATTTATTCACATTGCTGAAACCATCATCAATTCACTTTCTGCCTGTGAAATCAACATAGACCCAACACCAAGGTCTGAAAGATCAACATAAATCATCGGTATAGTTCCAGGACCTCTGAAAACATCACTAAGACAGATGCTTCTCCAGGATTTCTGCAAACATACAACAAGAAAATCCTCTTTTAGGGCTTCTGAACCAGCAGTAATGTCCCAGGGCTTCTGTAACAACAGCAATGTCTTCTATCAGCAGATAAATCTGACAAACTAACATCAAAACAGACAGACAAAGTACCAGCACTACAGCCATGCTTCCTCTCAGTTCTCCTCTCTTCTCATTTCTCAGTTCTTCTCAATTCTCCTCTCAGTTCTTCTCAGTTTTCAATTTAGTTCTCAGTTTTCAGTTTAGTTCTCAGTTCTGAGTTCTCAATTCTGGCACCACAAGTTCTGTTCTCAATTCTGCTCTCTCCAGCCTGGGCCTCTCCTTATATATAATCATTAGCTCCTCCCTGCCCCACCCCTTCCTGTAGCATCAGCAAATTCCTCCCTCTGTGGGATTCACAAACTTTTTTTTTTAACAAAAGCTTGATATAATCAAGCAGAAAGCTCAACTTGAAACAAGGCACTGAGTACTTGTTTGCTTGCCATTACAAGGGGCAGGGAAGATCTTCAAATCCCCATTACCATTACAAACTCAAAGAAAAATGTGAACTGGTCTCACGTCCAAAAAAAGAATTCCTGGAAGTACTCAGAAAGAATTTAAAAATCAAATAAGAGAGGAAGAAGGAAAATTGGGAAAAGAAATGAACACCTTAAAAACCAGAATAGACCAAACAGTAAAAGAGATACAAAAATTCACTAAAAAGCAAGGAAAGAAAACCTTAAAAATAGAATTGGCCAAATGGAAAATAAATTACAAAAGCTCACCAAAGGAAATATTTTTCTTTTAAAATTATTTTTAATTTTTTTATCTTTATTAATTTGTTTCTTTACTTTTAGTTTACAAGATTCAGCTCCATAATCCCTTGAATTTCAAATTTTATCCCCCTCACTTTCTTCCCCCACCCATTGTGGCATACAATCAAGTATAGGATCTACAAATACATTCATATTAGACAATAGTCAGGTTATAAAGAAGGATTGTTAACAGATAGAATGAACAATGGGAAA
The DNA here is from genome assembly GCA_028627135.1 of Pseudochirops cupreus. Taxonomy (NCBI): domain Eukaryota; kingdom Metazoa; phylum Chordata; class Mammalia; order Diprotodontia; family Pseudocheiridae; genus Pseudochirops; species Pseudochirops cupreus. The sequence continues at coordinate 82,696,166 of CM053580.1, forward strand.
GAGGAAACAAAACAAAACTAGAAAAAGAAAGAGAGCAAGTAGTTTCCTTCAATATGCATTCAAACTCTGTTCTTTCTATTTCTTTGTCTGAATGTAGACATCTCTCTCCATCATGAGTCTTTTGTAGTTGTCTTACAACCCTGCATAGTTGAGGAGAGTCCAATCTATCAAAATTGGTCATCACACATATGTTGTGTCTGTAATTGTGTACAGATTTCTTCTGTTTCTGCTCTTCTCACTCAGCATCAGTTCGTATAATTCTCTCCAGGTAAATATGAAGTCCATCTGCTCTTCATTTCTTGTAGCACAATAATATTCTATTACATATATATGCCACAACTTGTTTAGCCATTCTCCAATTGATGGGCATCTCCTTAATTTCGATTCTTTGCCACCACAAAAAAAGCTGCTATAAATATTTTTGTATATATGTGTCTTCCTCCCACTTCTATGATTTCTTTGGAATACAACCCTACAAGTGGTATTGCTGTGTCAAAGGGTATAAAATTATTTATAGCCCTTTGGGCATAGTTCCAGATTGTTCTCAAGAATGATTGGATCAGTTCACAACTCCACCAACAATGCATTAGTGTTCCAATTTTTCCACATCCTCTTTAGCATTTATCATTTTCCTGTTTTGTTATCTTAGCCAATCTGACTGGTTAGATGTGGTATCTCAGAGATGTTTTGATTTGCCTTGCTCTAATCAATAGTGATTTAGAGCATTTTTTTCATATGCTTATAGATATCTTTAATTTCTTCCTCTGAAAACTTCCTGTTCATATCCATTGACCATTTATCAATTGGGGGGGGGGGAATAATTTCTTAAAAACTGAAATTGAACAAGTAAAAACTAAAGACTCGACAAGACATCAAAAAACAATCAAACAAAAACCAAGGATGAAAAAAATAAACAAAAATGTGAAATATTCCACTAGAAAAAAAATGACCTAAAATAGATCTGGGGGAGATAATTTAAGAATTATGGAACTGCTTGAAAGCCATTACCCCATCCTTACACATGCACAACGCCCCCCCTCCAAAAAAAAAAGAAAACAACAACCTAGATATCATCTTTCAAGAAATCATCAAGGATAACTGCCCAAATATTCTGCAGTCTAGAATGGTAATTGAAACAATCCACCAATCATTTACTGAAAAAGATTCTGAAATGAAAACTCCCAGAAATATCATAGCAGCCAGAAAGAATGAAGGTTAAATATCATGGGATCACAGTTAGGATAACACAAGATTTAGCAGCCACTATTTTAAAGGATTGGAGGAAGTAGAATATGATGTTACGAAGGGCATAGGAGCTAAGATTACAACCAAGCATCACCTGCTCAACAAAAGTGAGCATAATTCTTCCAGGGGGAATGGATATTTAATTAAATAAAGGACTTTCAAGAATTTTTGATGAAAAGATCAGAGCTGAATGGAAAATTTGACTTCCAAATACAAGATTCAAGAGAAGCCTAAAAAGATAAACAGGAAAGAGAAAACATAAGGGATTCAGTAAAGTTAAACTGTTTACATTCCCATAGAAGAAGGTGATACTTGTAACTTCTAAGAATTTTCTCATTATTAGGGAAGTTAAAAGGAGTATACATAGACAGAGGGCATGGGTGTGAGTTGAATATAATGGAATGATATTTGAAAAATAAAATTAAGTGGTGAGAAAGAGAAATGCCTGGGAAAAGGAGAAAGGGAGAGGAACAATGGGGTAAATTATCTCACATAAGACACCTAAGAAAGCTTTTATAGTGTGTGTGGGGATGGGGGAATGGAAGGGGAAATAGGAGAGAAGAGCACTTGAACCTTACTCTCATCAGAATTGATTCAAATGGGGAATAACACACTCTGCTAGGCATAGACATCTATCATTCCCTATAGAAAAGTAGAAAGAGAAGGGGATAAGAAAAGTCAGGGCAGGGGTTGATAGAAGGGAGGGCAGATTGGGAGATTGGGGGAGGAAGCAGTCAAGAGCAAAACACGCTTGAGAACAGAGTGAAAGGAGAGAGATAATAGGACAAGAGACATTCCTTAACTGAAAAATGGTCAAAGGACAGGAACAGACAGTTTTCAGACATAGTAATCAAAACTATCTAATAAATCATTATTTTTTTTTTTTAGAAAATGTAAATTGAAACACCTTACATCTATCAGATTGGCTAATATGACAGAAAGTGATAAATGTGGGAGGAGACCTGGTGGGGGGAAACAAGATACTAATGAACTATTGATAGAGAATGAATTGATTCAACCATTCTGGAGAGCAATTTGTAACTATGCCCAAAGGGCTACTAAACCATGAAGATTTTTTTTTTTTACCTAACAATATGATTACTTGACTCTGTATCCCAAAGAGATAAATAAGAGAAAAATAAGTTATATGTGCAAATATATTTATCGCAGCTCTTTTTGTGGAGGCAAAAAGCTGGCAACTGAGAGGATGAACATTAATTGGGGAATTAATTTGAGGAATGGCTGAATGAGTTGTGGTATATGGTTGTAACAGAATACTATTATACCACAAAAAAAAAAATAAGTTGGATGTTCTCAGAAAAACCTGATGAGGCTTACTTGAACTGATGCAAAGGGAAATGAGCAGAAACAGGAGACCACTGCATACAGGAATAGTAGGATCAACTGATGATAATCTGTGAATAATTTAGCTTTTCTCAGTGGTACAAAGATCCAAGCCAACTCTGAAGGATAATGAAAAATGTTATCCTTTTCCAGAGAAAGAACTGACAAAGTCTGAATGCAAATCAATGCATACTTAAAAAAAACTTTCTTTATATTTCTTGTGTTGTTGTTGTTGTTGTTTTGGTCTGTATTTTCTTTTACAACATGACTAATATGAAAATACATTTTGAGTGATGATAAATGTATAACCTATATGATACTAGTAACTCCTAAGAATTTTCTCATTATTAGGGAAGTTTGCCTTCTCAATGAGGGTTAAGGGAGGGAGAAAATTTGGAATTCAAAGAAACTTAAAATGAATGTTAAAAACCCATGAAATTAGGAAAAATAAAATATTAAAAATGTGAAAAAATATATTACATGTCAGAAGATTTTACCTTGCATACAGTCCCCTAGAGAGCAGGATAAGATTTGTAAAATCTTGTAAAATTCACCTTACTTCTAATTCTTATTTTTCCTTAATTTAAAATGAATAAAGAATTATTAGAAACATACCCATTTGGATGTCATTTTCCTTTTCTCATCATGATGGAGAACTTGCACAGTGCAATTCATTGAATTCTGTGTGGCATTTTTGTAGGATACTTTCTTATTTCCAGCACAAGTTATTTGAACTTGCTTAGGAAACTCACCAGGGAGTTGTCCAAAGGTACATTCAGAACCAGTAAGTAGGGATGGAGTCTCAGTTTGTAACTGCTATAAAACTACAACGATCTGCCTAAGACCAAAAAATGCTGCTCACAGTGGCAATGTTGTATCAAGTCCCTTTGCTTGCTTACAGGAGATTAGGACCATTTAAAACTGCACCAGTGGACAGATGTTATGATATTACATTTATAGATTATTCCCGAAAATGTTCAGAAGCATCCATTAACATTCTTGCTGTTTTCATACTGATAAATATGTCCTTTTTGAAAATTTCTAGCTATAGAGGTAATTCAAAGACGCTTGTTTATGATTAGAGACATGGGTTCATAGATGTGGTATGTGGACAATATCTAAAGGCAGACATTATTAAATATGTAGGTTATCCCATTTATTATCTTAACATCAACAGAGAAGTAAAGCATTTTCACTTTAGGTTTGAAAAAAAAATGCTTGTAAACTGCTGACCTAGAATGAAACCCCAAGAAATCATTTACTGTGTATTTCTTATAGAACTATAAAATAGTCCTCTCCTCTGTACTAGCTATTAATCCCATATCTGATCCAATTCAAGTTTTTGATCCTTATTCTACAGACTTGAATGATATAGAAACCCCCTTCAGGGTTTGGTGCCTTAATAAACTATAATCTGTTCTCCAGTCTCGCAAAATTCCTATCTATACTCAAAAAAGTTTTCAACTAAGGACAGCAATCTAAAATTGTTGTTGTTGTGGTGGTGGTGGTTGTTATTTTTAATGTGTGAGATTTAATTAGATGCAACCTTTGGTTTCACAGCAGTTTTGCAAATATACCAGCTTTCAAAAGTTACTGATAATGCAACTGATATAATTTTCATTATGCATATATATATATACATACATAAATACACTATATATATATGCATAAGTATTATATTGTAATATACACATGTGTGTGAGTGTGGCATTCCCACCTAGTCAATATAATATTAATAATCTAATATTTAAACATTCTACTGACTGCAACAGTGTCCCTTCCAAACTATATCTTAAGCCTTATATTGGGACCAAGGTAGATTTCTGTCACCTTAGGGAGTTCATTCTAAACCTGAGCAGACCTCAAAGTCTAAATAAGTATCTAAGAACTTCAGCTAAGAATGTACAGTAGGCACAAATTTAGGTCACTTCTTTCTGCCAGGAGTTGCTCCTGGAAGATTCTGGTTTTATTTGATAAAATCTATGTACATTTTTGCTGGAATGACTGGATTAGAATTGGTCCATTAAGCCTACCTCTGATCATGATCCAAACTCCTTAAACTTAGAACTTCAGGCTATTATAGACCATATTTAGTAGCAGCAATGTTAAATCAGCTGGTTTGCTAAGCCAGAGCAAACAAATGATGTTTGTGCAATGATTTGGGAACTAGTTAACACATCTGCATGCCTACTACTGAAGCATAATATTTACTTAGGATCTTTATGAATACAGTTCCTGCACAAAATTCTATTGTGAAAAGGTATCTAGAATTCTCCTTTTGGCTAATATTTGCTGAATTGAGTTGAATTGAATTGAATTCTTAATCAATGTGAATGAAATTCAGTTAGAAGAACCAATTGCTTTTTGGGCAGAAAGGTTGTGTTGAAGCTAATTCTGCCTCTTAGTAGTTGTACTGAATAACCTTGAGCAAATCTTAGAATTATTATCTTTGAATTAGGAAAGATAAACTATTACTACCTATTACTAAAACTTGTAAGGGTTGAAGCAATGTATTCTTTTTAATATTGATTTATTGTCATTTTTCAAAATTCAATTACCTAAAATTTTGAATTCCAAATTTTTCCCCATCCCTCCCCTCCCCCACCCCAGGACAGCATGCATTTTGATTAACCCTTCCTCCAGTCTGCCCTCCCTTCTATCACACCCACCCCTTCTCTTATCCCATTCCCTTCTGTTTTCTTGTAGGGCAAGATAGATTTCTATACCCCTGTGTCTGTGTATGTCTTATTTCCCAGTTGCATGTAAAAACAATTTTTAACATTCATTTTTAAAGTTTTGAGTTCCTCACCCATCCTCATCGAGAAAGCAAGCAATTTAATATAGGCATGTTGTGAAAGTCTAACTATATTTCCCACCATCCTGTCCCATCCTCTATTTATTCTATTCTCTCCTTTGACCTGTCGCTCCTCAAAAGTGTTTGCTTCTAATTACCTCTACCTTCAATCTGCCATCTTTTCTATTATCCCCCATCTCTTATCCACTTCCTCCCATTTTCCTGTAGGGCAAGATAGATTTCCATACCAAAGTGAGTGTGTATGTTATTCCCTCCTGAAGCTAAATTTGATGATAGGATGGCTCGCTCATTTCCTCTCATCTCTCCCCTCATCCTCATCATTGTAAAATCTCTCTCTTGCCTCTTACCTCTCCTTTTTTCTTTCTCCCAGGACAGATTTTATCAACAATTAATTTTATTTTTTGTATATCATCCCTTCATATTCAAGTCATCCTGTGCTCTCTGTCTACATGTATTATGTATTATTCATGTATGTGGACTGTACACATACCTGTACATGTATGTATACATGTGTGTACATGTACATGTATGTGTATGTATATATTTTCCCTCCAACTACCTAAGAAAGGTCTCATGAGTTACAAATATCATCTTTCCATGTAGGAATATAAACAGTTCAATTTTATTAAGTCTTTTTGGTTTCTCTTTCCTGTTTACCTTTTCATTTTTCTCTCAATTTTTGTATTTGAAAGTCAAATTTTCCATTCAGCTCTGGACTTTTCAACAAGAATGCTTGGAAGTCCTCTATTTCCTTGAAATTCCATTTTTTTTTCCCCTGAAGTATTATACTCAGATTTACTGGATAGATAATTTCTGGTTTTAATCCTGACTCTTTTGACCTCTGGAGTATCATATTCCAAGCCCTCTGATCCCTTAGTGCAGAAGCTACTAAATCTTGTGTTATCCTGATTGTGTTTCCACAATACTTGAATTTTTTTCCTTCTGGCTGCTTGTAATATGTTCTCCTTGACCTTGGAACTCTGGAATTTTGCTACAATATTCCTAGGAGTTTTATTTCCATTTCTATTGTACCTTCTGGTTCTAGGGCAGTTTTCCTTGATACTTTCTTGAAAGATGATGTTGAGGATTTTTTTTTTTTATCATAACTTTCAGATAGATGAATAATTTTGAAATTATCTCTCCTGGATCTATTTTCCAGGTCAGTTGTTTGTCCAATGAGATATTTCACATTGTCTTCTATTTTTTTTTCATTCTTTTGGTTCAGTTTTATAATTTCTTGATTTCTCATAAAGTTATTAGTTTCCATTTGTTCTAATATGATTTTTAAGGAATTATTTTCTTCAGTGAGCATTTGTACCTCTTTTTCCATTTGACCAATTCTATTTTTTTAAGACATTATTCTCATTGGCTTTTTGGACCTCTTTTACCATTTCGTACCATTTTTAAGGTGTTATTTTCTTCAGAATTTTTATGAGTTTCTTTTAGCAAACTGTTGACTCATTTTTTCATGATTTTCTTGCATTACTTTCCTTTCTCTTCCCAATTTTTCCTCTACTTCTCTTACATGATTTTCAAAATCCTTTTTGAGCTCTTCCATGGTCTTAGACAAATTCACATTTTTCTTGAAAGCTTTAGATGTAGGAGCTCTGACTTTGTTGTCTTCTGGTTATATATTTTGATTATCCTTGTCACCAAGGATGTAAGAGAATACTTTTCACCAACAAAGTAAGCTTCTACAGTCTGATTTTTCCCTGTTTCCCAGTTAATTGCTTGACTTTTGAGATCTTTGTTAAGTGGAGGGTGTACTGCCCTAAGCTTCAGGGCTTTTGTGTAGCTGTTTTTAGATATTTCTAGTGACCTGTAAATATTTAGTTCTTCCAAGTTGGTATGATCAAAGAAGAGGTGTTTACTCCTCTCCTTGTCTGTGCTTTGTACAGTGAGAAACCACAAGTACTCTTTCCTGCCTTGGAGCTGTGAGGAGGACTCCCTCTCCACTGCCATCACAAGCTCCACCACGTCAGTGCTCTTCCTTACCTGAGGCAGTGGCTGCCATCACCCTGGGCCTGGGACTGGGGCTGGGGCTGAACCACCCTCATCCCTCACCCAGGTGAGAGACCTTTGCCACTGACCTTTGAAGTTATCTTTGCTATTTGTGGGTTGAGAACTCTGGAAACCACTGCAGCTGGCAGTGATTCAGTGTCCTGAGGCCTGCTCCAGTCCCATCTGTGCTGGTGTGGCCCATGCTGGACTGAGCTCCTCTCCCCAGTGTGATAGTCCCTTCCTGTCAGCTTTCCAGATTGCCTTGGGCTGGAATTTTGTATATCAGTCTTTCATTTTTTGGCTTCCACTGCTCTAGAATTTATTTAGAGTCATTTTACAGGTACTTTGAGGGGTTTAGGGGAGAGCTCACGAAGGTCACTGCTTTTACTCCACCATTTTGGCTCTGCCTCTAAGTAATGTATTCTTATTATTATAAAATACTTCATGAATTTGAACTTTCAAGTTCAGCTATGAGTTTCCCAAAATGGAACTAAATGCTTGTTTTAAAGCCATATTCACAGAATGGTGTTATTATAAAAGATATTGATAAATATAATATTAATGGTAGTGCAATGATAACGAATTACAGTATCCCTACAAGAAGCATAAAATCTTCCCAACACTTTATCACTTTTATTCACTATACTTTTAATGTATAATGCTATGTAAAAATAGGTTTCTACTTTTTCTTTTGTTATTAATAGAAACAGGCAAAACTGGGGCCCAGAAACTGTCAGCATCTCAGAATTATTCCCTAAGAGAGTGTAATCCCCTTAAGGGGGGTAGGCTATTTAATTTTTGTTCATTGTATCCTTAGTATCTAGCCAAGTGCCTTGTGAGTTTATTAGAGTTGGTGGCTTCCAACATGGATACCATCTTTATTGATGGAGATTGATAATTTGTCTTAAGTCTAAGCAAGTTGTCTCAGGCCCTGGGAAGTTAAATTATGGTCACAAGATTAGTATCTGTGAGAAAAAAAAAAAGCTTGCACCTAGGTCTTCTTGACTTCCATACTTTCACACAGTAGGGGACTAATGAATGTTTGTTGTTGAGTTGTTTCAGTGTTCAAAAGTTGTTTTTTCCGGTAGTGATTAATTCCGGAGTTCAAGAAGACCAATGTATTGGCAACATTCCTTGCTTAATAGACACATATTGCCAGAAAACAATGAGTCTTTGTAGCTGTACTTCTTGGGTCAAGACCAGCACCAAGCAGATTTATGAAGTGGCAAAATTTGGATTTGGCATCTCTTGTGTCTCCTTTTGACATTCTATTCTTCAACAATTCTATTTCCCCCTTTTCCTTTTAACTACCCAATTATTCCATATTCCCCAGAAAACCATAAATAATACCCTACCCAGGTTATTCTCCTGGAAGAAGCCATTGTTCCTGGCATTTTCATCATATTTACTCTACCTGACTTTAGAATGAAAATTAAGTGTTTATTAAATTGAAATGGTTGTCAGAAGTCAAGAAATTAGTCACAATGAATCCATACTTTATTTAGGAGGTGAAAGAGAAAACTTCTCATATATTTTCCAATCATCAGGTTTTAGGATTTTGCCTCTGTTTTTGTGAGGTTTAAATGAAATAATGAGTGTGAAAATATCTCACAAACTGCAAATACTATACAAGTGTAAGTATGATCTTTGTTAGCCCCCAAAAAAACAAAGACCGGTCAATAGGGAAAACATGTGGGAACTGGTAACTTTATCTTACCCTTGAAATCACACTATATAAGTAACTGGCTTTTCTTAACTTTGGTGCCAATAAGGGTTCAGATCCATTTCCAAATATTTTCTCTTTTTCCTTTAAACATTTTTCGTCTCTTTCTTAATCATTTGGGCAAAAAATGTTTTCTGGCTCTGTTTCTTTCCTTCCTTCCTCTCTTTCCTTTAGGTTTCAGATGTTCCAATTCTTCAGACACTTGTTTGGGCATGATCCAGTTGTCCTTCCATATTTTATATTTCATTCCCCTGAGATTTATGTCTATTTCTGACTTCTGTCTCCCCAGCTCTTGGTGTGAACAGAAAGGCAAAGAAATTATTTGATTTTTGTTTTAGAAATGCCATTTTTTCCAGTCAGTTAAATTGCTCTGGCCATCTATAAGAAACTCTACTCTTTCCTTCACTGACCTCTTGTTCCTTCTGTGCTTGGAAAATGTCTGATTATTTAACTTAACTTATTCTGTAATCTTCTTTTCATTTACCACTTTTCCTTTCCTTATCAAATTTTTTCCCTTTACAATGCTTGGTTCATTCTTTAGCCCTTAAAACACTGGTACATTCTCAAACTTTGAAAGAAACTTTCCTTGTTCATTATTATTATCTTTTTCACTTCAGGTTTCTGACTGATAATTCTTGTTTTTATTGCTCCTCAATATAAACTATAAAAGTGATTTTTAATGTTACATACAGATGAATTCATTCTAATATTTTTCATTTCCTTGTCACCACTCCACAGAGTGTTCCACATAAAAAGGGGACTCATGACTATTAGACATTTGACTGTCTATCAAACATGTGTTCCAATGCCTCCTTGTGATATGTATGACCTTGTCTTCCTAAAGACTTTGCCAAGAAATTACAAGATAAAGTAGACCTTATTAGCCAGCAGTATACAGTATACAGTGGAAACAATACTGACACTGAGGTCTAAAGATATGGGTCAAAAATTATTGCTTGGCGTCTTCTACAAGAGTGGCTTAGGACTTAACTTCCTTAAAATTCAGTTTCCTTATCTTTAAGATGAGATGATTAAAGTAAATCTATGAAACTTGAAAAGTTTCATTTATAGACTATAAGTTCTTGTGATGGACTGTATTCCAAGGATCAGTCTAATTGATTCTGGAGAACATTCTCACTAGATTTTTTTTTTTGGCCACAAAAATAAAATATCATTAACATATCTAATACACCATAGCAGGATTTATTTTATTTGGAGAAAAGCCCCTTGACTTCACCTCCTCCTTTCCTCTGTAAAGGATGTGTCAGTCAGCTCTTAATTCTACTCACAATCCCTGTGAGTTGTTGTTCAGTCATTCAGTCACATCTGACTCTTTGTGACTTCATGGAACACAGCATGCTCAACACCCCTGGTTCTCTACTGTCTCTCAAAGACTGTCCAAGTTCATGTTCATTGTTTTCACGATACTATCTATCCTTCTTATTCTCTGCCATATCCTTTTCCTTTTATCTTTAATCTTTCCCAACCTTAGGGTCCTTTCCCGATGAGTCCTACTTTCCCAGTATGTGGTCAAAGTATTTTAGCTTCAGAATTTGACCTTCCAGTGAGCAGTCTGAATTATTTTCTTAAGGATTAACTGATTTAGCCTTTCTATCCAAGGAGCTCTCAGAATTCTTCTCTAGCATCCAAATTGAAAGCATCAATTCTGTAGCACTCAGCTTTCCTTATAGTCCAAGTCTCAGAGGCATAAATTGCTACTGGAAAAACCATACTTTGACTATATAAACATTTGTCTCAAGGTGATGTCTCTGTTGTTTAGTATGCTGTCTAGCTTTGCCATAGTTTTCCTTCTGAGGAACAAGCTTTTTTTAATTTCATGGGTGTAATTGCCATCTGCAGTGATCTTTGAGCCCAATATAAAATCTGACATTGTTTCTATTTCTTCTCCCTCTACTTGCCAGGAAAGGATGGTAGCAGTTGCCAAGATCTTAGGTGTTTTTTTTTTTTTCATGTTAAGCTTCAAGTCAGCTTTTATATTATCCCCTTTCACCCTCAGCAAGAGACTTCTTAATTCTTATTCACTTTCTGCCATCTGTCTTATTAGTTACCAGGCAAAACTACCATTCATTCATATATAAATATATAAATACACACACAAATGTGCATACATATATTTACAGATATATAAATATCCAGAAGAAAATACTTTAATCGGACTAAATAGTATAAGTCAAAAGAGTAGGGAGAAGTAGCATTGTATATTTAAGTGCTTAGGCATCAGTATTCTCACTTTCATCTTAACCCCATACCTTGCCCTGCATTTATCTCTCTCTCTCTCTCTCTCTCTCTCTCTCTCTCTCTCTCTCTCTCTGCCCCTCTAACACAAACCTTACTGTAGATCAGATTAGAGATTTGCAGCAGGAAGGCAGCTGCTACAACTCTTTATTCTTAAGATCCTACGAATATTCATGGTAGGTATATTCCCTGCTAACACTGTAGTTTATGATCTCTCACTGGTATATATCCCTTTAATGAATCAACCAAGGTGACTCCATTAATTATTAATCAAAACATTTACTAAACAGAAAGCAAAGTAAGAATAACAATTACTTAACATCCTACCCACTCTAAGGTACATTCTCACACAAATGTACAATGTGTCCTTGGAAGGGATTTAGCTTAAACTTAAATTACTAGAGCAATGCTGCACATGTATAAGAAACAAAAGACCAGAGCAACTCATAATTCAGTGAATGTGGGCCTTAATGTCCTTCTTTTTTCAAGAACTGACCTTACAGAGTTTATGGATGAATGTAACATCTATATTCATGGAATGGTTCCACTGCTAAACTGGGCTGTCCTGTAGTTATGTAGGTTTAGATTTTCACAGGACATGAGCTCTGCCCTACATATTGATAGTAGTTGACATTTCAGATTCAGGTTAACCTGATGTCTACTTTGGGGTTATATCAGCAAGCACCCTAGCATACCCAGGGCAGCTGCTAGCATTCTTCTGTTCTAAAGGAAAGCAACTCAAAATGGGTTAACAATCTTACTTTAATCAATCAAACATATATCATTTACCTAGTTCAGGGGAAAAAAGTCAGCATCCTGAACTTCAGAGAATGCAAAAAAAAAAATTCAAACACAAGTTACAAGCAGAAGTTACAAGCAGACAAAGAAACAGATCAGCAGATGGGCATCCAACCATTTGACCATTACATCCATACCTATTCAGTTACTAGAGAAGGAAGCACCAACATCTGGGTTTTTCAGGGGCTCAATGGCTTCCCAGAGTCTCATCTGGACAAATCATATAACTCTTCTCAAAGTGAGCCCCATGGCGAAACCTCACATCAGCTGTTTATGTAGCTTTCTCCTGAATCAGAGATTATCACAGCTCTCTTGACCCACTGCCCAATCACAAAGTAATAACGCATGGGCATTCCTGAACAAGCCTCCTGCCACAGGCTCCATGTGACCACATTCAGCCTATTAGGGGACAGAGTATACTTTCAAATCAGTGAAGGTTCTCAGAGCCACTTAAGCCACTTAAGCAAAGGGCCTAGGGGCAGGGAAGATCTTCAGATCCTCATAACAGGGGCCTACTCTGTTTTTAGTTCATTGAGTTATCTTGTTAGAGTTTTTGGTGTCTTAGTGAAGACAAGAACTGGAATTGTTTTATCTCTTTCACATGATTCTTCTTTTGGAGAGGTTGTAAATGTTGTAAGGTTGAAAAAAGTGTTTAGTGCTCCATCTTTTTATTACCTTGAATCTATGTTGTCAAATCAGATTCCTTTCTTTCTTAGACATTTTCTCTTGTGGCAGATCTGCCTCTCCACAAGTCATCTAGTATAGAAACTGAAGCTTGTGAATGTTGAGTTACCCAGTGTGAGAAAAGGTTGGGCCACTATTAGGTTCAGTACTAGAGGAAACAATACCAAAACGTTAAGGAATTATATATCGATAAAGTATTATGTGAGGGAAAAATGAAATCACCAAAGATCTGAGGAGGAAGGAAACTCAACTGAAGATCTTGAGTAAAGGCACATAAAATAACAGGGAGGTATTAATTAACAGAAGAGAATATCAGTTCACTTCAATGTCATCTAAATGAATCCAGATATGTTTGAATAAATATTGCAAGAAAAAAAGAAAGTAAATCAATACTCAATGATGCAAAAGACACTCTGGATTTCTTAGAGCAGAGTGGGGAATCTGAGGGCTTGAATTTGCATGTGGCCCTCTGGGTCCTCAAGTGCCACCCTTTGACCTAATCCAAACTTCAAAGAAAAAAATTTCCTTAATAAAAGGATTGGTTCTATAAAATTTGGACTCGGTCTAAACACCACAATCAAGGTACTAGAAGGTCACATGTGACCTAGAAACTGCAGGTTCCCCACCCCTGCCTTAGAGAGCAAGGAGACACAATATAATGTTCCTAACTGTTTTAAGAGAGAAATAAGTTTTGTGAAAGCAGAATCAATTGCACGCACAGCAAAAAGTAATTGGCAGAATAGGAAAAAAGCAAAAACAAAAAACTTGAATCAATGGTGGCAAATCTTACCAAGGAAACAAATGAACAAACAAAAAACTGACTGAGCATGCAAATACATAGAAGAAAAGGAAAATATGAGAGGAGAGAAGAAATAAAATGTCATTAAAGGAAAATATGATATCCATACTAGTAAAACTAGTAAAACATATTGATCTAAAAAAACAGGATACATGGAAAAAAATAAAGAATTATATACCTCACAGAAGAACATGACAACTCAAAAAACTGGAGTGACACAATGCAAGAAATAATGTAAGGAAACTGCCCAGATCTTTTGATGTAGAAAACAACATCCCAATGGAATCTACTATCTCTAGGGAAAAATGACATAAAAATCATCATCATCAATAACAAAGCCAACCAAATATAATGTAAAATTTAAACTTTGTAGTGATTCAATATGACAATTTAAATCACAAAGAGGACATTCATTAAGCAAGCACAAGAAAGACCTTCAAATGTAAAAGAAATGAAATTTACATCACACAAATTTTGAGCTCATGGATATCATTGGCACAGTAAGATTATATTCAAGCCTAAATATGGCTCCAATATAAAATACCTTAATCAGATTAGTGTAAATCAAAAGAGTAGAGAGAAGTTGAATTGTAGATTTAAAGACCACAATAATGTGAAGAAATTTAGGGATAAGAGAGAGGAAGCATAGTGGAGAGCAGTTAAGTACAATGCAAGCCAGCACAGAAGATACTCATATCAGAGTGTATACAAACCAACAACACAAAAAGAAGAAATGAATAAACACTTTTGGAAAAAGATCACAAGCATGGCAGAGAATGACACAGTAGTGATGGAGGGTTTCAATTATATGACAACATACTGGAAGGTCACTTGCACTGCTAAAGGAACACCAATGATTGCTTTACTAAATTTCCTTCTTCAAAATATGGAGTGACCAATCAGGGTAAATTCTATTCTTAATCTGACACTCTCCAATTATGAAGAATTGATTTCTGGAGTGGAAATTATGGGAAAGTTTGACAAGTAATTATTATATCATGCAATATATGTTAGAGAGGTAGAAGAAACCTGGACATCATTTGGCTTGCATTTTAGTTTTGGGAAAACAAATTTCAAAGAATTCAGAAAGTGATAGGTAGGTTCTGTAAACTAAAATTCCCCAGGGGAAGTTAGCCCAGAAAGTATGGGAAGCTATCCTAAATTAAATTTTGAAGACTCAAAGAGAAACAATTGAATAAGAATGTGAAGATGAATGTTACCTAAACAGACAGCCAAGAGAACTCAACCACCAACTTACACTTTACAAAAGACATATAGAAGATGAAAGAAAAAGTGTAAATAATGGACTTTGAATATGAAAGCCTGTCATAGTCCTGTAAGAATACTTTCAGAAATGCTAACACTCAGATTATACTGAGACTGGCAAGGAAAAAGAAAAGAATAACAAGAGAAGTTTTGTTTTGTTTGCTTAAATTATATTAGGGGAAATAAAAGTATCAAATAAAACAAAGGAACACTGCTTAGGATAGATGGGGTAATATTAAAAGACAATAGAAGGAAAGTAAAGCTGCTTAACTCTTTTTCCTTCCTGCATTCTATGTCTAGAAGAATTGCTACACACTAGAAAGAAGAAAAAACAAAATGGCAAATAAGGAACTGATCTCCAAAATAAGTTGGAGGTTTTTGACGAGATTGTATCACCTGGTCCAGCTAAAGTAAGTGTTAGAATGTTGAAGGAATTGGCAGATGTTATTGCTGACCCATTGTCAGTGATCTTTGAAAAGATCATGGAGAGCTAGATAGGCTGATAAGTCTGAAGAAGGACAAATAGCACAATTTTCAAAAAAAGAGAAGAGAATGGAGTCTGCAAACTGCAGGCAATTCGATTCAACTTCAAATCTTAGCTGAATGGCTACTGAACAACTAGAAAAGAAAGAAGAGAACATGAAGAGACATGACAACTTCATCAAGTTTATATTATGAAGGACTAATTCAATTCCTGTCTTTGAGAGCATTCCTATTAGTTTAGAAAAGTGCTCTAGATTTTGGCAAAGTAATTGAAAAAGGCTTTCATTTTATTTTTGTGGAAATACATAGTGGGGCTAGATGATAGTAAGATTTAGTTTTCAGACTTAGTTGAATAGCTGTACCGAAAGCATAGTAATTACTACTCCCTTCTCACCCTGGGAGGGTGAAACGTTGGGTTCTGTGCTATTTAACATTTTCCACAGTCACTTAAATAAAGGCAAAAGTGGAATACTTATCAAATTCACAGGAGACACAAAGTGGGGAGAGCTAGGTAAATAGTGAATGACCGATTTAGGATTGTAAAAAGTACTTAGGCAGTTTAGAACACTGGGTGGAACTGAAGCAGATGAAATGTAATGTAGGAATTATGATTGAATCTAGAATTTCACTACTGTAAGTAAACTCCACCTACCAATGCAGGTTGATACCTTCTCTGCAATTTATAGGATCATATAGCTGCCTAAAGCAATGATGTCAAACTCAAATAGAAATGGATCCCTGTTGGTTAAATATTGACTGAGAAAACCAGAACTTAACATTGTATATGTTGTATTATATTTTTATTTGTGTTATTTCACATTTCCTAATTATATTTTAATCTGTTTCAGGTTACACTTGGGAGTTTTGTGGGCTACTTGTAGTCCTCACTTCAAGCTTTACACTTTGGGCCTAGAGAACTGAGAAAGTAAGTGATTTGCATAAGGTCACACAACTAGTATGTGCCAAGGGCAGGATATAAACTCAGGTCATCCTCATTGAGACTAACTTTCTATCCAATATACCAAAATGAAATTAATGGTATTAAACATAAAGTTTTACCTTTAGATTAAAAAAATACACTTTATAAAGCCAACGCATACCTTGTAAAGTGGAAGACATCACTATTGTAGCATTTCATCTGAAATTAAAAGATCTAGGAATTTTAGTGATAGGCTAATTCAGTGAGTAATCATGATGGCAGCTAATAAGTCTGTGGAAAAAAAGTTTGTATTACCAGAGGTATATTGTCCCAGACTAGGGAGAAGATATCTCCCCTTTACTTTGTCTTATCAGTATCATATTATATTCAGTACTGGATGCCATATTTTTTGAAGGATATTGATAGCTGGGGAGTATAGCAACGATAAACATGGTGGTAAAAGATCTCAAGTTAATGTGATGTAAAGATCAACTGACTGAAAGTGAGAGGTTTAGTGAAATAGGATTCACTTCATCAAGTAACTGAGGTTTATCTCAAAGTACAGGAATTAAATTTGTTGTTGTTTTGGTTTGGTTTTTTTGGCAATAAGATGCAGAAGTAGGATCAATGGGTGAGGTGAGGAGGCAAATTTTGACTTGATACAAGGAAAACCTTAAATAATATTTGCCCCAAAGTAGAAGGGGGCTACCTCAAAAGCTAGTGTTTTTTTTTTCCTTCAATAGAGGTCTTCAAACCAAGGAAGATGATAATCAAAGATTTAGATCTGGAAGAAAATTTAGAGGATGTAAAATACAAACCTAACATATTATATATGATGAAACCAAGGCCCACAAATGCCAAATGATGTGTCCATGGTCACACAATTGATAAGGATCTGAGGTGGGTTTCAGACCTAAGTTTCCCAGATCCTGATTCTGGCTCCATTACTGCAGCTCACTGCTTTTCAAGACTGTATGAACACTTTCTGGGTTTGGTGTAAAGGAGATTCTTGGTCAGGAATGGGTTGAAATAGGTGACATTTGATTTCTCTTCCAAAAATGAAATTATGTGAATGTTTTAGTTCCTAAACAGTATATTATTTCATTACCTACACTGGGATCATGGCTATGCCAGGTATAAAATAATCTTCAGACTATTCAAGTAGAGTGTAATGGACAGACTTTTTTATAGCACACTACTGAGGCAGAGTTCTCCTTATGGAAACTTCTCCACTTAGTTTCCATTGTTGTTAAAAATAGTAAATGACCTATATTCACAAAACATTCTTAGACTTATCTTGTTGCCACTCTTTATATTATGAGTCTCCTGAATGGGAAACTATGCATAAGGCATCACAATAACAAGACCTCCATTATATTGCTATAATAGAATCAATGAATGGACTAGTTTTCCATGACTCATGAAGACTGTTCCAAAACTACTAGGTTTAAAGTTGCAGGCTCCCCTGGCCTTGTGTAGTTGTAGAGATAGACATCAGAGAATCAGACAGAACAAAAGTCTGTACTTCCAAATATTATATGTTTGAAGATGTCTATTTCTGCTGCCTTCATCAAATATGCAATTGAAAAATATTAAGGTGAAATGGTAATATTCACATAACATCTGTCACCAATTTTACATACACACACATAATATATATAATACACATACATACATATATATGTGTGTATATACATATATGTGTGTATACATGTATATGTATATGTATATACATACACACATGTATACGTGTAGTCCCATTTGGGACAATTTTTTTTTATCCTGATTCAAATTCACTATATGGACATTTAAGGTTTGAAATACTATTTAGACATCTTGTAGAGGTTTTGTTTTTGTTTTGTTTCCTTTTGTAAGAAAAAAAATTATTTAATAAGACAAAATCTGAAACACCTGGAGGCATATTTTTTTCCTTCTTTAGACATTAACGTAGAGATTTGATAGATGCATGGTCAAAAATTGACACTGGAGCTACAATTGTATGTTCTGTTTCACCAGGTTTATAACGTGGATGTTGAATTGATTAGTTGTTCATCATTGATAGGAAAAAAAGTGGGAGAATGTCTAAGAATTTCATCTATTTATATAATAGTAGCACTAATTTTTTGCAGGAAAAAATATTTTATAATATTATAGCCTTAGGAGCCCAGAGAAAGTAATAAAGACCCCTGGCCTATTGGGTAACAACCTCTTGCAATGAGCTAATGAGAGAGCACAGACTAGTCACATAGAATGAGAGTGATTGGATATGCTGAAATCTATAATAGTACCTGATATGTCAATAAAAGATATGTAATCTGTTTTTCTCTTATTCTCTCTCTGTCACTGATGGTCTTTGTCTCTGCCTCTGGCTACATGTCTCTCTGTCTCTCCTCTGTCTGTATCTGTCACTTTCTGTCTTTGTCTCTGTCTGTCTCTGTCTCCTAAAGAAATAACCAGTGTTTCTTATTTTTCTGCAACTACTTTATTAGATGGAAATTTTCACAGATCTCTTTGCTTTTTTCTCCCCAACATATAGATTCTTCAGATCAAAGAGACACATAGAAAGCAATAAAAGATACATTCTACCAGAGTCCCCTTCAAGAGAATAATACAAAATACTTTAATGAGCAAATCAATAATGGGGTCTTAGCATCAATCTTTTCTCTTCATTACTTTGCGTTCCCATATCTGTTAGTACTTCCACAATACCGTTTTAAAAGTCAGTGATTGTAATTTGCTTTCTAGTTACACATGGGTAAATTGCCAGGCCTAACTATTGTGCTGTCGACTAAAGTGATCTGGCCAGCACGCTCCTGTTAAGGAATGAACAAGGCAGGCTCGAGCTAATTGGGCAATTAAAATTAAGGAACATGCAGCACAAGGAGACTTCTTACATGAAAAGAGATGCAGGACAAAAGAAATATTGTTAAATCAATTTCAGGTCATTTACCTGAAATATAGATTGTCCCTTGATTAGGGGAGGAGGTTCCAAGGCCTTTAAAGATAAAATATATGTATTTCTTGATCTTTGCAAAAGCAACTTAATTTCTAAATTTAAATATTCTAATGCCATTCCCTGCTCTAGCAACAGCAACAATAATTATTCAATTTTGTGATTCAATTACAAAGAAGCAATTATTTTATCCACCTGCTCAATAGTTCACAGAATATTAAATACAAAATAATCACAGCATATAGAAACTTACTGGAGGATTTTAAAAATTATGATGCTGGAGACCTAACTGTACTTGTTTTTCTTCTACTAATCTAAAGCCTGTCGTGTTGTGATGGCCTTGGCCAGTTTCTGCAGCAGGAATATAGCAAAAGTCAAAATCAAAACCAGGTCATAGTCACTGTGGTGATGAGAATTTTCTTCTGAGGATCATGTACAGATTGATGATGATCTCCCATCCTCTTGTGTAGCCAACTCTCCTCCTGCCTGTCAGTCTAGGCTTCGTCAATGGTATATTACCTGTAAGCTGTGCATATGTAGTTGGGTGTTCCCTGTCACCTCTTGTCCATCTTTCATATTACTACTTTCTAGTTGTCTCCTGTCCATTGAAAGTCTCTATTTCAATTTCCTTTTTTTTCCTCCAGATGTGTCACTGCCTATTTTCCTATCTTTTTGTTAAACTCTCACTCTCTTCCTTACCTAATTCATTCCGCTTTATTTCTCTTTAGGTTTCATCTTCCAGTGATATTCTCTGCTTTAGTTAAGACTATTACAGTAACAGTAACAAAAACAATTATTCAAATTTATGATTAAGTTCCAAGGAAGGAATTATTTTATCCACATGCTCAATAGTTTATAGGACATTAAATATAAAATAATATAGTTATGTAGCAATTTAGTTCAGGATTCTTTATCTGAACTCCAGCAAAAAAGATGAGAGAAAGATGTTGATCATAATGTTCATGATGACGATGATGGTGATGAGGATGATGATGACGATGATGACAGTTATAAGAGCTAGCCTTTCCAAAGCGCTTTAAGGTCTGTAAAGTTCAATCTTATGGGAGCCTCAAAATGACCTTGAAAGATGGATGGTCTTATGTCCCCATTTTATAGCTGAAGAAATTGAGGCTGAAGGAGGTTATATGACTTGCCAAGACTTACAAAGCAAATAAATGTCTGAGGAAGTATTGGAACTCACCTTTCCTAGGCTTTAAGTTCTATCTCACTATGCCACCTAGAGCTTTCTCTTTAAGAGGGGATACTTTTTTGTACTTTTGAAGTTTTTCCTGATTCTCTCTATAGAAATGATACTTATCTATCCAGACATCTTAGCATTTAGGGTTCCTTTTATGAACTTGTGTATGCAAATATCTCTTTTCTAACTTACTAGAATATAGTCGTGTTCTATGGAAAAAGAGAGCCTCTGTCTTTTCACTTCTTGATATTCTTATCTCCCTTGTACCAATTGGGATGGAGGCACAAGACAGGCACTAAAAAGTGTTTGCTGGACAAATGAATGGTGACTGTAGCAGTAGGAAGCAGAAATTGGGCCCAAAATATACACATATTTATCAAACAATAATGGAAAAGAGAAAAATATTCTGTTTAAGGGTCTATCTACCTAGTCTTGATTA
>CM053580.1:82717588-82734540 GCA_028627135.1 Pseudochirops cupreus
TATCTATCTATCTATCTATCTATCTATCTATCTATCTATCTGTCTTGTTTATCTTATCTATCTATGTATGTGTCTGTGCACCAGCTTATAGGGAAAAATGCTAGATGTAGGATATATTTATATACACACATACATTCACAGCATATTCAACACATGTACATTTTCATATATTCCCATGTATATTTTCATACAGACATATGTATATGCATATATGCAATATATATACATATATACCACCAGAGAGACAGACAGACAGACACTTTCTTTCTCTCTCTCTGTTTTTATCTCCTATATGTAGCATTTTCTCTTTATAAGCTGGGAAATGTGTGTATGTGTGCATATGTGTGTATATAAGCTTAATTATGTAATGTATATGTATATTTTTGTATACACCAATTAATGTCTAACATTATAATATATGCGCATTTATTAGCAAATGTAGCATTATATTAATGTAATCACGTATATAGACTATTTATTTTATGACAAATAAGTGCATATGAACCTTTTTTTCTTTTTCCTATTGCCATAGTAATCATTCATTCATTCATTCATTTATTCTCTCATTCATTCAGCAAACACTATTAAATGCCTATCTTGTACCTACTTTTCAACTGCAGGAAAATGCAAATATGAAAAATTGAAAGAGACGTGATCTCTCTTAGGTAGAACACTACCATGTTTTAGTAAGAGAGAAAAGAGACATTTGCATAGGTAATTTCATAAGAGTACCATTAAATTCTAGGATGTATGATGAGGTAAGGATCACTTCTACTTGGAGAATGCATGTGTGTATGCATACGCATATGTGTATGTTTACATGCATGCATACATGTATCAATGCATTTAACATATAATGCTAATTTGTCTTTTCTATATGCATTTATTTGTTTTAATTTTTTAAAATTTCTTGGCTATGAATAACTACCTTAATACTACGGTTGGTCCTCTCTGACTAAGTGATGGAGTAGAGGACTAATTTCCCATTACTAATGAAGTGCAGAAAGATCTCAGTGCACCTCAAACATTTTTTCAGAAATTTCTTTGTAGTCATGCCTAAGAATGTAATAAGTTATCTATGTGCCTGAGTACAATCCCGCCTCCAAATTCCCAGGAACTCTTCCAAATCAGCTAACTAGAAATAGCCACAGAAATCATGGGAACAATCACATAATAAATGCAAAGGTTTATCTGTCTTCTTGAAAGGCATAATTAAGAAAATACGCATTTAATAATTTGTTAGTGAAAAACATTTATTATTTGTTGCCCATGCTACACCTCCTAGGTGTTAGAAAAGATTGAAAGTTCAGATGATCACATTATTCTTGGCCTTGTGAAGCTTGTTTTCTAGGTTAAAAAAAAATTCTTATATTAAGAAGTGCATTAGATGAGTGTATTAGATGATAAAATAATTTATCTAGAATTATCTCTAAGATTTCTTCTAGATCTAAATGTCTTAATTCTATTATCTTATTATCCTATTATTGAGGAGAAGCATTATAGAAAAAGTATTCAACTGGGAATCCAGAAGACTAGACAAAGGCTGCTGCCACTGTCACTGTCATTTTAACTTCTGTGGGCCTTGGTTTACTCATCTGTGAAATGACAGAATAGTACCAATTAATCTCTACGCTCCATGGCAACTCTTTCTTGATTCTGTTTAATAAGTACTTCTTTTTCAAAACTACAATCTACAGTGTAAACCTATAAACCTGAGGTCACATACCAGCTTATGAGAAGAAAATGCTCCATGCAATCTTAATGTGTCATTGGAAATGAAGATCTGGAAGTCTCCCCTGAATCTGCTACACAGGCAGTGCATTTTCTGATGATTGCCAAAGAAGCAGAGAAACAAATGCTGAATGCCAATGTGTCTTTTGGGAAAGTGACAGAGTACGGTGCCAACTTGGCAGTACACTCCAGACAAATCTAAAGGTCCCTAAAGCAGAACACCCAGCTTTGGAAGAAATGTTATCAGGTCTATAAAATGTCCCAGGGGAGGACTAGAACAAAGAATAACAGCATCTTTGAACTGAAAGGGACCTTAGTTGATTACACAGTCCAAACTGTCAATCCTTCCCAAATGATAACTCCCACCATCCTAGGGACTAACCTGGGTTTCAGGAGTATTTAGCCTCCAAATGTGGACAAGAAAATGAACTGAAGGGAGCTGCCAGAATGAGACTCCAGGGGCCTCCCAGGGGTTCTGTCTGTCTAAGGCATGTGGTGACATACTTACCAATCCAGTGGATGAAACAAGTTGGAGGGAACATATAAGACTCATGAAGTTGATGATTTAAACACCTGTATTTGAGTTCAATTAACAGCACAAGTAAAGGATGGAGGAGACATAGCTAGATTGCAAGTCATCTGAAAAGGACCTTGGGGAGTTAGATGATTGCAAACTCAATGTGAATTAACTGTAAGACATAGCACATGGACATAGTTAGTTGGCAAGGTCAAGATATGTAGAAACCACTGAGAAGATAATGAGTGTAAACCTGGAAGGAACAAGTTTAGAGAAAATTAAAGTGTTAGGATGGCGTTCTACTTTTAGACAACTCTTTCACAATTACTTTTGTCAAATTAAGACAGCATATTTCTCTCTCTGTAACCTTAGTTTTGCTAGATTGCCTTATATGTCTCTTCCATATGACTGTCCTTTAAACATTTGAATCAAAAAATCAAGTTCCACCTTTCCTGCCAATCTGAATACTCTTTAAGTATTCATTCAAGTCACATTTTCATCTTGTTTATCCTCTTCTGCATATGTTCTCTACTCCCCCCACCCCATAATGTGTGAAAAATATAACAAAATGGAACATTTTATACATATCCTGACCAGTGTGCAATATAATGATACTTTTTCTTCACCTTGTATAGATATTACTTATATGAATGCAACCTACAATTTTTTTTTTACTCTGTTGGCAGCTATGTTATGCAATTAATTCAAACAGAGTTTGTTATCATCTAAAGTCCTTAGGTCTTGATCAGATGACTTTTGGTCTAGCTATATTTCCTCCATTCTTTCCTTGTTCTGTTGACTGAATTTAAATTTAGGTATTTAAATAATTAACTGCATAATATTAGGTACCTCCTTTAGTTTTGTTCAAAAAGGTAAAGGTATCCAAAGACATGTCATCCATGTCTTTGTGTTGAATAGGATAGGATAAGGGAGTTTTGCATGTTGTTAGAGTCTTCTCATCTCATGAACATACATCCATTTATCAAAATATATTAGTTATGGCACTAGAATTTTATAATTACCCACATCCACTTGAACATCATCACTGATGGGGAACTCATTACCTTTCAATTTTGTCCTGCTGGAGAGCTCTCATCATTAGGAATGTTTTCCATCTAGAAAACCAGTATCTGCCTCTAATGTCTATGCATCAATCCTACTTGTCTTCTGCAGTCAAATCAAATAAGTCTAATTGCTTATCTCCCTTTCTCTTGAATTTATGTCATTGTATCTTTATTAGTATTAAATTTCATTCAGAGTTTACTTTGACCTCTTAATGACAAAATCTATGGCATTTTCTCACTTTCCAATCTTCTTGAATTCTCTGTAACATTTTACATGTGGATCACTCCTACCTCCTGGGTACACTGTCTTCTCTGAGATTCCATGATATTAATCTCTTATTTTCTCCTTCTACATGTCTGATCACTCTATTCAGTCTTTACTGAATCACCAACCATATCACCCCAACTAAACTCTGAGTGGAACCTCAAGACTCTATTTTGAGTCTTTTTTCTTCTCTTGATTTTTTTCTCATGTTGAACTGATCAGTTTCCATGAATTCACATGTCCTATTTATGCAGATCATTCTCAGATCTGTCTATCCAGTCATACTTCTCTCGTGAGCTGCAAGGAATTACACATAGCCAAAAGTCTATTGGATGTCTCAGACTGAATAATTCACACACATCACTTATTCAATATCATTTAAAATGGAACTCATCTTTCCACCAAACTCATCCTTGTCTGAATGACCTTTTTTTTTCTTTTTTTCTCAAGAGAAAGACTATATATATATTCAGGTTCACAACTTTGATATCATCCTTGACTCTTTACTTTCACTTGCACCTTATATCCAATAACATTACCAAATATTATCATTTTAAACTCCATATTTGCTCTCCCATATGTTCCCTTTTCTGAACCCATAATTGCCATACTCTTAGGTTTTAGTCAACTTTCTCCTGGAAAGAGGCAATTACAATAACCTCATATTTGTTGTATGTAGTGCCAACACAATAATCACAGTGCCAAAACTGTGAATATGCCAGCATAGTGCTCAAAAGCAAAATATAACAGGCTCTCCATAAAGAATACAGAATAAAAACATTTATTCAGATACCAGAAACCTGAACCACAAAACCAGAAACCATCATAGTAGCAAAGAACTTAATACACCATAACAGCACAGAGAACCACACCATCCTTTAGTCTTCCCATAAACCAAAATTCATAATTCTAGTTGTCTATCTGGATGCATCCTCTCCTTCCTCTGTTTCTAACTGCTCTGATTCCCAGCTTCCTGTGGGCTCTGCTCCACCCTTCATCAAACTCCTCCAACCACAGGCTCCATGTGATTACATTTTGCCTATTAGGGGGCATGGAAAATCTTTGAAGCAGCGCAGTTTTTTACATTCCCTTAGGCTTGTTAAGAGGTAGGGAAGACCTTCAAATTCCCATTACCATTACACATTGGTCTGTATTCCAGCCATCTAGAGAGTTACCAAACTGATTTTTTAAAGTGCAAATCTGACCATATCATTCTCCTACTCAATTAACTACAGTGGTTTGCTATTACCTCTAGGAACAAATTCATTCCATTGGCTTTTCAAGTTTTTTGCAGCCTGATCACATCTTCCATTTCTACATTTATTACGCATTATTCCCCTCTACATGCTTTTTGTTTTGGCCATACTGGCCTCTAGTAGTCCCTTACATATAATCTGATGTGTCCTATTTCCATGCTTTTCCACAGATTGTTCCCCATACTTATAAAGCTCTCCCTGTCCAACTATGCTTCTTGGAATCATTGAATTATGTCAAAATTTAGCTCATGTATCACTTTCTTCAGGAAGTATTTACTACTTCTCTCACACTCATCCCTCCCCCCCCACTTCATTGTTTTCATCTCTAATGATATCTAGTAAGTAGTTTGTATAAGTTTTTCATATGTCTCTGCTAGCATGTTATCTCCCCTCTTAGAATTAGAGCTCCTTGAGAACAAAGAGGTTCACTTTTGCCTTTGTATCCCAATCATCAAACACAATGCCTAGCATAATGGGTGTTTAATGAATGCTTGTTGATTTATAACCTAAATTTGGCCCTGTGGCTTGAACTTGTCAGGATTTGTTTATTTAATTTTTTTTTGTTTGATTTCCAAACGGGAGTCAGCAATCCACTATCTAACCTTCATGTCTCTGGAAAATCTGATAAACTTTTCACTAATGCCTTAAAACAATTGATCCTCTTTGTAGTTATTCTTCCAACTATCTTAAATCAATGAATCAGTCAATCTTCAAACTTCTACTAAGAATCCAATATATAGCAGCTACATGACATCTTTAGACCTAACCTAAACTCAGGTATAAATCTACCTATTATCATTTTGCTTTTATTTCTTCATTTTATCTTTAAATATAGCATTAGGGCAGCTAGGTGGTACACTGGGTAAAGTGCCAGACCTGAAGGCAGAAAGATGAGTCTTCCTGAATTCAAATCTGACTTCAGATGTTTAGTAGCTGTATGACTCTTATCACATCACTTAACCCTGTTTGCCTCAGTTTTCTAACCTGTAAAATGAGCTGGAGAAGGAAATGGCAAAACACTACAGTGTCTTTGTCAAGAAAACTTCAGTTGGGGTCACCAAGAGTCTGACATCACTGAAAGGGACTAAACAATTACAAAAACAGCTCTAGCCCTTAAAGGGTTTTTTCTCTATTATTTATCTATATTAGGATTTATCTTCTTCTTCATCATGCTTCCCCTAGAATTTATAATCAGAAGACAATTTTCCCTGTTGGAGAAGATTGAAGATAAAGGAGTTGCATCATTCTGTATTCTGTCATCAGTAAACATCTGTAGGTCATTTCTTTTCCTTGGTCTTCTTATACTAATCATGACTTTAAAAACCTTTAAAAATTAAAATCATTTTTTCGCACATAGTTCAGTTTATTCTAGAACGAAGTCTTTCTAACACTCTTCTTAAAGGTTTGAATAAATGAGTGAATAAATGAATGAAAAATCTTTGATCTTGTTTGATATCGAGCTAAGTGCTGGTGATACAAATATAAGCCAACGAGACTATCTTTGCACTTGAAAACCCGTTTTCAAATAGGTGACCATCCATACGAGGAAATGGTGGCCAGGGAAGAAGGATTTTTGGCAGGAATGATCATAATAGAAAGTGAATAGAGTCATTGACATATCCTTTCCAGGATGGGAGTGTTGACTTAATTATTGTTCTCAGAACAAGAGTTGTAAAACATAGGAGTGGGGTGAGAAAAAGGGATGAAGTAAGAGGAGGAAATGGCTTCGAGAGTCCATGGAAGAGACTTGTTGGACCTGAGTCTGGCCAAAATAAGGTGAAGAATGTTCACACATTAGAGCCTGGGATCACAGAGGTAGCACCTTCAGTTTCAGACAGAGGTGGAAGCTTCAGCAAAGGTGGTATAATACAGAGATGGCAGCAATCAATCATATTGCTTTCCAATAAGGAATATACTTTCATGTCTGCTGTCCAGTTATAAGTCATATCTCCAAAAGTTTCATATATGTATATGTGTATATATGTATATATGTATATATATATATACACACACACACATATATGTGTGTGTGTGTGTGTGTATATATATATACATATATATATATAGTGACAAGAAAAACAATAAAATCCTAGAACAAGGTTAGCTTAATTCATAGAGGTTATATCCATCACATCCAACTATCCTTATTATTAAATACGCACAGAAATAGTTGTTGCATAGTGAGTTGAAATATAACTTTACAAAAGAGTATGATAAAAATGCACAAATAATTTCATAAAACTGTAAGGGGCTTTTCATGTACGTTAGTCCAAACTTTTAATTTCAGAAACAAAGAAATGAAGGTCAGAGTGTCTAGACAACTTGCCTGAGATGATGTTCATATCTTAAGGCTTCACATAGGTATATAGAACTTCAAACCAGTTTGCTACTATGTATGGGGTTTGCAGAGAAGCAATGGCTATTGAGTTTGATATACACTCGTGGCAACTCTTCATTTTTGAAGTAGAGATTTTAGCCTGATAACAAGTCTAGAAGGCAAAGTAGGAATAGCACTTATGACTCACCATAGGAAAATCTTCAAGTATGCAGAATGGAAGAAATCTCTGGACCAGTATGGATCTTTTCATCTGTGTTCACATGAACATTGTAATAGGATTGTGCCAATCTAACTGGTCTTTATCATGTCTATTAGAATAGTAAGTATAAGATAATTTAATCATGATGGATGAAGAAAGATATGAGTACAACTATATTTCATTAACATGGTGCCCCCCAAAGCATTTATATGTTCCTTCCATTATTTTATCTTCCCTTACTGATGCAAAATTCATCAGAGAGTCTTCTAGTATCCCTTAAAAGAGAATTAGGATCATATTTATTTCTCTGCAGTTTCCAAGTTCATTGTCCTTTTTCACAAAATAAATGATTTAGTGAATGAGATTATCAATTCTTCTTCGCTTTTAAGGGATATATTATCAAATTTGGCCAACTATTTCTGTTATTCTTTCTTAAATATTCCTTTATGTTCACTGATGATGTTTCATGATGACTTTGTTTTCACATTAGAAGTAAGTCTTTCTTATCCAATATGATAGTATGCTGATCAATGGATAGTTATTCTTTCTATATTTTACATAGCTCTTTCTCTGAACCCTCTTTCAGATGCATCTCAAAAGTACATTTGTCTTAAGTCTTGATTTAGGTGTTACACAGACTCTACAAGTGATCATCCAGTCCTTGCCTAAAAATCACCAAGAAGAAGAAAGTTTTGGAGTTAATCCTTTCTACTTTGTCAGCTCGAATTGTTAGGAGGCATTTTATTTTCCTTCATTTTGTTTTCTTTTTCTAACATCAAAACTAGGTTTACCTCTTTGCACCTTCTGCCCATTGTGACTGATTCTGCTCTACAGAACTAAATTATTGTTCTATCATTTCTGTCATGTCTGACTCTTCATGGCACCATTTGGGGATTTCTTGCCAAAGAAGTGGAGTGATTTGTCAGTTCCTTCTCCAGTTCACTTTACAAATGATAAAACTGAGGCAAACAGGGTTATATCACTTGCCCATGGTCACACAGCTAACATGTCAGAGGGTGGTTTTGAGCTAAGGTCTTCCTGACTCCACATCCAGGCAACCAAACAGAACATGTCTAATCCCTCCTTTATAGGATAGCACTTCAAATACTTGAAGAGAGTTCTCATGTCTCCTCTGATTCCTCTCATTTCCAGGCTAAATGTCCTATATTCCTTTAACTAATTCTTGAATTCATATCATATGAATAATAATTGAAGGAAAAGAGGATGTTCAGCTTGGAAAAAAAGACTGGCTTACCACCTGCCCCCAAAAGAATCTCTGCTAATATATGCCAAACAAGTGAGTTGTCATTCTACCTCTGCTCAAAGACGCCAAATGAGGCAAAAGCCATAATGTTGCATTCCACTTTTGGGTACTCCTAGTAAGTGTAAAAAATAGCTGGTATGTAGCCCAAATTTTCTCCTTTGCAAGTTATTTAAGACTTAGGATTTTATTCTTTAAAAAAATTCCCTCACCATATATTCTGATTAACTTTCTTCATTTGTAGTAGATTTTTCTTTTGTAGTAGCTTCCAATAACTTGAGGATACTCTTTTAAAGTTTGCACTACATATATGTCTTTTTGAGTGAGACTCTACTCTTCTCCATTGTTCAGACACTGAGTCATGTAACCTCTGCAAGTCAAATATATATCTTTTCTGTGTCTCAGTTTCTCCGTAAGTGCAGTGAGTATGGTAATAATTGCTGCTATTTTCCCTGTAGGGGATTGGAAGGACTGTCAAACTCATGCTTGCAAAATGATGTGCTGTCCTTGGGAGCCAGATATAATATAAATATAAAATATGGTAATGGGATCTCTTAGACTACAGTTACCTTTCTGAATACGTGACATTTTCTTGGGGGGAAATAGAAATAAATCTCCAAATTGGATTTTTAAAGTATTGCTTTTATTGTTATTTTTTTTTTAAATCTGATTACTTACAGGCACAGAAACCCCTTAGGATCAACATATGGACCATGTGCTCTCAGTCCATTTAATAGTTGCCTAATGGCTGGAAAGAGTTAATTCAATTTCCAAAGGTGCCTTACTTAGAGCCAGGAAGTAACTGAGGTTACTAAGGGAAGCTGGCTCAATTATGTAGAAATACTTAGCTTGCTTATGCACCTCTCAGCTCCACCCTCTGCCAGCTGTTCTTAATCAGTGCTGATTCCTTAGTTCAACTAATACCCCCTACAAGTGCTGACTCCAAACTTCCTGCTCAAACAAGACTTCTCAGTAATTGCTCACTCATTTGTATCAAACTCCCCTTTAGCTTGTCTTTTCACTGTTCGCCACCTTCCTCACTCATTGCTGATCTCTCTAGGTTAAGTGTTAATAATTAGTGCTCATTTTTCCTTGTCAGAATTTTCTGTCAAATCAAAGCATTGGCTTTTTAGTATTTCAAACAATTTGGGGAATAACAGGATGATACAAGGAGAGTACAAGGTTAAGTAAGACTGGACTTTTATGACTTGGAATGGACAAGTGATTTTGTTACTTTGTTTTGTTTTTTGGTCTTGACTAGTGACTAGTATATTTTCAGAAAGTTCTACCTCCATCAATGCAGAACAATGACTTGTCTAAAATTTATGGTCTTAGTTTCCTAGAGGTGAAAAAGGGTTAGTGAGTTGCCCATGGTCATGTGGCCCAAATGTGTCAGGGGTAAGATTTGAACTCAGATCATCCTGACTCAGAAGCTGCCATTCTAATTCTCATAGGTAGCAAAATACAGAATTATGAAATAGACATCTTTGAGCTAGTCCGGAAATAATTTCTGAAACTATGTGTTATATCTATTGTCCTTGTCTCTTTGCCCATTTTATGTTCATGTGGTTGTTTAAATTGGGGAGCTATGGATTTTAAATGTTAAAATGAAAAATCATTTACTTTTGCCATAATCCATTGAATCTTCTTAGACTAAAAGTTTTCGAAGAATCACAAATGAGAAAGGTTTCCATAGGGCTGGAAGCAATCTTCAAAATAAAAAAAAAAAACCTTCATGCAAGACTCTACCTATGTACAGGATTGTACCTCGTCTAACCTGCACAAGTAGGTATTTACTCATATTGTTTTATAGGAAAGGGTAATGCCTTTAGGAGCTACAGTCTCATGACCCTGGTTCCCTAAATAGAGAGGGTTAAAATACTAACTCCTTTGACTATATTGTGAATTGGAAATTAAAAAAGTGTGAGTTCTAATCCCCTCTTCTTTAACATCTCACTCTACTGAGCTGTTAAATAGCAACACCATTTACCTCACCAACTTGAGGAATGGAATAATGAATAAAATTGATTTTAATTCACTTTATAGATGTACTGCTGTGCAAATGCCACAGGGTGATAACAGTATAGTTGCAATAAGGCTTAGATTCTGTTTCTGTTTGCTAGATAAACTGAGTCAAATCTCTTACGTTCTTTCTTTTTCAGTTTCTTATTGTGATGATTACATTTGTAAAGCTTTTCCAGTTAGTCAGGTGCTACATAAATATGGATACTGAATTTGA
Organism: Pseudochirops cupreus; assembly: GCA_028627135.1. Classification (NCBI taxonomy): domain Eukaryota; kingdom Metazoa; phylum Chordata; class Mammalia; order Diprotodontia; family Pseudocheiridae; genus Pseudochirops; species Pseudochirops cupreus. The sequence continues at coordinate 82,728,459 of CM053580.1, forward strand.
TTATTCCTTTTGCACTGGGAAATGCTCATTCTCCTGCTTCAGAAGAAGAAATTTTTTCCATCTTCACTCTTTTGTTTGGGTTGATGTCCACTTAAAGATAAAGTAAGATGGCTGCCCAGAAGATCAACCTTCCAGCTGTATAAGGTGGCTGTCAGTAAATTGCAAATAACCTGTGGTCTGAATTCTCCTTTCCCCCTCCCCACCACCCAATACACAATACAAAGACAGGAAGAGAATATATGACCGTGGAAAACTAAGCAGGCAGGATTCTGGTGGAAGAGCTAAATTTGATTTTTCACCAACTCTCAGAGCTGGAAGGGATTTTGCAAAGTCATCTAATCTAACTTGCACTTCAATTTGCAGATGTAAAATAACTTGAAATTTTGAAAAAAGTATTTAAGAAGTTGTGGAAAAACTAGTTCTCATATGACTTATAAAGCACATTAATTCAAATAATTATAGCTCTTTGGGGAAAAAAATTACTTCTACATAAATACCAAATAAGCTATGTCTCTATATATATTTTTTAAGATTGACCCTTAAAATGTAGTGATAGATAGATAGATAGATAGACAGACAGACAGACAGACAGATAGATAGATTGATATAATGTCTAGAACTGTACCAGTCTCCCAAAAATTTGAGAAAGATTAAGCCTTTGGTTATGTTTGTCTTTATATTTTTCCTAGTCAAGTAAAGAGACTCTGGAAAAAGTTACCTTTCTCCTTTCTAGCTGTTCTAATGGCTGCTCTTTGTCTCCTCCTGAAGCTAGGAGGGAAAATGTTATGTTCTGATCCAAGATTTGCTAATAATAAAACAAGATTTTGGAGTAACTATCCTTAAAGGACAAGCCAGTTAGGCATTAAAAGGAATCTTGTTTTTATGTCTTTAAAAAGATGAGATTTCAACCTAGCTCTAATTTTCTCAAATCTATTGTTTCAGTGGAAGCTGAAGCAGGGAGGTGTGGAGAGAGAGAAGCACCCATACACTTCAATAAACTAGAAAGTAATAAATGTCGATTAATAGTTATCAATTACCATGTATATCTAAGCATCATGCTTCTGATGAGGCAAAATTAAGAAGCAGGTGGGTTTTACAGTTAGAATTGTAAAAATGGAAAACTTCAAATTAAAAATTAGAATTAGTTCATTCAATTGCTATGTGGTTCTGGAGTCAGTGGATATAGGTTTTGATCTTTGTTGTTTCTATGGCTTCTGCTATTATATTCAGTTTGCATATCCACTTGAAGCTTACTGTGGTATTTGCTTCAAGACATCAGTCTAAACATAATTTCTGCCAAACTGTTTTACAGTTTTCCCTAATAGTTAGTGTCAGATAAGGAATCTTTCACCCAGTAATTTATGCCCATTGGTTTATAAAACACAAATCTACTGTTTCTAATTACTTCTACTACTTGCTTATCTAATAAGCTCCTCTCATTAGCTTTTCTATTTTTTAAAACAGCAACAAATAATTTTGATGATTATAACTTTGTAACAATATAATTTGAAGTCTTATAATGCTATGCTTTCTTTATTTCTATTTAAAACAAAAACAAAACTTTGTTGTTGCTATGTCTTATTTTATTAAGTATCCCCTTGGTGACTCGGTAAGCATAGTGCTAAATCTGAAAAATTAATTGAGATAGAACCATCTCAATTGATACAACCATACAAAACCAAACCAAGAATAGTGAATAATTTTTCTGTAAAAAAGCATTTTAGTTTTATTTACACAAATTCTATGAGTACCTTAGTAGATGGACTTCTTGATTTTGTATTCACTTTGTAGTTATTTTGAATATGTGTGTGTGTGTGTGTGTGTGTGTGTGAGAGAGAGAGAGAGAGAGAGACAGAGAGAAAGAGGGGGAGAGAGAGAGAGAGAAAGAGAGAGAGAGGGAGGGAGAGAGAGAGAGGGGGAGAGCTTAATTGTTTATTAGAATTTCTTCTTTGTTGTGGTTAGGGATACATGTAAATGCTTATGACTTTTGTGAACTTTCTGTATCCTGCTACTTTACTTAGGATATTAATCATCTCAGTGAATATCTTTGCTGATTTTGTGGACTTGTATAAGTATGTTACAATGATATTTGAAATAGGGATAATTTTGTCTCTTTGTATGTATAGGTTTATTTTCTTTTTCTCTTTTTTTTTATCTTGATGTTATAGCTATCATTTCTAAAATTGTCAAAAATAGTGGAGTTAAGGGATCTCATTCCTTTGAATGTAAATAAATGGCTCCTTGGGTACAGGAATTAGTAATGGGAATTCTAATATGTGTAGTAAGCTTCAGACAAGGATGCCTTCCCTATACCTATTAAATCATATGACATAGGTCTAGTGAGGGAGAGGATCACTTTGCTAACACAAGCTCTAAAAGATGCCTTCTTGCAACATAGTCTAGTGGTAAGAAATCAAGGTAAGGACCCAGAAGACTAGATTCTTATTCTATCATCAAGTAGTTGATTACCTTTGGGTAACTTTTCTGGGCCTCAGTTTCCTCATCTGTAAAACAAAGAGACACATTTTGTCGATGCCTCTCATTTCTATGATTCTATGACTTCTCTATTGCTTAATTTTTCATTCATAAAATAAGGTTAATAAAATATGTGTTCTTGAATTCACAGGGTTAATTTAGGAATAAAATGAGATGAGATATGAACTCAGTTTGAAAAAAATAAACATGTAACCAACTCAAGGTGGCATTTCTATCTATTTTTATATGTGTTTTCTATAAAACTAGGTCAGGGACATTTTCTATTTTTCTTTGTGACCACCTTCATGGCTCATAGAATGTTTTGCACATACTGGATACTAAAGTAAATGATCTTGATTTATTTAATCATCAAACTTGATTGAACATGGTACAGATGGCTCAACATTTTAACAGTAATTGTTGTAATTATGGAGCAGGGGAAATGTAGGGATAGGTGGCACAGTGCTTATGGTACTGGGCCTAGAATCAGTAAGACTCCTTTTCCTCTGTTCAAATGTGACTTCAGACACTTACTAGCTGGTTGACTGGGCAAGTCACTTAACTCTGCCTACATTTTCTCATTGTAAAATGAACTGGAGAAGGAAATGGCAAGCCACTCCAGTATCTTTGCCATGGAAATCCCAAATATAGGCCAAGAACAACAACAACAACGTGAGACTATTGTGATCTAAAAGAATAGAGTTATATTCATTATCTTGATTTGTACAGGGAAACTGAAGCTTTGTTCCAGGGTACTGATTACTGGTGGAACAGGCTTCCTTCCCGTGGCAATACCCATCCCAGTGCTTTTCCTGGATATATCCTATTGGGTAATTTCTAGTTCATTCCTCTCCCAATGTCTTCCCTCTCTCCCAGTTTTTTTTTTTTATATTCTCTACAGTAGGTTAACCTTTTTCCAGACCAAACTGTCTTACCTACAACTGATCTCTGTGGCACTAATGGTGAAGTTTCCCTGTTACTCACTTATATTTTTCCCATGCATACAAATTTATAGTTATAATTCCATCTCTCCTTAAAGCCACTGTATAAAGAATTGTAAATGATCATTGGGTCCCTCCCTCCCTGACACACATGTATATTGATATGGAGAGAATATACCTCTGTATCATTATATTTATATTCAGATTGAAATAACTAGATATAGAAATAAAGAGGACAGATTGACCCATATATTAGTTTGCATGCATGTCAGTAGTTCTGATATGCTATTTAGAATTTTAACAATCATGGAATACCTGGTATATTATTTAGAAAAATATAATTCCTTGTTGAAATATGACCTGCAGGTTTTAAAAGCAGATTTCCTTCTCTTAAACCACTTTGACAGGTAATGTGCACCTATATTACTTTTACTGAAAACTGCACTCCAGCTCATGCTTAATAGAGATTTTTAATGCCTTCGTGAATTTTCTTTTTAATTTTTTTCAACTGCTTGCAGAAAAAAAACCAACAACAACACAGATCTGTTGCCTATGCATTATTTACATATGCCCTGGGATCCCTCTAATATCCATCTCTCTATCTACATAAAGTAAAAAAAAATCTTATGGTTCTTTCTTTTTCTCTCTCTCATTTTGTGGAGAGAGGAAAGGGCACTATTCAATAGATCCTAACCATTAAGTAGTGCCTAGAAAAGTGAACTGATAAGCCAGTGTGATCCTGAATTATTCTGAGTGTATACCTCTGATCAAGTCACTCCATGGTTCAGAATATTCAGTAGCTCCCTACTGTCAGAATGATTAAGCATAAACACCCTAACCAAGAACTCAGGTAGTTTGATTGCAATGCATCTTTGCAGTTTTATCTCATATTGTGCCATTATATGTGCATGGAAACATACATGTATATACACAATACATATATACATACATAAATATACATATTTGTGCCAATAAATTTACATGTCTATATCTGTATCTATAGGCATAATGCATATACATATAAGTATATATTTGTACATATGTAGATAGACAGACAGCCAAACAGAAAGACAGATAGATAGATAGTCTGGATGTGTGAATTCATTTGTTAAGGCAGCATATGGTAAAAAAAACCCTTCTACAAATTCAAAACTACAATTCTTCTACAACACACATATGTGTGTATGCACATACATACATATATACATATCTATATATTTATCTATAAGTATCTATATCCATCTCTATATGTATATATATATACACACACACACACACACACATATATATACACTTATGTGTGTATAGATATAGATATCTATAGATCTCTTGGAGAAGTGCCTAAGGCTAGAAGGAGGTAAATTACTTATCTAGGTTCATTCAGTCTGTATATGTCAGAGGTAGGACCTCAATACCGGTTCTCTAGACTCAAAGGCCCATCCTTTTTAAATCCTACGATGCTGCTTCACTAGATGTATACAGCATTCCCAGTTAATTGAACCACTTATTTCTGATACCTTTTTCTGTTTTTACACATTCAGGCATGTATTCCAATTGCTATAAGATATGGCTTTCTCCACAGCCCTGCCCCATTTCACATAAATACCTCCTCACTACCATTAGGTTCTATCCACACATTTATTAAATACCATCACTGTACTAGGAACTCAGGGTACAAAGACAAAACAAACACAATCAGTCGCTTTCCCTCAAAGAGTTTACCTTCCAGTATTGAAATCCTCCTACCTAAACTTTAAGGCCCAATTCTGGTGGCACCTCTTTTCTACTCTGAAATGCCTCATCTGGAAGTGACAATTCCATCATATTTCTCATATCACTTTTTTGTCTCTTACCATATTTTGTGTTATATTATGAATGCATATATCTTATTTTTGTTAATTAAATTACCAATTTAAGTTAACCAATTAAGCTACCATCTATAAAACCCTTAGTATAGTGCCCAGCATAGAGTAGACACAACACATGGTTGTTCCCTTGCCTCCTCTGCAAAAAAACAAAACAAAACAAACAAACAAAAAAACCCAACCTTCTTAAGGAATGGTTCAAGGAAGGAAATAGCTCTGAGCAGTGTCATCTCCTCAAGAGCAATTCATTGCTATCAGGAGCTGAGGTATGGAGAAGAAAAGGTCCAATGAGCGCGACGGATGTCATGCCCAGGATTAAGATGCCTCAAGATGGAAAATGACATTAGGGCCTTATAGTGTCAGAGGTATTGGTGGCCTGGGATTCTTATTTACCTCATATGTCTGCTTTACTACTGGTGTATCTCTACACTTTCTACTCATTGATACTGTGTAAAGTCATGGGAGAGTGGACTCTAGCTTTATGGGTAGATTGTTTTACAATTTCTGTTCTCATAAAGACATCTCAGTGATGCTTTTGCTTTGAGCTAATTGTGTCTTCTGGCTATTAGAAATAATCACAACAGTGGGAGCTATTGAGATATAATTTTAAAAAGTAAGACACAGAGTAGCACGAACTTTAGGTAGTCATCTGTAAGGGTACCTGTATCAGCAATGCAGTATTCACAATGCCTACAGTAACTATAAATATGCTGATATAGTTATTAATCACAAAATGGAACAGGCTCTCTACATAAGAAATATAGATAGTGCATTCATTTAAATACCAGAAAACTGAGTCCC
>CM053580.1:82735040-82753180 GCA_028627135.1 Pseudochirops cupreus
CTTCAAACAGGACAGGGTACCTCAGGCAAAGATCCTCCTCTCCTCACGCACGCAACTGCTCAGCGTCCAGGCAGCTTGGTCCCAGCAGCTCCGGCCCCTGGCAGTTCCTGCCCCAGGCAGTCCTCAGCAGGAGTCCTTAGCAGAGATTCTGCCCTGCTCAAAGCAAAAGGAGTTCGCAACCGCAGCTACTGCCTCTGACACCGCTTGCAGTCAGCACCGCACGGAGACTAGCTTGGTTCCGGCGTTCTTTTGCTCCACCCCTTCCTGCTACATCAGCAAGCTCAAGGGGCGTGGAAGATCTTCAGATCCCAGTATCATTACAGTACCCAACCTGCAAGAATTCCAGAGTCAGCTTATAGAGGCCTTCATACCCAAAGGAGCCTAAATAGAGCATTGTTTTGGTCTGTATTGGTGATTTTTAAAAATAGGGAACTCTTTCCTTCAGTGAAGATGAGGGAATTTAAAGTCCCAGTGAGTTACCTAGGTCACTGAGAGACTTAATTATAAACTCATGATAACTTGACTAGTATATGTCAGAATTAGGATTAGAACTTAGGTCTTCCTAACTCCAAGACTCCTCTCTATCCTCTATGCCATACTGCACACCCAAAAATGAAGCAGGAAAAAGGGGCAACTAACAGATGAGTCATGATCTCTGAATAGCCCAAGTGAATGCCTGAAAATATGCTAGGTATTTTCAGTATGACCATATTGTGAATGGCATCCTAGTGACTTTAAGTACCTAAAATAGGATCAGTCATAAAGTTGTAAATTTAGAGTTGTAAGAATCAAAAGATTATAGATCAGAGTTGGAAGAGACCATGAACATTTCTAGTCTACCTTCATTATTTACACAAATATGAAAAATGAGGCCCAGAGAGGGTAAGTGATTGACCAATGTCTGTATCAGCAAGCACCCTAGCATACCCAGGATGGCTTCTAGCACAGGTTCTTAGGTCTGCTTTTCTAAAGGAAAGCAACTCAAAATGGGTTAACAATCAATCTTACTTTAATCGATCAAACATATATCATTTACCTAGTTCAGGGGAAAAAGTCAGCACCCTGAACTTCAGAGAATACAAACACAAGTTACAAGCAGAAGTTATAAGCAGACAAACAGATAAGAAGATGGGCTTCCAGTTGTCTGACCATTACATCCATACCTAGTCAGTTACCAGAGAGGGAAGCACCAACATCTGGGTTTTTCAAAGGGGGCTGGGGGGAGGCTCAACGGCTTCCCAGAGTCTTATCTGGCCAAATCACACAACTCTTCCCAATGTTAGCCCCAAAGCAAAAACTCACATCAGTGTATATGTAGCCTTCTCCTGGATCAGAGAATGTCACAACCCTCTTGACCAACTGCCCAATCACAAAGTAATAAGGCATGGGCATTCCTGAAGGACAAGCCTCCCGCCACAGGCTCCATGTGACCACATTCAGCCTATTAGGGGGCAAAGTATACTTTCAAATCAGGAAAGGTTCTCAGAGCCACTTAAGTCTATCAAAGGGCCTAGGGGCAGGGAAGATATTCAGATTCCCATAACAATGTCACACAGGAAGTGAATGGCAAAACATTTTAATGTTACCAATGCACATTTACATATTTTATCTAACTTGATCCTCATAACAACCTTGTGAAGTAGTTACAACAGTTATTATCATATACACTTCATAGATAGGGAACTATGCTTCAGAGAGTATAATGTGCTGAACATCACATAGCTAGTAAGAGAGAAACAAGATTCAAATTGTAGTCTCAATTAACTATACTTCTAATACTTTTAACACTCTTCTAAGGTGCCCCTTAACTTCACTGAGTTCCTCTAAACTATGAAATCACTGACACAACTGATTAACCAGTCAATCAGGACTGAAAGCACTCAACAACCGCAACTACAACTACAACTACGACAAAAATCAAATATTTACTGGGTTATCTATGAAATGCTCAGCAATGTGCTAAGCCTTATGAATGGTAAAGGAAGCACAAAACACCATCCTCGCCATAAAGGATCATAAAATATAATAACAAAGGTATAATACTTAAAAATAAGCAATAATAAAAGATAGAGCATAACTTAATTCTAAATTTCATGATATGTCTCTAGTACAACAGGAATTCAGAGGAAGGAAATCAATAATGTCATGGGACATCATGGAAGATCTCATGGCAGAGAGGGGGATTGAAGTTGGCCTTGGATATAAATGGATAAAGTCAGTAAAGAGGATAAAAGAAGGTGTTTCAGGCAAGGGTGACAACAGAAGTAAAGGCAGACATGTAGGAATTGAAGAAAGTAACCTTACTGAATAGAGCAGAAAGCATATGATAGTCATAAAAAATAAAATTGACTATGTAGGTTGTGACCTGATTACAGAGTATCTTGAGTGTCAGTCAAAGTCTAGACTTGATGTGGTAGAGAATAAAGATTTATTGGAGGCTTTTGAGTGCTGAAATATGGCAATGAAAGTGATGTTTAAGGAAGATGAATCTGGCAGCAATGGGTAGGATGGATTGAAAAAAGAAGTGGGAGAAAGAGAAGTCAGTCAGGAGGCTGTTGCATTTATCCAAAGCATAAGGTGAGGAAAACATGGCCTTGGTGGTAGGCAATGGGAAAGGAACCAAAAGATTCTTTTATGGAGAATTAAACATATTTATTTACAAAAGACGTTTATTTCAAATATTCACAAGGTGCTAGCAAGCATCAAAAGGGAATATGGATCTATAAATTGGATCTAAAGTTATTGTACAATCATAGGAAGGTCAAGCTAGAAGACTATTTAAAGATTATCTAGTTCAGGGGTGGGGAATCTGCAGCCTCATGTGACCCTCTAGGTCAGTGGTTCTCAACATTCCTAATGCCGTGACCCTTTAATACACTTACTCATGTTGTGGTAACCCCCAACCATAAAATCACTTTCATTGCTACTTTATAACTGTAATTTTGCTACTGTTATAAATCGTAATGTAAATATCTGATATGCAGGATGTATTTTCATTGTTACAGATTGAACATAATTAAAGCATAGTGATTAATCACAAGAACAATATGTAATTATATATGGTGAAATATTTATTTCTAATTACAAATAAATGAAATTTTGTCTTGAAGTATGGCGTAGCATGGTTAACAGTCTTAATATAACAACAGTAATCTACATTGCTACATTTAGCGACAGTATGCATAAAAAGCCAATGTCAGTGTGAAGGTTGAGATTGCTTCTTTCTCACCAGATCAGAAATTCTCGGGGCAGTCTTTGCAAGGGCACAACGAAGATCATCTTCCACAACAAGTCCACTTCTGTATTTAGACTTGATAAACAACAAGCTGGAAAACCCCGTTTCACAAAGATATGTTGTTGGAAATGGAAGAAGAAGGGGCAACCCAGTCTCAGATGAAACAGGATATGACTGCAAACACTTGATCCAGAATTTTGTTACTGGCATTGTAGAGTAATCAGTTCTCTCTGCATCGCTGTTAATAATTTCAACGAACTCCTCTTGTGCTGTCTCAAGAATGTCTTCAACTTTGACTGTGAATGGGCTTCTGGCAAGTGCAAATGGGGTGTCAGGTAGATTTGAAAGTAAGATGAAATTTCATCAGCAAGCATGTGCAAGTGTTTTTTCATAGAAATTCTCATCGTAATCCTTTTGTCTGGTTCAATGTCATGTTCTTCAAAGAAAGCAAATAAGGTAGGCAACATGTAAATTTTATTTTCATCAAATTTTTTTTTTGCCAAAGCTGAAGTTTCATTTGGAATGATCAGATCTTTTCAGACAAATAGAGGCATGTTCCATTTGGTCCTTGCAGTGATAAATTTAACTCATTCAAGATGGCAAAGATGTCAACCAAGTAAGCTATTTTCTGCAGTTCACTTTTATCGCTGAAAAGTACTTCAAACTGCGGTCTTGCTTTCTGATTAAAAAACACTTTGAGTTCACCATGAAACTCAAAAACACATTTTAAAAGTTTTCTTCTCTACAACCATCTCACTTCAGTGTGAAATAGCAGAGCATTGTTTGGCACATCCAACTCATTGCACAGTTGTGAAAACAGTCGACTGTTTAAAATACTCGCCTTTACAAAATTGGCACAACTTATGACACTTTTCATTACTTCTTGTAACTCTGATGGCAGCATCTTCATTGCTAATATTTGCCAATGAATCATAGAGTAAGTTCCTATGACTTTTGGTGACTCATTCAGTACCAAACGTTGAAATCCAGATCGACCTCCTATCGTACCTGGAGCACTATCTGTGCAAACACCACAAACCTTTTCCCAAGAGATCTTATGTGAATCAACTGTGTCAAATACATCATGTGCAGTAGTTGTAATTTCAAGAGGTTTGCAAAAAAAGAAACTCATCTTTAAAGTCGCCATCATTAACATATCTCACGTAAACCAGTAACTGTGAACAGTTTGCAATGTCTGTAGATTCATCAAGCTGGATACTAAATAGTGGAAGTGGAGCAGATTTAATTTCCTCAATTACCTGATCAAGAATATCAGCAGACATGTCATCTATTCTTCTGTGGACAGTGTCATTAGATAAGGAAATTGCACTCAATTTCATAACAAATTCATCTCTGATCATAACTCGAACAATGTCTTTGGCTGCTGGCAACAGTAAATCCTCAGCAATGGTGTGAGGTTTCATAGCTCTGGCAATTCTGAGTGTCACCAAATATGAAGCTTCAATGGCTGCTACGTTTTGAGTGTGGTACTTGCCACTAGTGTCAAGTCTGGCTTTCTTGAGTCCGTCAGCTTTGCTTCTAAAATAGTTGGTATCCTTGCTGGCAAAGCTCGGATGCTTGCTATCAAAATGGCATTTTAGTTTGTTTGGCTTTATAGATTCAGCTGATAGAACTTCACAACAAATAACACATTATAGTTTCTCAATTCCTGCTGTAATTATTGAGGTAAAACCATACTGTAAAAAATCCTCACTATATTTTCTTTTCTTAACATTCTTCTCTGCACGATCCATTGTCATGGGACGGTTTGCTAATGAAAATAATATATAACAATAGCTTTAATAATGCAAAAGCTAAATAATACAAAAAAATAATAGTTCCTTAAAGTTTCCTATGATTTACCATTCTCTGTTGTTTTGGTTTTTTTTACATACTGTTACTTTCACAAGGGGGCAGTATTCACATCAACCACAGCTGAATATAAAAAGACAATCATCATCCAGATTAAGTTCCACAGATATTTTTTTTGCAGTAGTTGATGATTTTACAGTAAATGATTTTACATTTGCCTAATACTTATAATTCATGAAGTATCATTTTATCTCCAATACTGCTGCTTTCAACACAGTAGCTGCTTTTAACAGAGTAGCTACTCTCTATACACGTGTGACTGGTCCGCATAAGTACATTATGGTGCCAACTCTGTCACATACACCTGTATTTGTATAGGGTGTACGTGATGGGGTTGGTGCGATGATGTCATCATGCTGGGTACTCATATGAGGGCGTATCTGCATGTGGGTGGACCCGCCTGGAGCTGGATAGAGGAGAGGTGTCTCAGTTCCTAAGATCATCGGAAATATGTGTTTTCCAATGGTCTTAGGTGACCCCTGTGAAAGGGTCGTTCGACCTCCAAAGGGGTCGTGACCCACAGGATGAGAACCACTGCTATAGGTTCTCAAGTGTGGCTTTTTGAATCCAAACTTCACAGAACAAATAGCTTTAATCAAAGGAGTTGTTCTCTAAAAGTGGACTCAGTCAAAAGGCCACACCCAAGTATCTAGAAGGCCACATGTGGCCTCCAGGTCTCAGGTTCCCCACCTCTGATTCTAGCTTAACTTCCTTGTTTTACTAATGAGGAAAATGAAGTCCAGAGAATCAATGATTCATCCATGGTTGTATAGGTAGTCAGTTACAGAACTGGGACTAAAATTAAGTTTGGATTTTCAGCCAAGTTTCTAGATATGTGGCTACATGGATGAACAACTAGTGTCATCACTCCCTTGTTATTATTTACATTACAATACTTCCCTAGAAGAGCAAACATAATACAGTTCAAAACAAACTAGAATTGGAATTTTAAAGATATATGTTCATGTTTAAGTTCTCATGGTTGCTAGTGATGGAACCACGGGGAAATAATCTGGCCATTTCTGAGCTTCATTTCCTCTTTTCTAAAACAGGAATAATTCTTACCTCATGGAGTATATGTTACTAAAGTGCAATGTTGCCTATAAAGTTCTGTATTCATATGAATTATTATTATTACCATTAGACTTCTTTCTTTTCACCTTTCAAAGTCTCCCTGCCATTACCCCCTTATTTCCACTGAACCACTTACTATGTGCCTATTTTGAGTCAGTGGAATATTTTTACTCCCTCGTCTATGTACTGAGCAAAGGTGACTGACAATGCAATTCAATTATCATTTATTAAATTCTTATCCTAGATGAAAAGACACTATTCTAGACTTTGGCCATGTAAAGACCAGGAAAGAAATTGTATCTGATCTCAAAAAGCAGGTATTGAACTGGAATAACATTCTTCAAGAACTCAAACATTGCCTTAAGTAATTAGCTTTATTGTTTCCTCACATTCCCAGTGATGATTCATCATGGAGGGTATTGCCCTAGTGGGCTGACTCTAAAAAAATCCTAACATAAGATTTTACAATTTCAAAAGGACATTAAATACACATCAAGGGTAGAAGATTGGACTCGGGGTAAGAGGTTGGTCATTTGGTCCCATCTTCTTTCCACCGCAGTATCACTGAATAGTGATAAAAGAAAAATTCTTGAGGCTAGTTTAGCTCAAGGCTCCTGTTTGCCGTGTGACATCCTGTCAGTGAAGAATTGGAACAAAGGGTCAGCAAAACCTTAAAGGAGGTCAGTGCAACCTTAAGAGTCAGAAATGTTCAGGTACCTGCTCTTCTTGCATATACAGTTGTCTCCTCAGATATTTCAAATGCCCGTAATGTCCAAAATCAGGTAGACTGGATTCCACCCCTGGGTGTCCTTGTTCAGTTGTTTATTTGTTTTTCTCAAATGGCTTTCTTCTTCTTATGACTTCCCTTGTCCCTTTACTTCATATGTCTTTATGTTTCATCTTGAATTTCTGAAAGCACAGCAAGGCAAATATATTACTGTCTTTATTTAAAGATATTTCATTACTTCTCATACTTGGTTTCCTTTACTGAAGCAATAATACTGTTCTAGGGGAGAAGAGGAAAAAAACTTGCAAAGTACATGTTAAAGACACCCTCCAAAGTGACTAACCCAATCAGTACATTCATTCATTAGAGACTTGTTGCAGTTGCATTGTGTGGGATAATTACCTTTTAATTAAAGTAAGAGACCATTACAATTGTTATTGGAAAATATTCTATAAATCAGATTTTTCCACTTCTGAAAACTTTTACTGTGGACAAAGAAAGGTATTAGGTACTGGGGATACAAACATGACAAATCACTCAATCAATAAACATTATTAAGCCCATAAAAAATAGCAGGATTTATCCTTGTTTTCAAGGAGTTTATGATCTAGAAGGAGGAGGAAAATATGTGATATTTGCATAAAAATGACTGAAAGCTCAAATGAAAATGATTAATGAACAGGATGAGCAAGGTTGGAAGAAGAGGATTAAGAAAGATTTCCTGTGATTGTGTACAAATTTTTCCTGGTTCTGCTCTTCTCACTTAGCATCAGTTTGTATAAGCCTCTCCATGTGAATATGAAGACTGTCTCCTCCCCATTTCTTATAGCACAATAGTATTCCATCACATTCATATACCAAAACTTGTTTAGCCATTTCCCAATTGATGGGAATTCCCTCAATTTCCAATTTTTTGCCACCACAAAGAGAGCTGCAATAAATATTTTGGGACATATGGGTCTTCCTCCCACTTCTATGATCTCTTTGGGATACAACCCCAGAAGTTTGACAACTCTACAAGTTTCAGGATGGAAGGAGATACCTACATTCAGGGAAAGATCTAGAAAGAACAGAGTATAAATGGCGACTGAAGCAATCTACATATTATCGTTCTTTTTTCATGTTTGGTTCTCTTTCTTTTTTCCCCATTGTTCACTCCATAGGTTACAACCCTTCTATACAATCAGACTAACGTCCAATGTGAAAGTATTTGCAGATCCTATACTTGATTGCATTCTGCCATGGGGGGGGGGGAGAAGGAGGAGAAAAAATTTGAAATTCATGGGATTGTGGAACTGAATCTTGTAAACTAAAAGTAAATAAACAAATCAATTTTAAAAAAAAAAGGGGAAAAAAAAGGAAGATTTCCTGGAGGGGGTGGCAACTGATCCTGGCTTTGGAGGAGAATATCTATGTGACTTGGTAGAAATGGGTAAGGAGAATGTTTTAGATATGGGGGGATAGAGGCAAAGGATATGAAATATGGATGATAAAGAAACCAAGTGACATTTATCTAATACTTTTAAGATTGACAAAAAAAAACCAATGTTAAAACAGCCTCATGGAGTAGATCTCACACGTATCATTAAAATGCCCATTTTGCTGATGAGGAAACTAAAGGTCAGAAATATTGTGACGACCCACATTCAGAGTTACTAAATGTCAGAGCTAAGATTTGAACCCATATCTATTGACTCAAAGACCTTTATCCTTTTCACTACTCTGTATTGTCTCTTGAAAGGAAAAATGATCATTCAAGTATAGGAGAGGATAAGATGAAATCAGTCATCCAGTTTGTTTGGAGCTTATAGTACTCAAAGCAGAAGAGGATGAAATAATGCTGGAAGGGAAGGTTTAGAACAAGATCATGAAGGGTCTTTATTGCCAAGCTATTAAGTTGTATAATATCCTATTGATAATAGAGAGCTGCTAATCATGTGATCACATCTCATCATTGGGGAGATTCCTTTGACATCAGTGAGAAAAATAGTTTGTAGAGTCTGAAGATAGACAGATCATTTAGGATGCTTTTGAAATTGTCAAGATAGAGAATAAAGTGGGCTTGAAAAGGAAAAAAAAAAGGGAACCAATGTGAGAAATCTTTTAAAAGCAGAATTGACAGGATTTAGTAACTGGATATAAGGGAGAGGGAAGAGTCAAGCAGTTAAGCTTGGATGACTGAAAAAGTTGTGGGTACTATCAGAAGAAATGAGGTAAGGCAGGTTTTTCAGGGGATAATAGGTTCAGTTTTGTACATACTGAATTTGATGTACTGGAGGATGGATAGGCAGCAGTTGGCATATATATAATTATTGGACTGGAGCTTAGAGTGTTTTACCTCTTGATTTTCATTTTTTGCCTACAGAGGATTTGGAGATGAAGATGCAAGTTATTTTTAGAGAGATGGTAAGTCGAAAGTATAGGAGTAGATCAGATTGCCAAGGAAAAGGAAAACGATCTATGTGGCTACTATTAGGGACAAGACTGAAGTTCTCACACATTTGTGAAATTCAAGCATACACATACATGCAAAGTGCATAGAGTGCTGAACACCTTGGTTCAAATCCCAGCTCTGACATTAGCTATGTAATTATGGATAAGTTGCTTATTTTCTCTCTGTAAGCCTCAGTTTTCTCAGTTCTAAAATCAGGATCATAATGAGAATAAAATCTTCAATTTTCACAATTCTTTAAACATTCAAAATCTTAGTTTTCACTTCAGCATGTGAGAATATAAATATCTATTCAAGTATAGGTTCAAGGTTCATGATTTGGTTTCTTTAATTTAAAAAATTATTCATATTTTTCTTCTTCCTTCTCATACAATTTCCAACCAAATACACCTTTTCTCCCTTTCTAGCTATCTTATGGTTTGCAGATATCTCTATTACCTCAAATATAAATTCCTTGACTATCACTGAGGATATTACACTCAACATGAAAAATTTAGCCCTTATAGTAAACTCTAGAACTCCTTGGTATATCTTTAAATGGTTATCAAATGGGAACAGAATGGTAACTAATCAGTTACAGACGGTCTCCAGAAACACTGGACACAGAGTATGCAGGAGGACCTAAATGTGTGAAGGATGAAGCCCCACCCCCAGCTGACATAACTTGTTGTTTTCATTCCAAGCTGGACTCCCTGAGTGTCCTTGTCAGTCTGCACCAGACTCAGAAATTGCTTGTATAGCTGGAACCGTTGTAGATAGGCAGACCTTCCTATCTTCTTGGTCTAGCTGTTCCCAGGGGAAGAGAATCTGACTTTTGTCATCTCCTTGCTCCTCCACTTTTGGAGATTTTTTTCCCCTACCTTTGATGTATCTTTTCCCCTTCCATACCACTCCCCTTTAGGGGGAGATTTCTGATTTCTCCTCCTTTCTTTGTTGTACTGTCATAAATATGCAAACTTCTGTGAGGATTATGAACTCTTTTCCCTGACTTTGGGTTCCACATGCACATTCATTTCTCTTGGAATAAATCTAGTTCCAACATAATGTCTCATGGACTTATGATATTGTTTTTGGTTAGCATAATTGATTTCTCCTATTTACAGAGTCAAGTTTTTTTTTTAAATTTATTTGAGGGCTAATTTATATTTTTATATTCAAATTATTACCATTTCATTTTTTCAGAATGGGAGAAAAAGTAGGGGTTCAAGTTTTATTATTTGAAAATTCTAGCAAATAGATTGATAATACTTTATATTAATAATGACTATTTTAACAATAACATTACTTCATATTTATATAGTGAATATATACAAAGTACTTTGATGGAGATACCTTGAAATCCCCAATTCAAATGAAGATTTGAGGTTATTTCTTCATCTGAGCAAAAAAGAAGATAAGTTATTAGTAAGGTCACATGGCTAGTCACAAGTTTCTATTTCATGGCTGATGTAGAACCAGAATTGGAATTTCCTGACTGTTTCAGAGAATTAATTGGTGTCACAGCCCTAATTGGAAAGAAGCAGAGACAAAACCTTTAAACAGCGTAATGACTCCACCTAAGCACAACAAATCAAGGATGATAGTCATGAGGTCAATGTTTTGGTGTTAGCTCTGGGTAGTGACTCAAAAGGGTAACTCATATTGAGAGACAAAAGTGGCTGTCCATGTAGTAGTAAGAAAAGACTCATAATGCTTATTAAAAAAATATTCACCTCTTCAACTCTGCAGAGTGCCTCAAGCTGAGGTCTGTTCCTTTCCCATCCCTTCTCCAAGGTGATATACATCTCATTTGTGAATTTTTCTCACTTTTGTTATCATTTTATATTTATTTTAACCTCCTTTCAGCTACACAAAAATATTCAGAGGGGCATATGTTTTTATTCTTCCTGGGTCATTCAAGGGAGGGCACAGGACAAATTACACTGAGATTGCTCTTTCTTTTATCTATATTTCTATAGAAATGAAGACTACATTAGATCTGTGTCAGCGATGTAAATGTTCTTTCAACTAGGTGTGACCCTGGTCTTCAAATGTAACTATGTACACCACTATATGTCAACACTTCATGTTCTTGTCTCCTGAGAGACAATTAAACTGACTATATGGAATTCAATAAAGAGGGAAGGAACCATCTTTTTTAAAACACACTGTTGAAAATTTATTATAGCACTGAGTTCACAAGGTGATACTAAAAACAAAATATTTTCTCAATTTTCTTTTTACTTATTTTTGAGTACATTTGATCTAAGAGTTCATAGCTAATGTGTTAGCTATGAAGAAATATGTATGAATCACTACGTGAGTAGTATAAAATAGGTACTATGAGGATATACGCATGTAAGAGGGGTATTACAGACCCTTCTATAATCTCAATTTATATAACTAACAAGATGTTCTATATCCTTATACCATTATAAGATAAGAATGCTTCTTTGATTGAGTTACAAAAGCAATAAATGAAATGTAAAAAGAAGTTGTGAAAGCATCTTTTCAATTTGGGAGGAATGAAGTGATTCAGATCATTGGATAAAGTCAGATGATACTACAGAAGAAATATATTGGGATTTATTGTTGCTTAGTTATTTTCAGTCATGTCCAGTTCCTTGTGATCCCATTTTTTGGGCCAAAGATACTATAGTAGTTTGCCATTTCCTTCTTCAGCTCATTTTATAGATGAGGAGCTGAGGCAAAGGGTGTAAGTGACTTGCCCAGGGTCACATAGCTAGAAAATATTTGAGGCCAGATTTGAACTCAGAAAGATGAGTCTACCTGATTCCAAGCCCAGTGCTCTGTCCACTGCACTACTAGCTGACCTTATATTGGGATTAATTGAAGTAATTAAACTTATCTCTAGGTCTACACTATCAGAGAAAATATTCTAACATCAGATAAATCAAAGCTTCTTTAGGGCCTTGCAAAAACAGATGCCTTGCATCTCTATCAGAAGGTAGGGGAGAGTGATGATAAGACCAAAGTGAAAATTACATTCATATCATTGAAAAATGGACCAGAAATAAGTAGTGCATCCAAGTTAGAGCAGAGAGAGAACATTCTAGACATACCAAAGAAAGGTACTTTCATAAGGACTCCCTGAAGGGAGAAAAATACTTCTAATAATGAGAATCAATGAGTTACTCTTAGACTATCTGTGTCTTCTAAATTTGAGTCTATTTCATCCAGGGCGCTGGCATGTGAAGTAGTGTGCCTCTGATTTGGGGAAAAATGTTTTGTACCTCTTGTTCTTACTATGCAATCTCAGTAAATATCATTTTGTAAATGCTAGTTGATATCAACTGCTTACTGAATCTTGAGGAGAATGTGCAGAAGTACTATAAACAAAACAGGTCACATCGGAGTTATAGAGTCCTACAGAGAAAAGTAATCGACCACCCTATGTTGACCGAATCTTGAATTCTGAATTGGGGGTTGGGACAGTAAGTCCAAATGGGACTCCATACCTATGTACGCAACACACACACACACACACACACACACACACACACACACACACACACATGCACATGCACAGAATATAAAACATGATTCATTCCATCAAGGAATTTGCAACTAATTGTGCACCTAAGAAAGACACATAAAAAGTTATATAAAAATAAAAATTTAAAATAAATAAAATACAGTATTAGAAGATATATCTCAAGTGAAGAGGAGGGCATACATAATTTCAAATCATGTAGTGTCATTGATTTTGTTTTGCTTTCAATTGCTAAAGGATAGACTATATAGCAAGTGGTATAAATTGCCTCCAAAGAGTATAAAATCATCGGGAACTGGAGTGGTCTGGAAAGATTTTGTGAAAGAGATACTCCTTGATTTGGGTCTGAAGAGATGAATTAGATTTAAATTAGATAGATGGAACTGACTGGGTAGGAATTTTCAGGCATGTGAATCAGTAAGAACAAAGTCAAGTGAGTGAGAAAATTTGGGGTATCGTAAAAGGACAATAAATAGGTCAGTTTGCCTAAAGGAAAATATCTTCCTAAGATTTATTGTAGTGTTGTGGGGGGCGGGGCCTTAAGAGTAATGAAGAATTGAAAAAAGAAAGGGATTCTTAATGACTGTGATTTGGTTTGGAATTCTTCAAAGGAGAAAAAAAAGAAAAGTCATGTCCAACCACTACTATTTTACCCTGACCTCAAAGTACAATTGAAACAATCTTTTTCTTGTAATTCAGAATGTTGATGTCCAAATATGTGCAAGTTCTATGTCATTAGTCCAGTTGGAGCACTAGGTGAAGGGATCAAGACTATTCAGCTCAACTCTGGCATCCAGGAAGCTGGGCACCTAACAGAGAATTAATTGGTGACAAAGCACTAATTGGAGAGCAGCACAGCCAAGGTCTTTAACCAGCCGAATTTCTAGAATGTGTCTATTCCTTCTAATTAACATTACAAAATGTTTGGTCTTAGTGTTAGTTTCCTGTTGTTCAAAAATGAACGGAACAAATACTCAGTTGTATTCTTGAGAAGTAAAAAGCCAGTTAAGTGAAATGACTAGTAGTTTTGAAGTAGTGTAGATGCAGACAAAACAAGGGGTTAATTCAGGGAGGATAATTAATCAAATCAGCTAGTTGGTGTCATAAGGACAAAAGAAGTCACTCCTTTTTAATTTTTTCAACTGATTGTGTTAGTGGCACATAGTTATAAAAGGTAGGAGTGATTTTTAAGAACTCAGCCTACTAACAGCATGCTTCCTCTACAAAAAGGAGTACAGATCTATGTAATTCACACTTCCTGTAATGGACAAGGTTGGCAGGTTGTTGATGATTTTTTTCTCATTTTTCACTTTATCTTTTGTTCATTTCAAATGCCATTCATTCTCTCTTCCTTCTGAGGGTTCATAGAACCAGAAGACAAGAACAGACCACTGCCTGAATCCAAAGACTATTTGCCATGAGAATGAAATCCATCTCTTTGGTTTTACAATGTAATGATTTTATAATGCTTTATATTTATATGAGTAAGAATAATTTAGCAATGATGGTGATCAGTCAGGAAATCAGGTTCTGTTGGATCTGCTATTGAATATATCACCTGGGGACATATCACCACTGCTCAGATTCTCTAACAATATTCCAGGCATGGTGTGAGAGAGAATGTGGATTAAGGATGTTCCAAAGAAGCATCCAATGACTTTCATTTGTGGATGTCTAATCATTTTTATAAATGTTACTATTGGGAAAGATGATGCTTACTTCACAGCTGGAGAGAGTGAAGCATAGAGAAATTAAGAGACTTTTCTAATGGTCCCAGCCAACTAAAGCACTCAAGCAAAAAGCATGGCCAATGGCTCTTAACTCCCAGTTCAGCACTTGTCCATCAGACTATATTGGTCTGATATTGGGGGTTTGCCCTTTCTTAGAGGATAAATAAAAGATTATACTATTTTTCCTATGCATATTTATATGGCCAACAAAACCATCCCCAACGGAGTATAGAGAGCAAGGCCACCCGTGCAGGGTAGAGGATCCATGAAAAATCATGCTGTGGCTCTTGCTCCTTTCTGGAATTTTTTTATACAGATGAATGCTGTAATTGATTCATGACTTCATTAATTTGAATACTCCTTTCAAAAATGTAGATAGCAACTTAATATTGCCTGCCTTTACTGTATTATTCTTGATCTTATCCAGGTTACAACAAATTCAGTTGAGCATTCTGAGCCTTGCAGAGGGAATGGAAGGGAATATATATCAGAGGCATGTGTGTGGAAAAGGAGAGGGGCAGTCCTACCATAGTGCCCTGATTAGTGAAGACCTCAAATGGCCTCTTATATATAGGTCAGTTACGCTTCATTTTACTCCCTGGGTATCATCTAGCCATCTGCCTTGCTACTGTTAACCCTTTCCCTTCTTCCTACCCCTTTACTTTTCAATTCTGGCCCTAGAATAAATAATACCAATGCTGCACTAATGGATAGACTTTTCATCGTTGTAAATTTTCTGTCCCTGCTTATCACTCCGCTTTCTATATTACACCGCCCGCCATTATAATATAAGCTACTTAAGGGCGGGGAGTATCTTGGTTTTGTGTATGTAAGCCCAAACTTCACAGTGTTTAGCACATAGTAAGTAATTAACAATTTTTTAAAAAATTATTCATTAGCAACAGTAGGAAACAAGTTGGAAAGTTATTTCCATTAGAATCTCAAATCTCTTTTTTGAACCAACCAAGTACCTTCTTCTCTCTCAGCTGTCTTCCCTGAGTGATCACCCATCTGCTAAGTGTGTTCCTGAAGGATTATAGGGGGAATCTTTAAAGCATGGGACTCGGGACAACCAAAATAAAATGTTATGCCTTAGGGGCAGCTCACTTAAGTTTATCATCTTAATCATTCTATGTAGAATTAATGGACTTGAGTACAACCCGACTGTGAATATTTTTAAACTAAGCCATTCAGATTTCGTCTTTATTTTACAGGCCTATCTTCCTTATTAAGACCCTCTGACAGGAAAATAAATGAAATCCACATTCTTTTCTACTTATCCATCATAACTGCTTAAAGATGCAACTGATGTTGGAAATCATCCTCCCTTTGATGGTGTTAGACATATTGATTTTCATATTTCACCTATACAAGGACATCTAATTCAAGGCATAGGCTGAGCAGAAATTCTCCCTCTTTGCCTTTTGAATACCTAGCCATGCTTAAAGTTCAATTCAAGCATTTATTCCCCAAGGAAGCTTTGCCGGATCCCCCTCATTGACAATGAGATTTCCCTTTGCCAATCTATTCACCTATGTTTCCATTTACCATCCCTGTACCTTTCTGTCAATTCAAGTCAAAAATCGTTATTTATTAAGTGCTTACTATATCCTAGACACTGTGCTAAGAGTTAAGAATACAAACACAAGAAGTGCATGCCTTTAAGGACCTTAAATTCTAAAGGAGGAACACAGCGCAAAAAAAGAAAGCTATAAAGTGAGGCTATGGGGAAAAAATGAAGATATTCAGTTGTGGGGGTGGGGTATGGAGAGAAATTCTGGAGAGTCAAGATTACAACCTGGAGAGTCATATTGATATGACTGGTCTGCTTACTTAACACTTTTGTCATTCATTAATTAATTACCATTAAAAACGTGAAGCAAAAATGGCAATAATAACAATAATTTACCATACAAAAGAAATCATTTCTCTAGTGTTCCATTATGATAATGGTCGACATCAGACGTGACAAACAAGCAGCCCATGACATCCATGTGGTTTATAACATTTTTGAGTGAACTCAGACCCCAAAGGGAACTACAATAAAAAAAAAAGAATAAGCACCCATGACCTAAAAGGTCTTATTATCCAATCTCTTATTTAATTTATTTGCTTGTTTTTTTTACAGAAAAAGTAATGTGTTGAACTTTGGTGTTCAGGACTCATTCCTTTCCTCTTCCTAACAGCACACATTCCCTTTCTTTATTCATTCTTTCTACAAATTTCAGTGTACTTTTTTTTTTCTTTTCTGGCAGGTATCCAGTGCTCTTAATTTGGCCCAAGTTTTTCTGCAATGAGACTAAAAGCTACATAGTGAACACATTGAATTACTAACTTTGTGAATATCTCTTCTCTTTCCCTATTCTACTCTACCCCTGTATTTGATATTTTGAATTCATCAAACCACAGATTTGAAGTTGCTAATTGCCTTGATAAACTTCCTCATTATGGATAGAGAAATTGTGGTCAAATAAGGTGAATGGATTTTCCAAGCTCACAAGTATAGCAGGAATGTACTGGAGCCAATCTGAACTAGCATGGAAGAGCTGTTTGTTAAATGTTCAATGTGAACATTTACCCCTCAGAAATCTGCAAATGCTACAAATCTGGGCTTGAGTTATTGTTTTGTTAATTTTCTAGACTTAAAGTGATGGAGAAATATTAATAATTCAGACTAAATTTAAAAGTGTACTGTGTGTACATTTTGAGAGAACTGAACTTGTTAAACATTTATTAGCACATTCATGCATATGATAAGCAGCACAGTATAGTGGGGAAAATGCTGGGTTTAAATTTTTGCTTCATTATTCCAAGTTCTGTACAAGATATTTAACCTTACTGAGCCAATTTCTTCATTTGTAAATATGAAGGTTTTGATAGCTTTTAAATCTCTTTTCTAGCTCTACATCTATGGTTCTATGATTCTTAGCATATTTGACATTTGAACCTAGATTCTCTGATTCCAAATATTAACTACCTACCAACATTTACATTTGATTAAAAACCCCAATGATCAAGTACCAATGACTAGAATTCTTAGCATGTACTTACAAAGGCAATATATCTCGTGAGTGCAGTTTTTGGAAGGTATAAAGCAACAATATAAAGTGATCTAAGGTTTCTGGTTAAAATGATGGAGTTTAAGACCTAGATACAAGCTTAAATTCCTAACGAACATCCCAGTAAAACTCTAAAAATGCACCTGAAGAACATCAATAAAGAAAACCAAAAGGAAATTGTTATAATCTTCTCCAACCAGTCTGGGGTTTCATAAAACTTCCAGCAACTTGTGGAGGCTCTGAAATGAGACCAGCCAGTGCCAATGGAATGCAATGTTTAGAAGTAGCTTGTGTCCAAGTCTGAACCAACCAGTCAATCAATGCACATTAAATAAGAACCTACTGTGCAACAGGCACTATTGTATCGGCAAGCACCCTAGCATACCTAGGGCGGCTACTAGCACAGGTTCTTAGATCTGCTTTTCTAAAGGAAAGCAACTCAAAATGGGTTAACAATCTTACTTTAATCAAACGTATCATTTACCTAGTTCAGGGGGA
>CM053580.1:82753680-82775736 GCA_028627135.1 Pseudochirops cupreus
CGCCACAGGCTCCACGTGACCACATTCAGCCTATTAGGGAACAGAGTATACTTTCAAATATCCAAGGGTCCTCAGAGTCACGTAGCCACTTTAGCAAAGGGCGTAGGGGCAGGGAAGATCTTCAGATTCCCATAACAACTATATAAAATAAATGTTGGGGAGGGGATACAAAAAGAGACAAAAGACAGTCCCTGTCCCCAAGGAGCTCACAACCTAAGGGAAGAGATCACGAATAAACAAATATATCCAAAGTCAGTTGTATTCCAGATAAAGAGGAAATAACCAATGATGGGAAGGCCCAGTAATTAGGAGGGTTTGGTGAAGGCTTCCTATAAAATATGAGATAAGATTCCAGGGAGGTCAGTGGGCAGAGTTGATGAAGAAGAGTGTTCTACCCATAGGAGAAAGCCAGAGAAAATGCCTGCAGCAGAGATGGAGTGTCTTGTTTGTGGAACAGCCAGAAGGCCAGCATCACTGGATCAAGACTATGTGTTGGGGAGTAAGGTGTAAGAATACTGGAAAAGGTAAGAGGAGTCCAGGTTATAAAAAGGTTTTGAATGTCAAACAGAGCATTTTAAATTTGGTCCTGGAGGAGGTAGGAATCTACTGGAGTTTAGTGAATAGAGGAGTGATATGGTAAGACTTGAACTTTAGGAAAATCATTTTGGTGGATGAATGGAAAATGGATTGGAATGAGGAAAAACATGAGGCCAGCAATCCCATCAGGAAGCTAATGTAAGAATTTAGATGTGTGTGGACAAGGGCCTACACTAGATTGGTGGCAGTGTCAGAGGAGAGAAAGGAATATATGAAAGAGATTACAGAGGTGAAATCAATGGACTTTGGCAACAGCTTGGATATTGGAGGTGAGAGTAGTATAGAGTTGAGAATAGCTGTGAAGTTGTCAGCCTGAGGGACAGAGAAGATGATTTGATCTCTGTATTTTATAGGGAAGGTAAGAGGGAGGGAAGGTTTAGAGGCAAAGTAATGAGTGCTGGTCGAACAAGATCCAAAGTATAGTACACAGGCAGCATGTGTCCAAACCATTGTAGAACAGCCCCAAAAAACACAGCTCTGGCATCATAGAGCTCAGGAAGCTCCAGCCTTGCCTCAAAATGAGTTAGGGCTAGGTTGGTCCTTACTTTTCCAAGTGTTCATGTCACATGCACAGAGGCAACGCATGAGAAAGAGGCAGCCCAGTGTCCAGGCATCCTTTGCTAGTGCACCTCTTAGGTAGTGTGAAACTAACCCAGAGCCCAGTCAGCACATAGCTGAAATACAGTAAGGGACAAGATCAGACCAGCCTTTGGGCAGCTTAATGATCACTCAACCCTTGCAACCCATGATTAGCCCCAGCAGTAGAAAAGGCATAGACCATTACTGGCCCATTAGAATGTCAGCTCTGAGGGAAAGGTGTTTGTCTTTCTTTGTATTATTAGTTTGAATCACTATTCATAGAACACAGAAGTGCCTAATAAATGCTTCCTGACTCGCTGACTGGGAAACAAAACACTTGGAGGGTTTGAAGAAGACCTGCTACCTGTGTAATCAAAAAATCTGGTTAGGGCTTATCAGGATCATCATAAGTGGTGGACTCAACTATGAGTTTGAATTGTGGAAGGAGAAAGAAAGGTACAGAGGAAGGTCCTAGGCCAAAACCAAAGTTGAGTCACCAGAAGACTGAGAAAAACTCAAGAACTCCTCCAGATGCAGGAAGGCTATATGAACATTTACTGTGCATTTACTATGTGCCAGGCACCACGCTAAGTGTTGAGAATGCAAATATGAGTGAAAAGGAAGTAATTTCCTGCTCTCATTTCCCCATTTCAATGGGGAAAACTACCATACAAAAAGGAGCAAGAGTTACTAGCAAATTCAAGAGGTGAATTAGGCATGGCTTGGCTGGATCCCTACCCAAAACAGAAGCCCTGAGAGAAACTAATCAAAGGAAAAAAGATCTATGCTAAGTCTTGGCATCAAGGACCAAGCAGAGCTTGCCCATGCCACTCATGAATATGGGAGATAATAGATTCTTACCTAATCATGAAGCTATAATCCAGAAACAGAGGCTGGAGATGTGAGAAACTAAGGAAAATTACAAAGCAAATTAAATATTATGGATTTTGAAGACTCAAGGCATAAACCCAGAAGAAAATAGTCTTTCTGAAACACATAAAAACAAAGTCTGAGACAAGAATAACCTGTGCACATGAACTCCTAGAAGTGAGTTGTCAAATATGCAACCCACGAGTTTCATGCAGTCCACATATTTCCTGAATGTGTCCCAAACTGTAATAAAATGTTCCTATCTGATTTTAACATATGGATATATTAATAAAAATAAATGTATAAATTATGTGGTTTTCTAAATCAGTATGTGTCCTGCAGGGATACTTATGTACAATTTAGTGGTCTCTGTTTCCATTTGAGTTTGAGACCACGGTCTCAGAATGCATGGAAGAAATGAAAGAAGAAATAGAAAATTCAACATTAAATGAAATGGGACTTAGGAAAAAAAAATAATGGTAAGGAGTGTTAGAGTAGTAGGTGGTAAACCCAAATCAATAAATTCTTCTAAAAATTAGGATAGGCAAAATGAAAATCAGTTAGATAAAAATAAATATTTAAATAAAAACATTGAAAAATAAAAAAAAAATAAAAAGAAATGTAAGATAGATCATAAGGTATATGCTATCAAAAACAACTGACCTAAAAAACAGGTCAAGGAACCATGAATTAAGAACCGTTAGATGAATTGAAAATTATTATTTTTAAAAGCCTGCACACTATATATTTTTTTAAATTGCCAGATATATTAGAATTAGAGAGAACAGAAGTAGAAGGAATCTGTAATTACCTCCAGCAAGAAAAATCCTTAAAATGAAAACTCCCAAGAATATTGTCATTCCAAATGGTTGGAATCAAAATTGAAAGAGAGAGAGAGAGAGAGAGAGAGAGAGAGAGAGAGAGAGAGAGAGAGAGAATTAAAAATTGAAAATGAAACAAAGGAAATATTCCAGAGGGGGGAAATGATTATTTAGGTGAAAAGGACAAATATTCATAAAAATATAATATACCTATTAACAGAACAAGAAATTAATTTTTAAATGGCACAGTATTAGAAAAAGAAAGCAAACAAGTCTTACATGAACTCCCCCAAAGAAAATAATAACACGTGACTGTGTTTTACAGGTGGTTTACAGGTAGTTTCTAGGAAACATTCTGTTGTACCCAAACCCAAATAACAAGTCACTACATGACCCTGATCTATTCTGGGGAATTGACTGTTCTCCACTCCCCCTTACTCAATGACCCTCCACCCTGTGCCCTCTACCATGTTCTGGGAAGCTGACTACAACCCTCTACCCTGCTATTTCCGCCCTGTTCTAAGAGGGACCCCCATGCTCCAGGAAGGTTGCACCCTTGTACCCTTGCACCATATTCCCAAATTAGCCCCGAGCTATATACCTCTAACCAATGGCTGTTCGTGGTTTCTGTACGTCATTGCTTGTGCTAGCTTCCCTCCCTGATTGTGGTTTTTGTGGTTTCAACCTTGTAAAATACTGTTCATACCTTCCATCAAGACTACCTAATTTGGGTCCCTACCATATGTCAGTGGTTCTCAACCTTCCTAATGCCGCAACCCTTTAATACTCATATGTGGATGTATCTGGGCATATCTTCATGTGGGCAATACCTGCCTGGAGACGGATAGAGGAGTGGTGCCTCGGTTCCTAAGATCATGGGAAATATGTGTTTTCTGATGGTCTTGGTGACCCCTGTGAAAGTGTTGTTCAACCCCCAAAGGGGTTGCGACCTACAGGTTGAGAACCACTGGCCTAGGTAGTCACAGGCTTGATCAATAAATTCACACCTAAATTTACCTTGAACCCAGGTCTCAGCTCACTCTTATTCTTTGCACAACAATTCAAAGAAAAATTAATTTCAGTATTTTAATTTGAAAAAAGAATGAGAAAAAAAATCCTACCAAACTCTTTCTATGATACAAATGTTTTTATACTTATATTCTTGTTATTTTTGTTCTTCAGTTTTTCTGTTGCGTCCAATTCTTTGAAACCCATGGACCACACTGTCCATGGGATTTTCTTGAGAAAAATATGGGAGTGGCTTGCCATTTCTTTTAAGCAAACACAACTTAAATGATTTGCCCAGCATCACATAGCTATTAAGTGTCTGAGCCTAGATTTGAACTCAGGTCTTCCTGATTGCAGGACCAGCACTCTATACACTGAGTCATCTAGCTATCCTTACTTATACTATACTTATATACGCTTATATTAGTTGGACACAAATAAGAAAAAGAAAATTATAGACCAAGATCATAATGAATATCTACCTAAAATATTAATTTATATTATTAAATATGCTTTAATAACATTTTAAGAATATTATTTATTATAAAGAAATTGTATATATGTCAAGAATGAAAAGTTTGTTGCCTATAAGGAAAATGATGAAGATATGAAACGATATTAATAACAAAAATAATAAAAACATCACGTGGTCTTGTAAAGCCAAGCACAAGCAGTTTTCCAGAAGACTGCTGCTGTGAATAGCTCTAAGGTTCTGATCCATAGTATAGTGAACTCTCTATTTATTCAGCAGTAAACTAAAGGAAAATATTCATAGAAACCAAAGTACAGCATTCACAATGTTATAACATAACAACTTATCACTAAAGTGGCCACATAGTTTTCATCAAAGTGGCCACATAGTTTAAAGCAAAAGATATCATTCAGTAAGTCCTCAACTCAATCATCCTTAAGGAGCAAGTCCCTTTAAGGAATATAAAGTACAATCATTCAGTAAATCCTTAATTCAATCATCCTTAAGGAGCAAGCCTCCTTAAAGGACACAAAGTAGAAAGGTCAAAGTTCACCCCTGGGTCACAGTTAATCATGATCTTCTTAGTTATCAATAAGTACCAAGAAGAGGTCTTTTCATCTTGACTTGAGGCTGGCTGTCAGATTCCATGGTTCCTTTTCCATGGTCCCAGCTCCTGCCTGAATCTACCCAACTATCACCTGGATTCAAAGGTAGGCAGCTCTCAGATCCTCATCCAGCTCCTTGTCTAGTTACTCATACAGTTCCTACTTCATATTGAAGCTCATGGTGTCCAGTCCACCTCAAGTCCTTCACAGTTTCTGTTTCTGGCAAGACAAAGCTTAACAGAACCAAAAACAACATTCATGCACATTGCAGGCACCATCATCAATTCACTTTCTGCCTGTGAAATCAACACAGACCCACAAACAAAGTCTGAGTATTCAAGACAGATTGTCAGTATACTATCAGGGCCTCTGAAAACCTCCTCTAGGACTTCTCTAAACAGACAACAAGAAAATCCTCTTTCAGGGTTTCTGTACAAAGTATTATAAACACAAATCAACACAGACAGAACAAACAGAGTGCCAAGATACCACAAGTTTTCTCCTTCTCAGCTCTGCCACCACAAGTGTTCTCTTCTCCATTCTGCTCTTTCGCAGCTTGGGCTTCTCCTTATATATATATATTTTTTCTTTTTTTTGTAGCATGGCTAATATAGCAATATGTTTTGCATAATTTCATATATATAATTAATATCATAATGCCTGTCTTCTCCATGAGTGGGAAATAAGCTGGAAGGACAGAGAAAATTCAGAACTTGGAACTTTATTAAAGGATATTAAATGTAAATTAATGACAAATTGTTTTTAAAAGGAGAAAGAAAACACAAAATATGAAATAGATCCATACAAGTCATCAGACTGTATATATGTTACTAACAAAACTTAACAGAAAGATATTAAAAACTAAATTTCGTGAAAAAATAACTATAGGTTATATAAAATACTAGGAGTCAGCTTACCAAGCCACACATCCAAACCATATGAATACATTTACAAAACACTTTTACTAAAATAAAGACTAATGCAAACAATTTGTTAAATAGTGATTGCATATAGTTAGACCAAAATTAGTTTTAGACCAACACCTTGTAACAAAGAGATTCTACAAATGGGTATATGACTTAATTTTTAAAAGTCCCATCATAAGCAAATTAAGACCATCAAGGAAGGAAATAATCTTTCTCAGCTGGAAATAGATAAAAATTGATGACAAAGGAAGAGATCAAGAGTATCATGGAATTTAAAATAACAATTTTTGATTAAGTAAATTTAAGAAAAAATAAAATAAGCAAAAATAGTTGTGAATGTCTTTTTCTCTAATGCCATTTACTTGAACCCCATTCAAAAGTGTTCAAAATATCAGTTGCTAGTGGTTAACTCTCTAGTATTATTTAATGAATATTAATGTTATCTGTCTACCTATCTATCTATCTATCTATCTATCTGTCTATCTCTCTATGTGCCTCTCTATCTATATCTGGAAGGGCTTTCAGAGGCCTTCAAGTCCAGTTCCATAATTTTCCAGCTCAGCAAACTGAGGGGTTGGAGATTTTGATGTAACTTACTCAGTTCCTGAAGTTTCAGAAGAGTAGGTATTGTTTTGAATTTTATATATAAACTTGCTTCTGTTTATATTCTTCCTCATGTATCTCACTCTTATTTTCTGATTTTTCTGGATACTTCTTTCCATATATCTTTGTCTCTTATTTTCTGTCTCCATTCATTGCACTGTTTTCTGGAAGGCCTATAAGAATTAACTAAAATAAAATAAATCAGGTTAGAGGTTCTGATTATCACAAAATGACCTCTTGGCCACTTAGGATGGGAGTGAGAATGCTAATATGTTTCTATTTCCTTTAAAAAATAGCTCTCCTTTTCCATTCTACATTGAATGGCAGAATGAAAGTTTCAAGGCTTTTTTTTTAAAATATTGTTAGTCTAAATAAGAAAGACTTCACTTTGTTACTAGTTCTGTAATTATGTCTGTTTCTTGGGACAGCACAGAAATGAAAACTGTTTTGTATTACTTTTTGTGTGATAGGTTACCATGGCCAAACAATGCATCACCAAATTGCCAGTCTTCTCATGATAAGCCATTTGGTCTTCTTAGATTGGTCCTTGGAAAGCAGACCCAAATATTTTTTAGCTTATGAGAGCTTGAATTTATGCTCTCCTGGAAGCACCTTCAAGGACTGAATGTTTCAATGAGGTGTCAGAGTAGTGCTTTGTGGAGGGCATTGAAGATGAAAATGGGCTGATCCTAGAATTTAATATATTACTGAATTTTCTTTGGAAATTCTTGCAGCACTTTCAATGACACTAGCTTTTTTTTTATTGTGTTTTTCCCCTGAAACAAAAGCCCCACTAAACAAACAAACAAACAAAAAACTCCTCCAATGCTGAATATAAGTTTTGTCTCTGAATACAATCATAACTGTGTGATTCTGAGTTAGACAGCTTCTCAGCATCCAAGTAACTCTCTAAGACTGTAAGCTTCTGAGAAAGTGCCAACTTGTACTAATAGAAGGAATTTCCTCTTCTGAGAATTTGCTATAATAATGAAATTAATGGTCCCGTCCCTGTCCTATACCCTATACAATACCAATCTTCATAGAGAGATTCAATGTCTATGGATTACGGATTTCCTCAATCTATAATGAATCACAATTGCAGTTAACCCAAAGAACAGTACCAAGATATATAGCAGGCACAAACAGGTTGTATAGGTTGTAGCATATGGCCAATAGTGAAATTTGAACAAGGTACATACATATGCACACACACACACACACACACACACACACACACACACACACACACACACACATACACATACGCGCGCGCGTGTGTGTGTCTGTGTGTGTGTCTGTGTGTGTGTGTGTACATACATATATAACAGCAAAGGCATGCACAATCAGAAAATAAGCTGAGATTATCAGGTAGAGGAACAAGTGACAATTGATATCCAGTTTATGTGCTGATCTGGTGTCCAAGTAATAATAATAATAATATAATGATAATGATGATGATATTATTATTATAGCAACAATGATTACAATTCGCGTAGTGCTTTAAGGTTTGAGAAGTGTTTTATAGACATCATTTCACTTGACCCTCATGATAACTCTCTATTATTTCCATTTTGCAAGTGAGGAAACTTAAACATAAAGAGATTGAGTGACTTTCCCAAGTTACACATCTAGTAAGCATTGAAGGCTGGATTTGGATGCAGGTCTTTCTGACTCCAGGTTCAGTGCTATGTACACTATGCCACCTAAACAAAAAGAGCTTTAGAAAAAGGTCTTTAGCACATTGAGGCCTTCTGTTTAGTCTTTACCAGAGGAAGTGGATGAATGGATGAATCAGACGAGTAAACATGATTCTGTTGTGTTCTATTTCATTGTAGAGAGTAGAAATATTGATGAGACTCCAGATCTATTGAAGCACTGATGCATTTGTATCTCTGGAGACTGTGTCATCTTATTTTTTTTCGTGGGGGGGGGAGATGGAGCAGGGGTGGAGTTATACAAATATTTTCCATCCTAACACTTACAATGGCCTTACGGCTGATATAGTCTCCTGAAGTTGCTCCTAGAGGCTATATTTTATGTCACCCCATAGATTTAGAACCAGATGCCTGGAATAAGCCCAGAAGTTTTCTTTATAATAGAATAAGAATGTGCACATTGTGCTTTATTTCAGCAGGTGTGAGGGGCTGTCTGTAATAATTTAGTGCATTGTGGAATATTCACATACTCAGTGCAATTGAAGAATGCAATTTATGTTATTCAATTCAAGATAAAGTATAATCAACATGTGTCATTGAGGTAATTTTCACAAAATGATCTCTTGCTAAATATCCTAAAGGCCGAAAATATTAAATCTGCAATCCTAATTATCCTGTCCATCCTCACTGTAGAGCTCAGAGAAGATGGTTAACTATGTTTATATTACTATATTGGATATCACAAACAATTTTCTTTTTCAAGGAATGAATCATTTTTCATCATTTTGCAGGAATGAATCATCTTGCAAATCCTATGTATTTGTTCATCAGGAGATATTTTTAATGGGCATATGGGTGCAGTCAATTGCCTCTGTAACATTTGAAAATCTAGCAATCCAAACAAATCATTTTCATATGTTGCAGGTGCTGCCTATTAGAAGGAAAGATGTACTTTGATGTTCTTTTAATTAAAGTTTCAATTACTTTGCTTAGCATTCTGCAAAGGGCTGAATTAGAATTTTCTACAGTTATCAGACTGTCAGGTTTAGCAAAGACCAATAGCCAGGAAGTTCAGGACTGCCAATATTAAAAAAAAAAAAGGATGTTTTGGCAAATTTCTATGGTAACTAACTATCCTGGTATATACTATAAATCAAAATTTACATTTTGAATGTCCACACAGATCTTCCTGATTCTAGATTTGGCTTTCTGTATACTATTCCATCTTCTATCCACTATACCACTGGATTAGGAGATATTTAAGAAAAAATGAAACAGTCCTTTCTCTTAAAGAGATTACATTCTACCAAGATGGACAAATCATGTATATTTGTCCACAACACATATAAAAAAGGAGACATAACAAAAAGGTGATAAGGATGATCCAAAGTTCATAAGATCATAGAATCACAGATTTGATTGCCAGATGGAATTTTAAAGGTCACTTTCCAAAGGTTTTTTAATTTCCCAGATTGAAAGTTGAGGTTAGCTATGAAGAATCATGACAGGATCCAACAAAGGTTTCATTGTCATGAGAAGAATTGTTTGCTATGTATTTTGCTGCCCAGGATATGCTGTATTTAGACACTTCTTTATACTTCCAGGGATATCCTTTGGCTCCAGGGAGACTCTGTGTAAGTATGGCTATCAGGTACACTCACCTAGAAACACTGAATTTGGGCAGGTAAAAATGATCCCTGGTGACATATAGGCCGCAGTTGAAAATTTGCTTAGGTTGTCAGAACACAGACAAAACCCTCAGTTCTTTGACTTTATATTAGACTGCATCTCTGAACATAAAAATATGCACTGAAAATATGTATTCTTAATTACAAAGGATACTAAATCAAAGTGTAGATGAGTCTGAGCAAACCTATCATCATTATGGGGGAAAAAAGAAAAAGCAACAACAGCAAAACACATATGACTAATGGTGCATTATAGTACTAATGGCACAAAAATAATAATACAGAGAAAGAATTTTATATACAAAGCAAATTGTATAATTGAGATGCTCATTCAACCCAAACAGATACAATACTGTCAATGAAAATATCCACACATGAACAGCAGAAATTTTTTTTTTATTATTCTCTGTAACTGTCTCAATTCTCTATTCATTTTTTCCAGTGTAGACACAGTTGTTACTAAAATGCATCCATTTTCAGACCATTTATAGATTTCATGCTACAGTAGATTGCATAACACTGTAAATTTCAAATTGTTTTGTGGAGTTAGAGAGCTCAGTCTTGGTCCTGTTCTGACACTGGTTTTTGTTTGAAGAATCCAACCAAAGTAATTCTCTAATCGTTTCCCATTTTCAATTTCACTGGCACTAATTGATTCATTTGCAACATAATGAAAGTTTGTTACATTATTGTGTGTGTGCTCTCTTAGACTAAGTTTTACTAGAGTAAAATTGAGACAGGAGCTTCTCAAGAGATCTGACTTCTAGGTGTGTGACCTAGGGAATTTCAAAAGCTCTTCTGGGCTTTAGGCTTTTTATCTCTAAAACGAGGTACTTAGGAAAGATGACATCTAGGACACATTGAGCAAGAAAAGAAAAATCTCTTTTTTGGTAGTAAAACTCTACCTGGAAACCCCTGAAATTTGATCAGAAGCATCCTATTGTTATTTCCATTTTAAAAAAGGTGTCGCATTCACAAATCCCTAGGATTAGCTGCAGTTTCTACAATATCTACGTATTAAAAACAACAACAACAAAAACAGGGAGTGAAGTGTGGAAAACGTGCAAATCGTTTTTGCAGACTGTTGTAGCTGTTTTACACATTTCAAATATTTCTGAACATTAACAGTTAATTATATGTGGAGAAAAATGATTGTTGAGGGCAATGAATCAGTTCAGGCTTCTGCTCCTCCCCCTCACTCCCCCCCCCCACTGCTTTTTTTTTTTCCTTAACGATGCATTCTAGAGTAGTTCTGCATCTTTTAATTATAATTACAATAATTATTTTGGTGTAATTACCCTGAAGCTTGTACAGTCTTCAGTAACAGAAAGGTTTTAGCCTTCAGTATGTATATTAAGAAAGAAAAAGAGAAGCCTTTTTATTAAAGGGTGTCTAGTATTACTTGAAAGTACAGTGGAGAGTGAAAGGGATTCTGGGCTGTCTTCCTGACCCATTACACCAAACACTACACTGAGAGTCCATTATGATGATCATTTAACACCTGTATCACTGATTTCAGATAGTGCAACCTCTAATCAGAGTGTGAAGCAATCACCATAGCAGTTATAATTTAGATTATGACTTAATATGTAATAGCACTGGTTGTGAATGGGGTGAGATCACAGTATTTGGAATATCTCACTAAGCAGTGATTGCAGTAAGTGGGCCCAATTGCACCAGATGCCAAAAACTGTCCCTTCCTAAGCCTTACTGATAGCTGAGATTGACAGAGCTGGCTTTTATGCAAGAGATGTTCCATCCGGAATTTCTCATGAAGCATTCATGAGAGAGCCAGATTCCATTCAGATACTCTTTTGATATCCAACTATATTTTCTCACTTAATTAACCATAGCGACTTTTACTTAAACTCATACATGAACAACATTCTCCTGTGTAATATACCCAACACATGGTCATCTAGCCTTTGTCAGAAGAGGTATAGTTCACAGGAATCCATTCCTTAACAAGACAGCCTAGACCAGGGCCTCTTAAAAGTTTTCCACTGGCAACCTCTTCAGCACTTCTTAAACTGTGGGCTTTGACCCCACATGGGGTAGTTAGGAAATTTTATTTTATATTTTATCAAGCCAATTTTTTCCTATTTGTATCTTTCATTTTAATCTATTCAAACATTTGCTAAGGGCACTGTGCTAGATGTTAAGGATGTAAGCTCAAAAAAAAAAGTCGTTCTTAGAAGGCCTCCATTCTCCTAGGGAAATTCAGCATATTTATGGGTTTCTGCTGCTCGTTTTTGTTGTGATGGATTTCTTTCAATAATATTGACAACTGGAAGTTTTTCATGTCCTCTTTTCCAAGCGTTCTCTCTTACCTCTGATTTCTTTACTTTTTCTAGCATCTTTACTTTTCAAGCATCTATAGCAAAGTTTTGCTAAATATTGACTTGTTTATTTTGTTCTTTATATGATATTGACTTCTTCCAACACTTTGACCTTTTGACTTTGTCTTTATCTTCAATTAAGGAAATTTAGAATTTCTGATAGACTTTGTTTTCCAGAGTTCCTTCCATCTTTTTTCACTGTTATTTCTTCCTTTCTTTTTTTTAAATAAATGAATTTATTTCTTTTCTTGTTTACATCATTCATTTCAACAAGATTTTGAGTTATAACTTTTCTCTACATCTTTCCCTTACCCAAAACCTCAAAACAGCTCTCCCACTGTATAGTCCCTCCCCCAGTCTGCTCTCTCCTATGTCCTTCCCCTAGCCCCTCTGATTTTCTGGTGGGGCACAATGAATCTCCCTACCCCAGTGCCTGTATATCTTAACTCCAAGTTGGATGTAGTTAATAATAATAATAATAATAATAATAATAATAATAATAATAATAATTGTATACACACACGCACATATATATATTTTGAACATTTTATTATAGAACTTTAAATTCGAGATTCTTTCCCTTCCTCCCTCATTACCCACTCCCACTGGAAGGACAAGCAATTAAATATAGGCTGTACATGTGTAATTATGCAGAACAACTTCACAGTGGGCATATTGTGAGAGACTGATTATATGTCCCTCCTTCCTATCCCACACCCCCCCTTGTTCTCCACCCTGTCCCTGTCCCTGCTCCTTAACAGAAATGTGTACTTCCCCTTCACCTTCCCCTCCCCTCCATCATCTCATCTCTCATCCTCATCCTCCCTACTCTCCTGTGGGGCAAGATACCCAGTTTAGAGTTTATGTCATTCCTTCTCTAAGCCAAATTTAACGAGAGTAAGGTTGACCCTTTCCCTTTTGCCTCCCTGTTCTTCCCCTCCATTGTAACAATTATTTCTTGCCTCTTCTATATGAGATGATTGACCCCATTCTGTCTCTCCCTGTCTCCTCTGATTCTAATCCTCTCCCACATCAGAATTTCACCTTTTAGAGTATCTTCCCTTCCTATTCAATTGATCCTGTGCCCTCTATGTACACATATATACACATACTCAGATATGTGTTCATACACATGTATAAACCCTCCTATATAGACATATGTGTATGTATACGTATATATATATTTGTATTCCCTTCACCTATCCTCATACTGAGAAAAGTTTCATGACTTATAATTATCGTTTTTCCATGTTGGCATGTAAATAGTTCAACTTTGATGAGATCCTTATGATTTCTTTTCCATGTTTACCTTCTCATGCTTCTTGTATTTGAGTGTCAAATTTTCTTTTCAGTTCTGTTTTTTTTCAGCAATAATGCTTGAAAGTCCTCTACCTTACAGAATGACCCTATTTTCCCCTGGAAAATTATACTCAATTTTGCTGAGTAGGTGATTCTTGGTTTTAATCCTAGCTCCTTTGATCTCTGGAATATCATATTCCAGGCCCTTCGATCCCTTAATGTAGAAGCTGCTAGATCCTGGTTATCCTAATTGTGTTTCCACAGTATTCAAATTGTTTCTTCTTGGCAGTTTGTAATATTTTCTCGTTGATCTGGGAACTCTGGAACCTGGCTATAACATTCCTAGGAGTTTTCTTTTGGGGATCTTTTACAAGAGGTGATTGGTGAATTCTTTCAACTTTATTTTGCCCTCTGTTTCTAAAATATCAGGGCAATTTGCCTTCAGAATTCTTTTTTCTGTTCTTACTTTGCTTCCTTTGCCTGCTTTTTTTGCCAGTCAATTACTTAATGTTTTAGCTCTGTGGAACTCTCCTTCCAGAAGGGAAAGCTCTGTCCCAAATCCATGGGGTTTTTGCAGCTGCTGGAGATATTAGGAGGCTGCTGCAAGCCCCACCAGCTTTGGTTCACTGAAAACTCACCCCAGGACCACCCAAGACCATGATCCAGATCTAGGCCACTCAGCACAAGAGCACTTAGTCTCTGGAAATCACTTGGCCCCTCTGTAGTCTGCATGCCAGGATCTCTGAAGTAGCCATGTGGAGGCAGGTGCAGGGCCATCACTTCTGCCACTTCCTTGCCCTGGAGACAGTTTGGTCAGACCACTATTCAACTCATCCTGTGCCCTGTATGTATATATGTACACATATATACACACATTCACATATGTATTTATACACAAATACACACTCCTATATAAACATATATGTGTGTATATATATATATATGTATGTATGTATGTTAACATACATACATATAAATTCTCTTCAACTATCCTCATACTGAGAAAAGTCTCATGAGTTACAATTATCATTTTTCCATGTAGGAATGTAAATAGTTTGACTTCAAAAAGTTCCTTATGATTCCTTTTTTTCTGTTTACTTTCTCATGCTTCTTTTGCTTCTTATATTTGAAAGTCAAGTTTTCTCTTCAGCCCTGGTTTTTTCATCAAGAATGCTTGAAAGTCCTCTATTTCATTGAGGAATTTTTTTGTATCCTGAAGCATTATACTCAGTTTTGCTGGGAAGGTGATTTTTGGATTTAATCCTAGCTCCTTTGACCTCCAGAATATCATATTCCATGCCCTTAGATCTCTTAATGTAGAATCTGCTAGATCTTGTTGTTATCCAGATTGTGTTTCCACAATACTCAAATTGTTTCTTCCTGGCTGTTTGTTATATTTTCTGCTTGACCTGGGAACTTTGGAATTTGGCTATAATATTCCTAGTTTTCTTTTTGGAATCTTTTTCAAGAAGAGATCGGTGGATTCTTTCAATTTCTATTTTGCCCTCTGATTCCAGACTATCAGGGCAATTTTCCTTGAGAATTTCTTGAAGGATGTTTTCTAGGTCCTTTTTTTGATCATGGCTTTCAGGTAGTATAATTTTTAAATTATCTCTCCTGGATCTATTTTTCAGGTCAGTGTTTTTTTTTGCAGTGAGTTTACACATTGCCATCTATTTTTTTCATTTGTTTGGACCTGTTTTATAGTATGTTGATTTCTCATAAAGTCATTAGCTTCCATTTGCTCCAATCTAATTTTGAAGGAATTATTCTCTTCAGTGAGGTTTTAAATTCCTTTTCCATCTGTCAAATTCAACTTTTTAAGGCATTCTTCTCCTCATTGGCTTTTTGGGCCTCTTTTGCCATTTGAGTTAGTCTATTTTTTAAAGTTTTATTTTCTTCAGTATTTTGGGGGGTCTCCTTTAGCAGGCTGTTGCCATGCTTTTCATGATTTTTTTGCATCATTCTCATTTTTCTTTCCAATTTTTCCTCCAGTTCTCCTACTTGATTTTCAGAATCCTTCTTGAACTCCTTGATGATCTGTAACCAATTTGTATTTTTCTTGGAAGCTTTTGATGAAGGAGTTTTGTCTTTGTTGACCACTTCTGGCTCCATGTTTTAATCCCTTTTGTCCCCCAAAAAGGGATTCTGTGGTCTGATTGTGCTTCCTCTGCATGCTCATCTTGCCAGCCAATTACTTGACTTTTGACCTCTTTGCCACGGTATAACTCTGATTCCAGAGTGAAGAGCTTTGGCCCAAATCACTGAGCTTTTTGCAAATGCTGTAAGAGGTTTGAGGAGAGCACTCTTTCAACAACCACCACAAGCTCTGGAACACTGACATTTCTCACTCCAGGACTACCACCCAAGACTGCGATCCAGATCCAGGCAGATCAAAGCAAGAGACATTACCCTCTGAATGGTCACTTGGGACCCCAATGATCAGCAGGCCAGTATCTCAGAAGGCAGCCACGTGACAGCAACTGCAGCTGCTCCACCTCAGCTACGTCTCACCCTGGGGGCAGAGGTTGGACTGCCCTCTTCAGTCACCCAGTTCCAATACAGTTCTCCAGTGACCTTCTGCTTTCTCTTTGGTCTTTATGGGTTGAGAAGTCTGAAATTTGCCACAGCTGCTGGTGATTCACTCTCCTGAAGTCTGCTCTGGCTGGTCTGGGCTTCTGGTGGGAGCTGCCCCAGGTTTGGTGCAGCTCTCTGCTTGGCTCCCAGTCAGTGTGATAGACCCTTCCTGTTGGCCTTCCAGACTGGCTTCAGGAGGAGATTTGGTTCTCTCTGTCACTTTGAGGGTTCTGTAGCTTTAAAATTTGTTTAGAGTTATATTTTACAGGTATTGGAGGTGGTTGTGGGGGGATCTCACAGAATTTCCTCCTTCTTCTCTGCCATCTTGGCTCTGCGCTGCCCCCTTGAAAAGCATTTTTTTCCCCACTTGTGTCAAATATTGCAAAATATTTCACCATAGTTACAGGGCTGCCACCTTTTGGGAATGATATAGTTTTGATCAAATTGGTCTCCCTATTGGTCATGCTGTCAAAAAAAAAAAGGTTTTTAATTCCAGTCTAGATATGTCCTCCTTTTGGAAATTATTTCAGGATTCCATTCTGTTTTGTTAAATGGTTTTACTTGGGCATATATTTTGGAATTGCAATTGAAGGAAGATTTTCAATATGTTGAGGTTTTTCACCTTTTCTTCAACAGTTTTACTTTCCTATTAATATATCATCTGATTTTGTCTAACCAAAGTACTTATCAATGTATTTATTTTCTAGCCCTGCTATGATCTTCAAAATAGTGTTGCCTTATTTGTATCTAAAATTAATGATAAAAAACACAATATGAACCTCTTGTCTACAGCTTGTGAGATGTGTTCCCAGTCTTGTTATTAAATCATTTTTCTGGTGATGATCATGATTAAAAAATAAAACATTTTGGATGGATTTCAGATAGAAACACTCTGAAGACAAGTCACTATTCTATAATTCTTCTAAATTCAAGCTATTACACCAGTGGATAAAATAACTTTTTTAGTTGAAAAAATATTACAATGCAAACCCAGTTTTCCACTTAATGAGAGATTCTATAGTAAAAGTCTAGTTGTGGGCCAAATAAGGGGATGATAGTTAATCTCAACTGCTCATAAGTGATTTTAATTTCTTTTTCTATGGTTCTATGTTTTTAAACTTTTCATTACATGCAACTTGAACATTATGAGTGTTTTTCGAAAATATATTAAGGTTATTGGGGTTTATTTTTGTTAGTCTTATGCCTGGGTAATTATAGGCAACAGTTTTAACTATGATAACAGTGGTCCCAGGAAAATTAGATTTTTTTTGAATATTCAAGAATACTTTGGGGTATTTGAAGTGTGAAGATTTGTCATCTATTAGTTGACAAAGCATAGCAAACTTCTGATGTATAATTCTCATGACATGTTCATGTTTTTCTATGTTAATTTTTTGTCACCTGCAGTTTCAACTATTTGCACAAATAGCCTACATTATTCAATAAATTATTGTTATTATTTCTATTTGTCTGATTCTCAAATTCTTAGATGGATATGAGACAAAAATGGTTCTATGACAAGTTGTTATCCTCTGTTCTTTTATACAAAAGGCTTCCCTCTGAAGTCTGAGTTATTAAAGCTTTAAATTTAACTAACAATTTTAGGACACCCTGTATATAATTTGTTTATGGTATAGGCAGATAAAATAACTTTCATAACTGAATGAAAATATTAGCATATAAACAAATCAACTATAGATGTATTGAAACCTTTTTTTTCTTTTTGGAAAAGAGTGTATAAAGATACTGATGCATATATACCTAATCTGTTTCCCACAGTTTTTATTTGTCTCTTTCACTTTTTTTTACTAATATAGTAGTAAATATGTATATATATATATATGTATATATACACATACAAAAATATGTATATGTATGTATATATGTATATGTGTGTATGTGTGTGTGTATATGCATGTATGTGCACACACACATAACAAAGTAAGTAGGAGTATTTGGTATAGCTACATAGATTAAATTTTTTCTAAATTTCTTTTGTATCAGTGCTATTTCCAAATAGTTGTGGGTATTATTTTGCTTATACTAATGCTTTGGCTTTGGCACAAGTTAATTGGTGAATTCTCAGGAATATTTTAGGGATATGAGCATTGTTATGTTAATTTTTAAAGGATAATGATCTTCTGATGTATAATTATCTGGTGTAACTTTGGAGGTGTCTGGTTGATTTTTAAATGTGTGAGATAAGTAACAATATTTTGCACATTTTTTACTACCTCATTGTATAATGTTCACTGATCAATAATTCTTAGCTCCTTTAGCATAACATTCTATAATTTTTAATGGCAATGAGCTAATCCTGAATCACTGTTATAAAAAAAAGAAGTATTTCTATCAACAAATCCACAAAACTCAGATATTTTTGACATTCCTTTACCAGTATATTGCTGGTTGAATTCATGTAGATGTCATCCATGGAATGCTTTTTGATTCTGCTTTTGGATTTTAGTCATTTGATTGTTTTCCCCCCCACGGAAAAATAACTTTGATTTTATTCTACTAATTCATTGTCTCATACCTTTGTCAGCCTTTACTATTTCTCTGAGACATGAGATTTCTTTATTACAAAAGTATTTATGTAAATGCTGAACCTATTGTGTTCTTTGAAAATATCTATCATTCATGCTTCTTTTTTGTGGCAAAATATTAATCTTTCTACAGCTTTTTAGGGTAATAAGCTCTTGGATCTATTAATATTGTATGAGCTTTTGTTTAGACATCTTTCTGATCTGTTGCTATTCATGCTTATTGTTTTAAAAAAGTATACGCTAGGACTAATACAGCAGAAGTGTTAATTGAAATGAATATATTCTTCTCACCGAATTTTGTAATCAGTATCTCAGTTTCTTAACATGCACAACATTAGTATTACTTTTTTCATGATAGCCTTATATTCAATATGCCATGGCTGGAGAATATGAAGGAATATGCAAGAATGTTTGTCATCCTTTGATTTAAATAGAACTCCAGATTCAAGCTTGAAGCTTTTAGTCTCTGTTGCTCCTTGGTAGAGATTAAGAACGTTGCTTACATTTGTTGAGTTCAAGTAACATTTTGACATCATTGGAGAAAGATGAAGTAACTGTTTAATGTGCTTCTCAGCAGACCTACGTGATTAATATGGTTTTTTGGTATGATTCCTCTTTGACTTGAATGCTGATTCTATTCATGAGGATGGCTAATGAATTGAAGGCTAGATAGAACCATAATGTGCTTAAATTGGAACATGCCATGTTTTATATGAATTCTTCTTGACGTAATTGTGTTGTTGGAATATTTTAAATTAAGTACAGTTTTCCGTGTGGACATCAAATATGTTAGGCTTCTTTCTATGCTTGGATTTATTTTATATACTTGAAGTATATCACTAAACTGTGAGGGCACATAAAAGTCAAAGGCTTTCCAATAGAAAAATCAACTACGTAAATGCTCTAGTATTTTCAGGCATCTTGTTTAATAATTGTCCAATTAAGGAGTTTTCTTTATATCCCTGGTACTTTTTGGCACACTTTTTTATTTCATTTTTTTGTAAATATTTAAAGATTTTTATCAATTCAAGCTGTAGATGCTTTTTATAAGATGCAGAAACATATAATTTGTCTCTGCTTGGAGAGCATCAATATGTTCTCATATTTTGTTAATATATAACACCTCTTTTAAGAAAGAAAGGATTATCCTGGCATGAGATGGGGAGTGGGTGACATGTTTTGCTAGAAATTCATGTGTTACTTTGAATTTGATCCAA
Source organism: Pseudochirops cupreus (assembly GCA_028627135.1). NCBI lineage: Eukaryota > Metazoa > Chordata > Mammalia > Diprotodontia > Pseudocheiridae > Pseudochirops > Pseudochirops cupreus. The sequence continues at coordinate 82,773,483 of CM053580.1, forward strand.
TAATGATGGATTTTATCCAGACCCATTGCTTTCCAACTTTGCATAGAAGATATTTTGGTCACCTCTCCTGATGTAACCACTCTGTTCAGTATACAAGCTTTCTATTTCAGATTTGATTCAACTTACATTTTCTTTCTGTTGCATTTTTTTTCCTCCAGTCCAATAGATAGTGAAATATTCATATTCTTCTTCTTTGGGGGTTTTCTCTTTTAACTAATTGATTTGTTCTCATCCTCTAATTGTATATTTTTTATTGCTGTTTTATTATTTATTTTGTTCTTTATACTGTTTTGATTCTTTTCATTGCCTTAAACTTTCGGCTTTCAATCTCAATTACTGACTAAGGGTATAAAAAGTCTGATAAACTTTTGTTTTCTAGATTCTTATTTCAAATTCCTCTTTCTGTCTTCTTTTTTTTTGGGGGGGGGTACCTTTGATTGTTTGATATGGTGTTCAAATATTCTACAGAGCAGTTCAGGATTCATCCAAAGATTTCTTAACTACCTTTGCAGTCTCAAGGCTGCATAAAGTCCTTACTGTACTTTAGGCTGGTTGACATTTCCTTACTTTTCCATTGTCTCCTTATAATATTGATGATGCATTGGGCTTTCAGAAAGCTCTCATCTTTGTCAATTCATTCTAATTTTTACATATTCCAGATAGAAAATTATACTGAGACAAATTGTCATCACACAATTTTTAACTCATTATTATGTGAACTATTGTAAAGATTAAAAATCCACTTTTTTCCTCTAAAACATTAGTATTTTATTTTTCCACAGTTATATGTAAAAAAAATTGCATTTGTTTTCAAAGCCTTGAGTTCCAAATTCTCTCCCTTCATTCCTCCCCATCTACCAACACCCAGTTGAGGAGGTAAGCAATTTGATATAGCTTATACATGTGTAGTCGTGCAAAACAATTCCATAACAGTATATTGTAAAAGAAAACATAGACAAAAAAACCCTTAAGAAAAATAAGGAAAGCAAAAAAAAATATATTTCAATCTGTATTCAGACATTGGTTCTTTCTTTGGGGATGGATAACACTTTTCATCCTAAGTCCTTCAGAGGTGTCTTTTTTATCTTTGTACTGCTGAAAAAGATTTAAGTCATTTATAGCTGATCATCTTAAGATATTGCTGTTGCTTTTTACACAGTATATTTCACTTTGAATCAGCTCATTCAAGTCTCTCCAGTGTTTTCCAAGAGCATCACACTCATCATTTCACACAGCACAACAGTATTACATCACATGCACATACCACAACTTTTTCAGCCATTCCCTAATTGATAGACATAACACCAATTTTCAATTCTTTATCCCCAGAAAAGACCTGTTACAAATATTTTTGTGCGTATTAAGTCCTTTCACTTTTTGCTTTTGATCTCTTTTGGAATATAGACCTAGTAGTGGTATTGCTGGGTCAAATGGTTTTATGACTCTTTGTGCATAGTTCCAAATTGCTCTACAGAATGGTTGAATCAATTCACAGCTCCACTAACAGTGCATTAAAGTCTCATTTTTCCCACATCTTTGCCACCATTTGTCATTTTCCTTTTCTTTCTTATTAGCCTATCTGGTAGATATGAGATAATATTTCAGAATTGTTTTAATTTGCATTTCTCCAATCAATAGTGAGTTAGAGCATTTTTTAAAATATGGCTATAGATAACTTTGATTAGTGAAAACTGTTCATATCTTTTGATCATTTATCCACTGGGAAATGGCTTTTATTTTTATAAATTTGACTCAGTTCTCTATATGTTTGAGAAATGAGGCCTTTGTCAGAGGAATTGCTTCAATTTTTTTCTTCTACTATTGTTAATTGTATTTCTCTCCTATTCACCCTTGCCACTTATTCTATTCTTTCTCTCCTTTCACCCTGTCCCTCCTTGAAAGTGTTTTGCTTCTGACTACCGCCTCCCACGATCTCACTCCTTTCTATCACTACCATCACTTCTCTTACCCCTTCTCCTCCTACTTTCCTGTAGGTTGCTATACCCAATGGAATGTGTATGTTCTTCCCTCTATGAGCCCATTCTAATGAGAGTAAGGTTCATTTACTTCACCTCACCTTCCCCCCTTCTCCTCCACTGTAATACCTTTTTTCCCTCCTTTGTGTGAGATAATTTACCCCCCTCCCTTTCCATTTCTTATAGCACATTTTTCTCTTTCACCTCAATTTTATTTTATTTTTTAGATATCATCCCTTCATATTCAACTCACACCTGTGCCTTCTCTCTCTCCCTTT
>CM053580.1:82776236-82794976 GCA_028627135.1 Pseudochirops cupreus
TCTGCCATAATAATGAAAAAGTTCTTATGAATTAGGAAGTAATGTCTTCCCAATTAGGAAAGTAAACAGTTTAACTTATAAAGTCCCTTATGATTTCCATTTGCTGTTTACCTTTTTCTGCTTCTCTTGAGTCTTGTATTTGAAATTTTCTATTCAGGTCTGGTCTTTTCATCAGGAATGCTTGAATGTCCTCTATTTCATTGAATATCTATTTTTCCCCTGAAGTATTATAATCAGGTTTGCTGGTTAGGTGATACTTTGTTGTAATTCCATCTCCTTTGCCTGCCAGAATATCATATTCTAAGTCCTCAGATCTTTTAAAAGTAGAAACTGATAAATCTCATGTTATTCTGACTGCAGCTCCATCATACTTGAATTATTTCTTTTTGGCTGCTTGCAGTATTTTCTCCTTACCCAGGAGTTCCAGAATTTGGCTATAATATTCCTGGGAGGCTTACTTTTGAGGTCTCTTTCAGGAGATGACCAGTAGATTCTTTCAATTTCTATTATACCCTCTTGTTCTAAAATATCAAGGCAATTTTCTCTGATAATTTCTTGAAAGATGATATCTAGGCTCCTTGTTTGATCATGGCTTGCAGGTAGTCCTCTACTTTTTAAAAATTATCTCTCCTGGATCTATTTTCCAGGTCAGTGACATTTTCAATGAGATATTTCACATTGCCTTCTATTTTTTTTATTTTGTTGTTTATTGCTTTCTCATAAAGTCATTAGCTTCCATTTGTTCCATAATAATTTTTAAGGATTTATTTTCTTCAGTGAGCTTTTGAACCTATTATTGCATTTGACTAATTCTACTTTTTGAGTAGTTTTTTTTTTTCCTTCAGTGAGTTTTTGTGTCTCCTTTTCCATTGTACAGGCTTCTGCTAAGATGCTTTCCAAATTGAGTCTGTTTCATTTTGTTAATTTTAATGAAATGCTGCCTATAGTATCTAGACAGCAAGGTGGTACAGTCAATATATCTCTGGCCCTGGAGTCAGGAATACCTGAGTTCAAATCCAAGCTCTGGTATTTGCCCACTCTGTGACCCTAGGTAAGGGATTTTAATAAAGTCATGATAATAAACAGCACCTACCTCCTATGGTAGTTGTGAGGTTAGAATAAGACAATATTTGTAAAATATTGTAATGCCATGCCCAAACAGCTTCCCAAAAGAATGCTACTGTGAATAGCTTTTAAAGTTCTGATTACAAAGTACAGTGAACACTCCATTTATTCCATAACAAATCAAGGCAAACATTCACAACAAATCACTGTATAATATTCACAACATTCCATCTTATCACAGAAGATCACAATATAGTGTTCACAACAGCTTAACATTAGAATGGCCGCATAGTTTTCACCAAAGTGGTCACAGTATTTAGAACAAAGAACAAAAGAATAATCATCTGGTGGCCTTGAAGAGGAAACCCTCCTTACTTAATCATTCAATTATTTCACAGTACAAGTCAGTCTTCCACTCATGGGGCAATCATAGGTTAACTTAATCAGTCACTTATCTAGCAATCAGTCACTAAGTATCATTAATCACTAAATACAATCATTAGAAAATTACACAAACCTCCCACCCCTTGGTCTCTAGTAAACTTCAATTTCATCACATATTCAATATCCAAGGAGAAGTCTTTTCTTCACCTTGACTCAGGGTGGTTTCTCAGATCCCCTGAATCCCCTTCCATAGTCCCACTCCTACCTGAATCCACCAAACAGTCACCTGGATTCAGAGGCAGACAGCTCCCAGGTTCTCATCCAGTCCTCTGGGCAGTTCTTGCTACACACTGAAGTTCACAGGGTCCAGCATATTTCAAAACCTTCACTATTTCTGTTGCCAGGAACTCAAGGATCAACCAAGCCACAAACAAACAAAGTCTTATCCCGGTCATGTTTCTTAAGTCCTCCATCAGTTTGGCTGGCCATAGCACCCAGAAGAATCTCAGCCTTCCAGGTAGCCTCCTTGGCAGCAACTTCAGCCTTCACCAGATTCTGGTCTCAAGAAAAACTCCAACTCAGTTCTCAGTCCAGCAAGTAGCAGCCCAGCTCCCAGATGCTGAGACAATTCTGCTTCCTCCACCAAGAGCAAAAATTCTAATTCTGTCTCTCTCCGGGCCTCTTCTTATATACACACAAAAGCATTGGCTTCCTGTTTCAGCCAAACCCTTCCTGTTATGTCAGTAACAGGAGACAGAGTTCACATCCTCTGCCTCTTAGCCATAAAGGTTTGATTAGTTACTACGGGCTAAGTAACTGCTTACTAGACATAATAAAAAGGGGCCTTCAAATTTAAATTAATTACCATTACAAGTATATAGCACAGTGCCTAGCACATAGAAACTGCTTCCTTCCATCCTCCTTTCTTTCTTTCCTTTCTTTTTTCTTTCCTTCCTTCCTTGTGTCACCCAAAGGGTAACTGAAAGATATATTTTGTACCTAAATGGATTATGATCCCTTACAAATGAGAAAAAAATATGCAAGAAAATTAATACCAAAGTTATCATCGGGGAGATCTGTGTCCTCAAAAGGCCAGCCATGTGACAAGAGTAAGAAATAACTGAAGGACAACACGTGCGATCAATTTCTTGATGTACATAAACTGTCAAGAGAATGATAGAAAAGCCCCAGCACTTTGAGCAGTGTCACTGTGAATGATTTATGGGAGGACGTGGGCAAGAGTCTCACAGAGTAAACAGATTTGGATGGGTTCTATCTACATTATTGGAGGGAGTACCACTGATGACATATTTGATTTAAATTGAAGTAGCTACCTTTATTTTCTTCTGGTCATTTCCCTCTCCCTCATGATTTATATGCCGATCTTTTGAGGAAGTCTATTAAGGGTAATAGTATATAAGCAGTGGACCACAAATCTATACTCACTAAAATAATGATAAGCAATTACATGTGTAGGGTTACCCTTTGAATAAGTAGAGTATCCTATAGCCTGGGGGTGATATCCCATTTCCCACAAAGCATTAGAATCCCCTTTTCCCCCTAGACATATACACAAGAAGAATGAATTGCATTTATTCAATACCTTTCAGTTGAGTGTATCCCACTGTGATTTACAATGAGACAATACCATAGCTCAGCTATGTGAGATATGTCAAAACATGGAAAATGGGTCTTAAGCATAGATGTGAATCTATGTTAGAGCTATCACTTGGATCCAAAATAATAAGGACTTCTAAATCTTGGCAAATTAACAAATAAAAGCTCCAAAACAAAAAGGCAAGGGAGGAAAAGCCTTTGCATTCCTTAATTTTTAAAAAAAGGTAGCAATATAAAGCATTATTCTATTCCTAAGGGGGAAGGGGAACAACACTTTTAAAGCTTCTACAAGATGATCCATTTCATTTATTTTTTTTTCTTTTTTTCAACCTTATCAAAAGACTGATGATCATTGTTATTGCCTTTTCCTAAATGGCCTTTTTTTTTTGTCTCACAAAGGTTATGCATCACTGATCAAATAGTTTGGAAGAAGAATTAGTTCTCTGTTAGTGCCCTAATTCAAAACAAAATTAGCAAAATTATTAAACTGGCTCTGAAAATTAATATAAATTTGCTATGATACCAAATTTCATGATTTCTTTTGATCTTTATTTTTGAGAGCAACCAGGTAAGATGCTGAGAAAATAACATGCTTCAGAGAGTCGTGCAGGAGCAGTTTTTGATAAGTACTGCTATGAAAAGCAAAATGGAGAGAAAACTTGTATTTGTGTGAAATGGGTTTCTTACAGTACAGATGACATGGTGTGCTTTCTTCTTCAATCCCTTGAAAGGCTATGACTACTCTAGCCTTGTCCTCATCTCATCATGTAGCTGACTATGCTTCAACCTCCTGACCTCACTCCAAATTCTTTGCTGTTAAGACTCAAATCAACACTTTCAATAATGCTTCAGGGAAAAAAAAAAGTAAACCAAGTTCCTCCCTGTTATCCTGAAGTAACTTATAATATATAGGCAGAGGGCTGAGGGATATGCCAGCAGCCGTAATCAATCAATCAATAAGAATGTGTTAAGCACCCACTATGTGCCAGGCACAATAATAGGTGCTAGGGACACAAAGGGATAAGTAAAACAGACCCTGTGCTTTAGAAATTTACATGCCAATATAGTAGAAAAACTGCACACATGATAAGTATATAAAAAGCGTACAAAATAGATACAAGAAGAAACCAGAAAAAGCCTCACATAGTAGCTGGTACTTTTGCTGACTACAACCAGAGATTGGATTTTAAGAGGTAGAAGCAGGAAGGGAGTTCATTGCAAGAATGGGAGAACCCAGTACTAGGACCCAGGGAAGAGAAACAAAGTACCACGTTAAAAAACAAAACAAAACAAAACAAAAAAACAAGAAGGGGTTCCAGGTTGTATGAGCAACAGCAAGGCATAGTAGACATTTTCTCTAACCCCCATAAACTTAGACCTCTCCAAGACAGGACATGTGCAAGGAAGAGAAAACAAATTCAACTTTTTTCCATGGTATAGGATAAAGAATATAAAAGGAGCCTTTTAAAAAAAAAATATAGGGAGTGAGACCTATTGACCCCGAGCCCCCATAGCACCTTACCCCAACTTCCCATGCTGCACTAACAGACTCAAAGATATAACACAAGCTTACATCAAAACATATCACTGTCTCCTCCATCTTTTCAATGCTGTAGACTCCAACTGAGTTTCTTTGAGCCTGAACAAACAGCTCGGTCACAGCCTTTTGGGAGCAAAACCCTGCTGGGGGCTGCAAACTGGAAGCACCAACACTGCAAAGTAAGCAAGTTCTGACCTGCCAGTAGCTCTGAACTGCCAGTGCCACAGAAAACAGGCTCTGTTAGCGCTAGGGAAAGCAGGCTCCACATTACCAATGTCAGCATTCTCTGAATTTCCAGTGCCAGACCAGAGAACTAAAGAACAGAGGGAGTGGGATAGGGCACCAGAACAGGGCATAGTGAATGTGGGGAGCTGTGCAGCACTCCACCAAACCTAAGGGAAGAGTGCAGTATTCAAGGGGTGAGTTCTGACCACCCACAGAACAGTTGGGAAAGACACCTAGGCTAGTCAACTATGAATTGCCCAGTATGAGAGGAGACTGAGGCACTTTGAGATCAAGCACTCAAGGAAACCACTATAAGAGAGAGGAAAAGACATTTAAATAATACAACAATATTGCTCACCTAATAGATAGAGGAGGATGTAATGAGATAACATGTTCCAAAGAACATTGGAGTTCAGAATACAGTCCATACTGACCTATTCTACAAAGCTGAGTCAAATCACTTAGGACAAAAAGATGGACATTCAATAATAAAGAAGAGTTTGAAAGATTTTTAGAAATCAAATCAATAAAATAGCAAATGTACAATGTGAAATTACAGTAAAATCAGAAGAAAAAGGAATAATCAGAACACAGTGTGCACAATTATACGCTAGCAATACAGGGAACATAAAAGAAATAGAAGAATGCCTTCGAAAATAAGGAATAAATGAAAATCCAAAGTATCTGAAAATCAGATAGAGTTTCTTAAATACTCAGATCACAGCCAGCCATAAAGAACCTACCAAAGGTGGGAACTGGGAAGAGAAACCTTGGACATGATAAATGAATAGGAGAATTTGATGAACTTTTACAAAACAGTTAATACCCACACTTCATAAATTATTCTCAAAAACTGAGAGGGAAAGAAACTTTCCAGAATCCTTTCAAGGGACAAACATGGTACCAATACCTAAAATACGGAAAGATAAAACCCATAAAGAAAACTATAGGGCAATATTATTCCTCAACATTGACTCGAAAAGTTTAAACAAAACCCCTTCAAACAGGTTACGGTGATTTGTCCAAGAAATCAAGTTTCAAAAGAGAACTGATAAATAAATGAGAGAAAGGAGAAATTTTATCTGCCAAATTAGGGCTTTATTTTCATTTTATGTTATTTTTATGGTACAAGTTTCCCTCTATGGTAATGGAGAATCCTTAATTTACTACTTCAGAATCTTTAATTATGTCTTTATATAGTGACGACATAAAATTTGGTTCCTCAAAGTCGCTCCAGGATCAAGGAGCTTCATCAGAAAATCCTGAAATTTTTCCGTTTCATTTTTTTCTCTCTTCTCATGAGATAATGGACAGAAATTGGGTCTCTGACAAAATTGGAATTAGTGTAGTTTGTACCTGAGTAGGTTTGTTATCATAGGATCATGTGATTTACAATTGAGCCAAAAGGAAACAACATCCATTTAGCCCAATCTCTCATTTTACAATTGAAACAGAGGAGAAGGGATGGGGCAGGTGAGAGAGAGAGTTTTAGGGAGACATTTGCCCAAGATAATATAATTAAGAAGAGTTGGAATTTGAAGCCAGGCCTTCTCACTCCAAATGTAGCAGTCTTTTTTTCTTTGGAACTTGAATGAACTGCTAAGAGGCCTAAACTGAACTTTTAATTACTTACGGGGCAAAGCTAAAGTAGCCTGGTATTTTGTCATTGAATCCAAAAATGGCTTGGGAAAACATTATTGTTTTCATTAAATAAATTAATGGTCATATGCATAAAATAATTACACATGGGGGTCTCTGTCTCTAAAAGCAAAAGGTTAAAGAGACACAGAGGTATCTGTGTAAATAATTCTGGCAATCAATCTGGAGACTTTTGTCTGGAAAACATCCCTCAAATTCTTAACACAGAGGTGAAAAGAAAAAGTGGAACTAATTCAGACAAAGCGACATTGCTCCCATAGCCTTTTTTGCCAGTTTATACCCCCTGCCAAAAGTCTTGTTTTCTATTGTACAGAACCATGCTGGAAGTCGACTTGAGGTTAGGTTGTTTTGGTGCTGAAAATAAAACAACTCAAGCAAAGAGTTGTTTCACAATCAATTTATTAATAGCCTTTTTTCAGTTGTGGTATTAAAAGTAATTAGTCCCTCAGTCAGTAAAATAACCTTCTCTTTGCTAAAAGTTTGGGAAGTAATTTAAATAGGACCTTTGGTGTGACAAAAATCTCACTCACTTTCTCATCCAAAGAAGGTACACGTCAAACTGAAGATAGTTAATTTTTAAACTTTATTAAAATTTTTTCTTTGACTAGAAATGACTTCAAAGAAACATAAACTACTTTTTCATGATGGATCACATTTGTGTTAGTTATTCCCTGGCTGGGCTGTTAGCCATATCATTTGCATTTAGCCTTTGCTAACAAGTAGTCTTCTCATATTCTTCTCAGAGCTATTACTCTGGCTCTAGTAAAGAAAGGAGGCTATCTGTATTCCTGACGTTCTGGGGCAGAATAAAGGAGCAAACACTTCTGCACAAAGACTCTTTGAACCATTTAATTTACTTTTTGACAGAAAGGAAGATGACATTGAGCCCTTAACAAAGAACAAAAGCAATTTCTTAAAAAAAAATGCAGATAATAATTCAATCATTACAAGAAATTCCATTAATATACATCCAGGAAAATTCTATTCTATGTTGATTATAGACCTGCTGATCTAGTCCCAAGACTGAAACTACTAAGGTTTTCCTGAACTTGCATTTTTTTTAAGGAATAGATTTTTTTTTAAAAAGCTTATATTAATTACACATAGTCAGATAAGAGAAAAATTAATATTAAGAGAAGAAAAAAATTCTAGGCTTCTGTTTCTGGACTATATTGAATGTTTGTATCTTTATTTTATCTCCACATATTTCTCTTTACTTATCTCACTTTTAATAAAGATGGGAGCATCTTTATTAAAGAAGTATTTTAATAAAGTCACAGAGAGTTTTTAAAAATGGATATAGTCAGTTTGTGAAAAAAAATAAGGTTTCCTAGTTTATTGGGGAGTTATCCTCAATATTAGGTCTGCCCTGCTAATGATTATATTGAGGATTATTGGTGATGAGAAATAGAGCAATAACATAATCTTCCAAAGTGACTGATTTACAAACACACACACACACACACACACACACACACACACACACACACACACACACACACACACACACACACACACACTCACCTTAGTGGATGGGCCTAATGTTTAAATGTAAAGGTTTGGTTTTGGTTTTGTTTTCCCTAAGCATGCAAATAGTTTATTTCCTATTGTGAATGACTGGATTGTTGTCATCTCAAAATAACCTTTAAAGAACACTTCATAACTTTACTAAAGGCCACCAGACTCTGGCATGAATGCCAATTGCTACCCGTGGGCTCCAGAAGCTCTCTGGCATTCTCCATAGATGTGAGAATAGATTAATCAAGACTCAAGGGTGGGAAACCTGTAGCCTTGAGGCTATATATAACCCTGTAGGTCCTCAAGTGCAGCCCTTTGCCTGAATCCATTTGGATTCAGGACTGCACTTGAGGACCTAGAGGGCCATATGTGGCCTCAAGGTCATAGGTTCCATACCCCTTGAATGCTAGTTCTAGGCAGGCATCATTGCAAAATTCTGTTCTAGACTGAGGCATGGCTAAGGAGGTCACAGGAAGAGATAGTGTTGATCCTCTATTCCTAATCCTCCCCAAATTTGTTTTTCATCCTATTAGAGAAGTAAGAGTTCCAAGTTTACGCTAATGTACCTATAATATACCTAGACTAGGTCAAGACCTGGGAATGAAACACTGTCCTTTAAATAGGGGTTATTAACCTAGGCTACACAGATTGCCAAGGTGTATATCCATATATTTCAGGAGTCTGTGAACTTAGATGGGAAAAAATGTTTCTGATAACTGTATTTCAATATAGTTTAAGTTTACTTTGTAATGTTTTGTATTTTATTTTATGCATTTAAAAATGTTATCTGAAAAGACACCCATAGACTGCATCAGACTACCTAAAAGGAGGCATAAAACATGAAGCTATGGTTAAGAAAGCTTCCCTTAGATTGGAAGATTGGAAAGTTCTTAGGGACTTTATATTACTTTTTTTTTCTTTTAATAATGGATAACTATACAAAAGAACTTCTGAATTCAGAGGCTAATGTATCACAGCTCCATATACCTGAGAATGATGAATTTGAGTTCTGGTAGCAGAACCATACCAAGACTTCTACCTTTTGGGAAATGCATTTTTCATGTTATACGGAGCTCTCTAGCCCAGCAGCGTGATTGATCAACAGAGATCTGGCAATATTGGTTAGTTGTTCTAATTATGCTGCTGTGTGGATAAATTTCATTGAAGTTTAAGGGTAGAGCATTTCTCATGTGTATGTTGCTATTTAGGGGCAAAAAAAATGGACAAGTGTAGTGGAAAGGAAATGTCATTGCTACCCATAGAATACGGAAAATAATGAATTTGCAATAAAATTCATTGTCAGAGCAATAGTTTAACCACTGACATGGTTTATGATTTACCTCCAGTTGCTGAAGGGAGAGGAGGACTTCAACGAAAGAATCTGTGAAAAATTTAATAGGGCTTTCTGCATCCCTTCCTCCCCTCCTCAATCTCCATCCAGAGTATAGAATGGTGGGAAAGATGGAAACTTTTATGAATACTGCATTGCAGACATACTTCTTTCATTAGTTTTCTTTCATTTATTTTTTAATTAGACTATCCTTTTCCCACCTGGCTCCAAGGGTTTAAAAGATAGGGAGAAATATATCACAGTCTTTTGTTCTGACTATAATAGTTTTGTCTGAGAACTTACTGTTGATAAGCACCTTAGAAACAATGCAGAGAGTTATTTCTTTGCTATATTTGTTGAGATATACTTTTTTTTTTAAGCAAGTGTTATTTCTGATAAAAATCATTCCCCTCTCACATGTCTTACATAGAACTCTTTCTCTTTGGCCTTCTGCTTTCAAACTGTTGCAAAAATGATTTTTAACACTATCTACAAATTTAATAAGACACTAGACCAGAGATGATATTGGGACAGGCAACTCCCAGTTAAGGAATCTCTACCAATGTTGGTTAGTGCCTTTTCTGAAACTAAAAATCTTAGAGAGCTCTTGGGAACACTGAAAGATTAGATGGCGTGCCTAGGCTCACACAGCCAGTATGTGTCAGAAGCAAGACTTGACAGCAGGTCTTCCTGACATCAAGGCTGGTTCTCTATTAAAACACCTACTAGCAATAACAAATAACCGATGATCTCATCATTTTTTTTCCTTTTTAGGGTTTTAGTTTTTCAAAGCATTTTTATATGCAGCACCTTCTTTTGGTTGATCAAAATGGAACTCCCAGAAATTTTTCCTCCAAGTAAAATGTTTTAAAGATCATTTTTGATGTTGACCATCAGCTTTTAAAAAGTAAATCTTCTGAAAAGAGCATAATGTAAGATCTTTTGATATGATGAATAAAAAAAATAAGCATATTAAACACTCAAACACACACACAGAGTCTTCTGCTGGTTTTTGTTGTTGTTGTTGTTTTTTAAGAGCATCACCTGTCACTGCTTAAGTTCCTATTTGGTGCTTTCCTATTGTATGATAATAGAAGAAACTACTTTTTCTCTTCAGCTTCTCTCTGGAAGTCAAAATGCTTCATATTACTTGTCTGAAAGAGTTGTGAAGGGCTTTAATTTTTAAATCTATATAGAAATCTTCATCTGCAGAATGAGATGCAATATGCATCTCTCTGCTTGTCCAGATCATACTACAATCTTTTTACAATGGGAATAGAAGCAAGTTTGTTTGTTTTTTTTTTTTCCTCACTGGCAGAATTTTCAGAATGGAAGGGCACCTCTTTTCATGAAATACAAGGTTAACTGATTTCGACTCTAAGAGGTGACTCTGCAGAAATATAAAGTAGTTACCAATTTGCACCAGATTTTGCTCAGAAATTTTCCAACGATCCAGGAAAAATTACCATTCTATAGGAAACATTAGGGTTAGAATACTTTCTTAACAGAGACATGGTTAATGAAAAACAGTAACAACAGTATGATCCTGGGCTGGTTTGCTTAATCTCTTTAAGCCCTAGTTGCCCTTCCCCCATCCTGCAAAATAAAGGAGACTGACCTGATCACTCCTAAGGTCTGTTCAAGCTCTAAATCTATGATCCTATGATCCCAATTCCTACAGAAAAAGGAAAACAAAAACGGCAATAGCAAAAGGCTCCTTCCTGCTGCCTTAGCCCCTTGCCCTCCTCTATATCAATTTCTTCTTGTTTGTCTGAATTCTTCACTATTATTTTTCCATCACACAATAATATTCTGTTATAGTTACATATCATACTTTGTTCAGCCATACCCCAGTCTTGTAACACCTCCCTTCCACCATTTTTTTCTATCACAAAAAGTACTATTATGAATAATTTGGTACAGAGGTGACCTTTTCTTTTTATGTCTTTGATACCTTTGGAGCAGATGCCTAGTGGTGGGATTGCCGAATCAAAGGTTATAAATATTTTTGTAATTTATCTTATATTTGATTACATAAAATTAAAGAGCTTTTTCATGTATAAAATTAATTCAGCATTAATTAAAATATTAGATTGATTGGGAAAACTATTTTCATCTTACTTTTCTGATAAAACTTTAACACTGATCTATAGAAAATTGATAGAAATTTATGACTCATTCTTCAAAAGAAATAGATAGGAAAAAGACATGTTTTAGAAAAAAAATTACAAATGATTACATCAAAATAACTCTAAATGACTAGTAAAGAGAGAAATACAAGTTAAAAACAACACTGGAATATCACCTCTCATCTATCAAATTGGAAAAGATCATTTAAAACTGTAATTATTAGCAGGACTGAAAGAAGATCAGTATCTTGGCGCAGTTCTATAGAACTGCAAATTCATCTAACTGTTCTGGTAAACTATTTGTAATTATGTGAGAAAAGCCACTAAACTGTTCTACCCTTTGATTTAGCAATCTCTCTGCTGGCTTCATATAGCAAGGAGACCACTCACAGAAAGAAAGGCCTTTTATCTACTGAAAAATTCATAAATAAGAACACTATATTCAGTAGTAAAAAAAAAGTTAGAGATAAATGATGTGCCATTCTGTATAGAGATGGCTGAATGTCACCATCTTTTTCTCTCTCCTTTGCAGAGACCAGCATGTGGAACTAACATGCTAGTGGCACAAATCTAATGCCTTTTATGTTCTATCCTGTCTGAGGCAAGGCCTGATTGACCCTGTGTTGGTTATCATAAAATGTGTTTAGTTGCGTATAATTATATTTGGTTCACTTAAAAACTAAGCTGCTACTTCATTCACTCAGATCAAAAGAAAGAACACTTAGAAATTCATAGAGTAGACTGGCATTAGAGAATGACTACCAGGAGAGTAGACCAGAGAGAAAAGACATAACGCAGGGAGTGACTTTGTTTTGTTTTGCTTTGTTTTAAAAGAGAGAACCAAAGAAAATAGGCTTTGCTTCAGAAGGGAAGATTTGTTTAGTAGGAGGGTTCCTTCAGGCTGTTACAAGAAAAGAAACCTGGCAAATCTCAAAACACATCAGGTAAATTGAAAACTTTTTGACTCAGTAGAATACTTAGTTGGAACTTAATATTAGCAAGAGAGAACTACTGAGCTTCTTTAAAAAGGTCTATTTATGTATTATAATTTTACTTATAAACATGTATATATTCACTTGCATATACTACCAAGGGATTCATGACAAAAACAACAAAAAAGGAGTTAAGAACTCCTGTAATTACTGTACATATCTATCTTCTAAGGGCCAGCCTGAGTGTGAACATAGTTATAGAACAGTTTGATCATAACATGCTATTTTTTTTACTCACAATAATTTAAAATAACAATGACCTACTACTACTACTACTACTACTACTACTACTACTACTACTACTACTACTACTACTACTGTTACTACTCCTACTACTACTCCTACTACCTAAACTACAAAGAGGTTGCAATGTGCAAATTCAGCAGGAGTACCCATAAAAATTCAACCATAGGTACTTGAAGTGTTAGTTACTTTATTATCACACTTATTAACATGTGTGTATTTAGTGCACAAATGTATATTTATACATCATATGTGTATATATTTATATCCACATATCATCATCATCATCAAAACTAGCATTCATATAACATCTGTTACACGTCATGCACTGTGTTATGTGTTTTACAAATATTATCTTACTATACAGACATGCACACATACATATGTATATGAATTGATATAGTCATGCATGTGGCAGCTAGGTGGTGCAGTGGATAGAGTGCTGTACCTTGAGTCAGCAAGATCTGAGTTCAAATTCAGCCTTAGACAATTACTAGCAGTGTGACCCCAGGCAAAGTACTTTACCTCTCTTTTCCTACATTTCCTCAACTGTAAAATTGGGGGTAATAATAGAAGCATCTACCAGCCAGAGTTGTTGTTAGGATCAAATGAGATTGTATTTCTAAAGCACTTAGCACAGTGCCTGACATGTAATAGATGCTATATGAATACTAGCTGTAATGATGTTGACCTATGGCTAAACATTCTAGATATACATATGTAATGCATATATATATTATATTATATTATGTTATAGTATGTTATATTATATTATGTTATGTTATGTTAGTTATATTTGTTATATAATATTTATTACATTAGATTATATTTTGTGTTAAAATATACATATATATATTAAAATGTGAAGTAATGAAACAAAATGATTAACACTTCAAGTATCTATGAATAATTGTTGTGGTTACTTCTGCTGACCTTGCTTATTGCAACCTCAGAATAGCAGCAGCAGCAGCAGCAGCAGCAACAGCAAGAGAGCTAGGTGGTACAGTGGAAAGAACCCCAGGCCTGGGGTCAATAAAACTCATCTTCATGAGTTCAAATCTGGTCTCAGACACTTGCTGTGAGACCCTGGGCAAGGCAATTAACCTTGTTTGCTTTACTTTCCTCATCTATAAAATGAGCTGGAGAAGGAAATGGCAAATCACTCTGATATCTTTGCCAAGAAAACCCCAAATGAGGTCACTAAGTTGAACACTACTGAAATTATTGAACAAGAAAAGTGGTAGCAGTAGTAGAAGTAGTGACAGTAGTAGTAAGTAGTAGTTGTTTTTGTTTTTAATGCCATTTAAAATTATTGTGGTTAACAAAATATCATATGATGACTGAACATTTGCTTATAAGCATATTCAAATTCAGATAGGCTGGTTCTTGATCAGAGGTACACAGTCATTACTCTAGACCAGCAGTTCTCAAACTGTGGGTCACGACCCCTTTGAGGGTTGAATGATCCTTTCATAAGAGTCACAGAGGTCAGCTAAGACCATCGGAAAAGACATATTTCCAATGGTTTTAGGAACCAAGACACCACTCCTCTATCTGTCTCCAGGTGGGTCCACCCACATGCAGATATGCCCACATATGAGTATTAAAGGATCACAGCATTAGGAAGGTTGAAAACCACTGCTCTAGACCAAAGTTTCTTAAAAATAATTTCATGTAAAGAGTATATGTTCTAGGACTTTAGACCTTAGTAGAATCTGTCAGAATTTCTTTTCCACCAGCACAAACATCAGAAACCTAAAATCACTTGTATTCCACAATGAAATATCTGAATAAGATCTGAATAGGGGAGAATAATTACTGTATTTCATTTTTAAAAAAAAGCAATACATGATACAAACATATCATGCAAAGGAGAAGAAAAATGTAAGAATCATATTGTATTATCTTACCCAAATTGATATAACATTAATTCATCATTTTGGCCATACAACAAAATTTTCTCTTGTTTTTTGGTGTATTTTCAAGTCATTCTAGTGATAGAAGAATTTGTATGAACATGCACACAGTGTGCATACACATATATATGTGTACATATGTGTGTCTACATTTATATGCATGTGTAGATAAGTATACATACATAGGATACATATAATACATCCTTACAATATATGCATATATGCGCCTATGTTTCTAATGTGCATATGAAGGGTATTATCTCTTTCATGGCATTTCCCAAAGGAATCTTACTTGTTTCACCTTAAAATCTGGACTTAAACTTTTGGGTTTACTATAATCTACTAACACAGTTCACCTGGTGGTAGCACATTTAATTAATTTAATTTAATGGAAAAACTCACAGACCTTTTTTTTTTAATTTTTTGCGTGCCCCCAAAGTGCTAGGAATTGTTAATTTCCTCTGATTCTTTCCTGTTTCATATGTTTTCAGATTTCTTTCCCTTGCTTAATCTACTCCTTGGCTCATTTCCCTCTTTTCTCTTTCTCCTTGTCCTATTTCCCTACCTTTAAGTCAGTCTAAAGCCAGAGAGCATACCAGTTGTGTTGTTGATCCAAAATCCCAGAGCTCACTAGGATGTTGAATTGGCTCAACATACTTTGAGTTGGCCTGCCAGGAAATGACAAAAACCTTCCCATGAAGGTTTTTCCCCTCTTCTTAGTTTCTCACTCTGTGCATGCCTAAAATATCCATTTTCCTTCACTCTCTGTAGACAGCAAAAATGTGGCATGGCATTATTTTTTAGTACCCAATAGGTACTTTTCTCCAGGGTGATTCACACCTGAGTTACTCCTGCAGAATAAATGTTTTACGCTATCAAGAAGGGAAACTTTTATTCAACCCTGCTATATGACTCTTCAGCTTTTCAGGAAAAACATTTTGGCAGTTCTATTATCTATCATAAGCGCTCACTCAGCAGTAGTTTTCTTGCCATATCAGGTTGCACAGTTTAAATAAATGTCATTTCTTCAAGCTTGTAGCTAATTCTGATCCAGGAAGCATAAAATAGGTGTTTTAAATAATTTTGCTATTGAAAATCAATAATTTGTTCAGTTATTACGGGCACAGAATGTGACATTAAAAAATGGAATGAGATTTGCATTACATTTTCTTCAAGGACTCTTTAAGGAGCCACAAACATTGCAGAACTATTTCTCCAGCCTCCAGATTTCTCATAAGTGGATCAAGAAAGGGAGAAATTTTTTTAAAAAGGAACTTGAACATTTTCAGATATAGCCTTATACATTCTGCAAACAGTGTTATATTTGTTATTAGTAAGAAAATAAAAAATAAAATAGACTGTTGGACGATAAGTATTGTTTGTTAACATAAGCAAATAGAAGCTCTGTTAAGGGGGAAGATAAACCATGATTAATATTTTTCTTCCGCCATCCCATTTTATTAAAATATTTTGATCATTTGTAATGTTCTAAAAAGGGGGCTATATAGGATTACTATTGGGTTTTTAAAGATGAATTGAGCACCTGTAATTAGGAAAGGTAAGGGAGGCTCATATTTCAAAATTAACTCTCATTTTTAATTAAGTTTTGGAAAAAACTTAATTTTTCAAATGCTGGTATCTCTTTTACTAAAGAGTGCTAAATTATAGTTATAAGTTATAATCTAGATTATGGAACAATGGGAGGAATATTTAAGGATTTAAGGTGAGAAGACTCATATTCAATTACCCCTTCTACATCTTACTAGTTATGCGAACTTAGAAAAATTACTTAACCTTTGAGCCTCTGTTTCCTCATATGTAACATGAGGATAAAAATACTTGCATGACTCTATGGGATTGCAGTGAAGGCTAAATGAGATAATGAACATAGCATTCTCTGCAACTGTAAAGCACTATATAATTCTAAACTGTTATTAGGAGAGAACACAGTTAGAGCCTACATCCATCCAGATAAGAGTCTGGTATCTGCTCCCATTTTTTTTTTCCCCTCATGGAAATGCTGTGTACATATAAAAAACAGATCCTGAACCCACTGTGGTAATTCTCATGCTGGGTTCTGTCATGCCTAGTACATTGTGCAGTAAATGGGCTGATCAACACTTGTTTCTCCCAAGGTACAAATCACTTCCTACGAATTACTTCACTACTTTGGGAACGGTATTGCCTCTTTCCTATCACTAGCCTACCATTTAGTAAATTGTTGCCACAATGTAGTCAATGATACCCTAGTGTCTCAAGTAAGTCAATTCCTTATTTTGAGGTGCTCAAATTGCTTCCTGACTTATGATAGATTGAGAATACAGACAAATCAGTTTATTTCTGGCTCCATTGGCTAAGAAAGTAGCCATGCACTACCTATTGTTATCCCAGTTGTACTGGCAGAGGAAATACTTTGAACTCTTTGGAAGAAAGGCATTGTGGGAATTAAAGAGAGTTCTGTACTTCCGAGAGTGGTATGTGACACAAGGTGAGGAGGAGACATAATCCTCCTATTTCTTCTTAGCCTCTTTCTGGGTCTCTATAAGTACTTTAGAAGAAGCTAACTCACACAACTTTCAAAGCCACAGAAAGAAAAAAAAAATCTTATAAGAGACTAGAATAGCAGTCTCAGGACAATAAGGAAAATGGTATGTGGCCAGGTATGCTCCACGAAACTAGCTTATTATGAAGCCCTGTCTGTTCGTCCAAAACTAAATTGTCATGGATGAGGTTGAAGATGTACTCATGAAAAAAATCAGTTTAAAAAGAAAAGGATTCTATTGAAGTTCCAGTGGATGTCACCATTTCAGAGATTTTAGTTAATAGAGCATGCAATTGAATATACCTGTGGAGGTCTCTTCTCTTCCCTTCATTCCCCTGATAGACTTTGAACGTCTTAGAGATGATTCAGGGGAAAATGTTCCATAATAATACAAGTTGTCCTGAACTAGCCTTTTAACCTTTGATAAATTATAATAAAATATTCAATCTTTATAAATTCTAGTCCAAAAGAAGTTTCCATTCTTTATGATGTATCATGGATATTATTTCAAGTAGTTTCTAAAAAAAGACATTTATATCCTATGTTATGAGAATTTGAAATAAAGATCTTTGGTTCATATCTATGATTTAATCTGTGTAGGAAATTGGCAGTATGGAAACCCCCTCCATTTATAGAGATAGCAAATTATCTTTAACTTATAGAGAGCTTCCTATAGGCATTGAGAGGTTAAGCAACTTCTCCATGGTTACTCAATTTGCATTTACTAAAGGAAGGGCTTGAATACAGTTCTTTCTGATGCTGAGGTTGGCCCTCTTCACCATATTCTGCAGTGCCTTATTAATAAATACTTCTAAAATGAAACAGAAAACAAAATTAAAAAGCAAACTAAAGCATAGAGATAGAACAAATGGGCAACCAAACATAAGAAAGTCCCTTGAGTATGACACCAGAAACTACAAAGTGCTAGGCCATGTGGATTTCTCTCACTGAATAAGTGAAGTGACCTAGTCCTGATTAAACTTACTGAATCCAAATAGCTCTGATGAAATATTCTTCTTTTATTTATAATTTTTTTCAGTTTAATGAATATTTATTTATTTATTTATTATTAATTTTAGTTTACATCATCCATTTCCATGAGATTTTGAGTTACAAATTTTCTCCCCATCTTTCCCCTACCCACCACCCCAAAACAGCCATCCCATTGTATCCAACCTCCCCCAATCTATTCTCTCCTATGTCCTCCCCCATCACCCCTCTGACTTTCTGGTAGGATAGGAAGGATCTCCCTACCACAATACCTGTGTATCTTAAGTCCCAGTTGGATGTAGTTAATAATAACGATAATAATAATTGTATAATTATATATGTATATATATATATATATATACACACATATATATTTTTAACATTTGACTTATAGAACTTTAAATTCTAGATTCTTTCTCTTCCTCCCTCGTCACCCACCCGCACTGGAAGAACAAGCAATTAAATACAGGCTGTACATGTGTAATTACACAGAACCTCTCCACAGTGGGCATATTGTGAGAGACTGATTATATGTCCCTCCTTCCTATCCCACCCCCACCTTGTTCTATTCTCTACCCTGTCCTTGTCCC
>CM053580.1:82795476-82880987 GCA_028627135.1 Pseudochirops cupreus
CTGTTTTCCAGGTCAGTGCTTTTTTTCAAGGAGATATTTCACATTGCTTTCTATTTTTTCATTTGTTTGGATCTGTTTGACAGTATCTTGATTTCTCATGAAGTCATTTGCTTCCATTTGCTCCACTCTAATTCTGAAGGAATTATTCTCTTCAGAAAGCTTTTCAGATTCTTTTTCCATCTTGCACATTCCACTTTTTAAGGTATTCTTCTCATTGGCTTTTTGGGCCTCTTTTGCCATTTGAGTTAATCTATTTTTTAAGATGTTAATTTCTTCAGTCAGGTTGTTGACTCTCTTTTCATGATTTTCTTGCAGCATTCTTATTTCTCTTCCCAATTTTTCCTCCACTTCCCTCATTTCGTTTTCAAAATCCTTCTTCAGCTGATCTTTACATTTTAGGCAGTCTTCTTGTTTCTTGGAAGCTTTTGGTGTGGGAGTTCCGACTGTGTTGTCTTCCTCCCGTTCCCTACTTTGATCCTTCTTGCTCCCAATGAAGGATTCTAGAGTTTGGTTGCTATTCTTACTTTGCTTCTTTTGCCTGTTCATGGTAGCCAGTCAGTGATTTTTTTAGCTCTGTGGAATTGTGCTTCCAGAGGGGAAAGCTCTGTCCCAAATTGCTGGGGTTTTCCCAGCTGCCAGAGCTTTTAGGAGGCTACTGCAGCCCCCACCAGCTTTGGCTCACTGAAAAAGCACCCCAGGACCACCACCCAAATCCACAGTCTGGATCCAGGTCACTCAATGCAAGAGCACTTGGCCTCTGAACAATCACTTGGCCCCCCTGCAGTCTGCAGGCCAGGAGCTCTGAAGCAGCAACATGGAGGTGGCTGCATGGCCTCCGCTTCTGCCGCTTCCTTGCCCTGGATGCTGTTTGGCCGGACCTGCTTTTCTCCCCTAATTTTAGCCGAGTTCCACTGACCTTTCACTTAGTCCTTTTTTCTTATGGCTTGATAATTCTGGAATCTGCTATAGCTGCCACAGATCTGCTCTCCCAAAGCTCCAGCTTCAGGGCCAAGCCGTGGTTTCAGGCTGGGCTGGTTTTGGCTCCCAGAGCTGAGATGGTCCCTTTGAGCGGAGCTGCCTTCAGCATGAGATATATCTGTGTGCATTTTATAGCCCTAGAATTTGTTTAGAGTCATATTTTTTGGGTATCTGATGTGGCTGTGTGGGAGCTGCAGAACTTTGCTGCTCCTACACCACCATTTTGGCTCCCTATTTATAATTATTTTTAACTTCATATAAAGTGTGTGTGTGTGTGTGTGTGTGTGTGTGTGTGTGTGTGTGAAGAAAAGTGATTTACTTCCCTAAAGAAGTGATGATGTGTGCATGAACAGATTTTTGCCGCTAGAATAAGCAGCCATTAGCCACCAAAAGCATTAAGAAGAAAAAAGGAGAAAATGATAATTGTCCTCATTTGAAAACATGTAGGCACCCATGATTGAAAAATGGCTATTTTTCATTCAATATTGTTGTTGCCTAAATGAAGATCACGAAAATCCCCACTTCCCACCTCCCATAATTATGTATAATTACTGCATTTTACATAAGACATAATCCCACACCTACAAAATAGAGTATACTCCTATTTGGACATACAGTCTTTTTCAGTACCTTTATCTATATTTTCTTTTTCATAACAAGTTTCTCCTCTTTGCAAGTTATCTTCCTTTTATAAAACAACAAGAACAACACAATTTTAACTGCATAAAAAAACACACTGGGTTGCATTTGGAGAAAAAAGGAATGTTAGAAGGCATTTACTTGTGACTGTTCTTCAGTGAATTAAAGCTTTCTAAGGTACTCCTGAATTCTTAAAACTTGATAGATTCTTCTCCGCCCCCCCCTCCGCCGCCACCCCCATTGAGTTTCTTTCCAAGTATCTTGAGGGAAAGAAAGAGTGAAAGAGATTGTCCTTACCATACAAATTCTGAAGTCTTCAAGTCGGGTCAGTTACACAATGAGACTTGTCCAAAGTCACATAGTGAATCAGCAGAAAGCCAACTCTAGCTTAGATCTCCTGACAAGCCTGTGTTAGAAACTCATTCTCATAAGTAAGTTGTTGTTGTTGTTTTTTGCTCCAGGTGTGAGGAAACATGACCAGAGGAAGATGCTTTGGGAAAAGTGGCAACACTTTCCTGTTTGTCATTAGGAATGAAACTCCAGGAACAGTGGGCATCAAGTTAGATAAAAAAAAAAATCAATCACTGTTCACTAGACTGTTCTCAGCAGTTGATATTTCATAGGTCCTTCTTTTATACCAATTTAGCAACAATAAAACTAGGTAGAGTAGTGTATAGTGTACTAGGCCTGGAATAAGAAAGGTCAGAGTTTGCTGTTTCACTGGGTTACTGTGGGCTAGCTAGTAAGTTAACCTCTCTGGGCCTCAGTTTACTATTCTATAAAATGGGAATAAGAACGATAGAATCTTTTTCATCAGTTGTTAGGAGGATCAAGTAAGATAACTAAAGTGATTTGCAAACCTTAAAGCACCCAATAAATATTTGTTATTATTAATAAATGTTAATAACCTAAATAACTTATGAATGTTCTTTGCTTAGTCATTTTAGGCTTAAAGGATCATAGCTCAAGAAGTGGAAGGAACTTGGAGTTCAGCTAGTCAAATCATTCAATTTCACATGTGACAGCAACTAAGTCCTAGAAATTACTTGTCTGAGATCACATAGAGTATAGAGTAAATTATAGAGCCAGGATTCACATTTCAGTCTTTTGACTTCCAAGTCATATTGCACTCAGTTAAATATTTTCATAGAAAATGATGACATTTTCACAAGTCTGTTTTCCTCAGGAAAAGGACTTTTGTTAGGAAGGAATGTCACCTGTATTAATATATAAAGCGGCATATGGAGTCATTTTTTTTTAAAGATAGCACTATTTATTGAAAGTTTTTTCAGACAGGCTCAAGGAGACTAATATTTGAACCATGTTGTTTAAATACACACACACACACACACACACACACATCAAAATGAAGCAAAAACCCTCCCACTGACAAAAAAAAAACCTGTGAAAAACTGAGCCAAACAAAATCCCAGAGACAACTGATTTCTAAGCACACAACATTCTCAAGTACAGAAACATAATCTAGTCTATAGGTGAAAAGGAAAGTGGTGACTGATGGGTCAAATAAGACAGAATAGGGAGCCCAGGAACTGTCCTCTCTGAAGGTCATTTCTCAAGGCTAAAAGCTATCACTGTATCTCTTTTGGGGATTCTTGTAGGAACTGGGAGAGAGTATCAAAATTGTGGCTATACACTAGTATTCCCGTTGAAATTTCAAGTCACAAGACATGAGGGTCAGAGTCAAGAGGGTGGAGTAAAAGCAGGAACTTGCTTGAGCCCCCATTCCAACCACCTCTAATACCTGTAAAAAATGACTCTAAACAAATTTTAGACCTACAGAAACCACAAAGTTAAAGAGAGAAACAAATCTCCTGCTGATGGCAGCCTGGAAGGCAGACTGAAAAGGTGTACCACACAGGTCTAGGAGCCAAGCACAGTCCCCCATGAGCTTCTTTGACCCATACCTGGGGCAGCCCCAACCAGTGGCCCAGACCAGCTGAAGCAGAGTTCAGGTAAGTGAACAGAAGAGCTTAGAATATGATATTTGAGAGGTCAAAGGAGCTAGGATAAAAACCAAGAATCACCTACCAAGCAAAACTGAGTATGATGCTTAAGGGGAAAATATGGCTATTCAATGAAATAGAGGACTTTCAGTTATTCTTGATGAAAAATACAGAGCTGAACAAAAAAATTTGACTTTCAAATACGAGAAGCAAGAGAGGCATGAGAGGGTAAACAGGAAAAAGAAATCATAAGGAACTTATTTAAGTTGAACTATTTGCATTCCTATACAGAAAAAAAAAATTGTAACTCATGAGACTTTTCTCAGTATGAGGATAGTTGAAGGGAATATATATGTGTATGTGTGTGTGTGTGTGTGTGTGTGTGTGTGTGTGTGTATGTATGTATAGGAGGGTATATGTGTGCAGAAATATATATGTGTACATGTATACATAGACAGAGGGTACAGGATCAGTTGAATATGAAGGGATGATATCTAAAAATAAAATTAAGAGGTGAGAAAGAAATATATTGGGAGAAGGAGAAAGGAAGAGATAGAATAGGGTAAATTATATCATATAAAAGAGGCAAGAGAAAACTGTTACAATGGAGGGAAGGATCAGGAAGGTGAAAGGGAATGGGTCAACCTTACTCTCATTGAATTTGGGTTAAAGGGGGAATAAGATACACACTCAATTGTGTATCTTACTCTACAGGAAAGTAGGGGGGAAGGTGATAAGAGGGGGGATGATAGAAGGGAGGACAGATTGGGGGAGAGGGTAGTTAGAAACAAAAACTTTTGAAAAGGGAAAGGATCAAAGTAGAAAATAGAATAAGTAGGGGTGGGATAGGATGGAGGGAAATACAGTTAGTCTTTCACAATATAACTACTGTGGAAACATTTTGCGTAACCACACACATAAAGCCTATATTGAATTGCTTGTCTTCCCAGTGGAGGTGGGTGAGGAGGGAAAAAGGGAAAGAATCTGGAAATCAAAGTTTTAAAAACAAATGTTAAAAAATAAATTGTTTGCTTGTTTTTTGTTGTTGTTGTTGTTTTTTTAACATGCAACCAGGAAATAAGATATACAGACATTGGGGTATAGAAATCCTTCTTGCCCTACTAGAAAGTTGGGGGCGGGGAGGGATATAAGAGAGAACAGACTGGGGAAAGGGGCATTCAGTAGGGTGGCTATTTTGGAGTGTAGGTAAGAGAAAGATGGGGAGAAAATTTGTAACTCAAAATCTTGTGGAAATGCATGTTGAAAACTAAGAATAAATAAATAAATGCATTGAAAATAAAACTTAAAAAAAATACCAGACGTGTCAGTGAAACATGTTTACTCTTAAGGGGATTTGGTACAATCCAGAGTCAAGATATCAAACTTTTGTTTAAGTATGGGTCAATATTGAAGGAAATTAAAAGCAACAAAATCATAAAAAAAAAAAGAAAGCAATTTCAAGTCACTCAGGCTTTGAGTGTTTTGGGTCAGTGTGGGGATCTCCTCCATTTTTTCCAGTGGAAGAGACAGTTCCAGGGAGAGGGCCCTGTGGTGTCTGACCCATTATGATCAGAAGAGGTCCAATCAAGTGAAATGTTTTATTACTCTTCTTGGGGAATAGAATTCTCAGCTGGAAAAAGTGTTTGGGCTTAGCAGGGAAGACTGTAGGAGATTGCCCTGGAGTATCTAATCTGCTTGATTCACATGGCATAGCCACTATCTTTGGGGACCAAACAGAGAAGGGGAAAATGGGAAAAAAGACTCTGCTATGGCATCTGCAGAGGGGTCTAGGTAGAAGTCAGGCTTAGTTCTTTGTTGCCCACCCTTTTTTGGAGTTTCTTTTTCCTGGCAATGCTCCCATTTTCCTGGTTCTTGGATAATAACACCTGCAGCTAGTGTAGACATGGGACTTCAAACTGTACACACTGTCCAATATGTTCGTTAATGTTGCTGAATTAATCTACTGTTCTAATATGACATGTTCATAAAAAAGTAGCAAAAAACCCCTGGGTATTTGAGGCCCTTGCTAGAATTATATGAAGTAAACAAAAGCTAGCTTTTCTCATTCAGCATGAGTGAGCCTGAAAAAATTTCAGTTTCTTTGGCAAAGAAACTAATGTTCTCACCTACAAACTATCATGGTAAATTGGACAGATAGAAGTTCTATTTTTAATGATTCTCAACCTAAATTCAAATAATTTTCCACCATTTACTTTCTGTGTAATTTTGAGTAAAATTTGTACTCAGTTCAAAAAGTTTTTGTGGAATATCTACTATGTCCTGGGCACTAGGGATACAAACAAGAAAAAAAAAAGAGTCACTCTCCTCAAGTAACTTTCATTCTGTTCATGTGAGTGGATACTACATGTATGAAACTAATATTTAATTGATTAATATTTGTAAATACATTTTATCAATCAACCAGTAAACATTTATTAGATGCCTACCATTTGTTTAATTATCTATCATATATCTTTTGTTAAATAGACACCTGTTTATACTGGGTGATTAAATATATATCTATGCATAAATAGATATTTATATATAATAAATTAATATCTATGGGGAGATAATTAAATAATTAAATATGATATAGTCACATTTATTAATGAACATTAATGCACTGATTTGCTTTAATAGTCACTGGTATCCGTAGGTAGTTATAGAAAAATAAACTGATGTAGACCAAAGAAATTTCCAAGATGACATCATCAGTGTAATAAGATAAAGATAGGGTGGAAATAAATAGAGACAAAGGAGGAACAAAGTTGACATTGATGGGTATGAAGGAGCAGAAAGTTCTGTCAATCGACAAAAGGAATTTCTAGAACAAAGGTCTTACAACTCCAAATTATTGAAATTCTGAATGGAGCCAAGGGCAATGATTGACATACCCTTCATAGTATAGCAATCTTAATTTGACTAGCAATCTCTGAATAAGAAGTAAATGGTGGTAGTTGGTTGAGGAAGGGGAAGAATAAGGCAGAGGTGGGGAGGAGGGTATAATTACACGCATAGTATCTAGGCAGGTGGTGAATCCCTGGTCCTGTTTGATGGTCAAAACAGGGTCACTGATAAAGTCCTAGGGTTTGCCTGAGAAACAGTTGGGTTATTCACTCTTTGATACTCAGGAAGTCAGTTCTGGCTCAGTGTTGGATAGATTATTTTTCCCAGGGCAGAATGTCTCAAGAATATCTTTGATAATGGACTGATTGTCAGTTCAGAAGAAAAAGAGCATCTGAGTAGATAGTGAGAACCTAGTCCTAACAGATCATCAAAGCAGTACTTGATGGGGATAATGAGGTGTGGACTTCAATTCTTTTAGTCATTTTTTGGACACCACTTTCCTCATTTGTAAAATGAAAGGGAGTAAACTAAAGGAATAACAGATTATGGGAGTTGGAATAGACCTCAGTTTTTGTTTTACATATTAGCCTAAACTTGCTTTCTTGCAACTTTGACTTATTGTTCCTAATTCTGACCTCCAGGGTTAAATGAAACAACCCTACCCCTCTTTCATATGATAGCATTACCAATACTTGAACACAACTATCATCTTCCTCCTGAACCTTTTCTTCTCCAGGCCAAATAAGCTAATTTTTTCAACTGATCTTCATATTTTGTGAATTCACTGCCCTTTGTCATCCAAATTACCTCCTCTGGACAGTCTCCAACTTAAAAATGTTCTTCATGAGTCATGCTTCAGAACTGAGTTGTGACGTCTATCCATGGTAGAATACAGCAGAACTATCAACTTACTATTTCTGGAATTTATGCCAATCAATGAAGCCCAAAATCTTATTAAATATTTTTGCCTGCCAAATCACAGTCTTATCTCATATTGATATTAAAATTCACACATATTTTTCAGGACCATGATCATCCTCTCCTGCTCCTCCATACGTTAGTTATTTTATACCTGTAGAGGACCACAGGCCAGTGGGACTCTGACCTTGATGGCTGAATAAGCCCTCTCAGCTGAAGAGCCTGCTATCTGGCCTGGATCAGTTCCCCATCCCCCATGAAGGAGCTTAAACACACAGGTGTGAGCATTATATCCTCAAGATAAGCAGGGCATATGCCCTGGTCTGGAAACAAAGAAGTGTGCAGTGTTCTCAGGGGAAAACGATTAGGAAGCATCCTATAAAAGCTCATACGTGAGGTAATAAAGATGGCTCTATTTTCCACTACTCTCAGAGTCTCATCTCTTTTGTGTTCTCTCTCTCTTTCTCTCTCTCTCTTTTTCTCTCTCTCTCTTTCAGCCTCTGGGTAGGTCATTCTTTTCAGCCCTACTGTGGGACAGCAGGGCTCCCCATATATACCCATTTCTAAAACTTGACATTCATTCCCATTGAATTCTATCTTATTATGTTGAGCACCACCCTCTAACATGTCAAGGATCATTGAGATCCTGGCTCTATCATTCAATGTGTTAGCTTTCCCTCCCAGTTCTACGAGTGTGCCATCTATGTCTTTATTCAAGTCATTGATAAAGATATTAAATAGCACAGATCAATGTACAGAATAGGCACGTTATAATGATTTTATCAAATTGAAAAGGTTTCAGTCTTGGATATTTTGTCCCTCCATAACTCTCTTTTAAGGATTTCTTTGACTACCATTGCATCAATTATCCTCTATTGTTCTGCAGTCTTTCTTCACAAATTTCCTTTTCAACACTTGGTATCCCATAGGCAATTCAAATTCACCCTTTTCAAAATATATCACCCTCCCCCCACCCCCAAACAAGTCAACCTCTATTCATCTAGGTTTGCAAACTTAAGAGACATCATGGACTTTTCAGTTTCTGCATCTGCTCCCCCCCCCCCCCCAACCTCCACTAATATATAGTTTTGCCAACTTGTTAATTCTAAACTTAATTATCTCTCCTATCTATCTCTTTTCCATTCATATGTTTACCACATTGGTTCAGGTCTTTGTTACCTCTGATTTGGACTATTACAATAACTTCTTGATTGGACTCACCACTTCAAAGTCTTAAGTTTATTCACCAAAAATGTCTGGCTTTAAAACCCGATTTTTGTTCTAAAAATCCTAAGAAACATTAAAGAACCTTGAACTGAGTGAAAAGAAGAAAACTCTTCATGGGCATTAAACAATCAAGAGACCATAGAGTAAACTCAAGACAAATAATTGAAAAAGGCAAAAGATTAAAGGACATAAAATCCAAGTAAGTAATCATTAATAAAAGCCAAGATCTCAAATATCTAATCACAAATAATGCTCATTTGACATGATTCTATTTATCCACTCTAATCTCTGTCCTGACCTCAAGTTTCTCATCTTCAACTCTCTATTGGATATATCTCCAGTTGGATTTCCTGAAAAGAGCTTAAACTCAATAGGTCCGAAACTACCTTCATTTTCTTCCCCTGGAAAACCCTCCCCTCTTCCTAACATCACTATTACTGTTGAATGTGCCACTATCTGCCCAATCATCCAGTCCTACTACTTGTTATCCTTGATTCCTTATTCTATCTCACTCCCTATAACCAATCTATTGCGCAAACTTGTTGATTCTGCCTTTGCAAAATCTCTAGTATATGCTTCCCCTTTCTCACCTTTGACATTTCCATCACCTTGATATAAATTCTTGTCACATTATTTCTGAACTATGAAATAGCCTTCTGGTCTTTTTCTCTGCCTCAAATTTCTCCCCATTCTAGCCACCCTTCACTCAGCTATGAAAGCAATCATTCTAAAGTTTATGTTTCACCATGTCACATCACCCTGACTCCCTCATCATGCAATAAATCCCCATGACTCTGTATTACTTCCAACATCAAATATAAAACTCTCTCTTTGGCTTTTAACAAACCTTCATATCCTGGCCCCATTTCCAGTGTTTTTATACCTTACTGTCTTTCATGTACTCTAAAAGAGTGGTGTCAAACTGAAATAGAAATGCACTTCAATTATACATAACTATTTCTATGGGTACATATTGACTTAGAAAATCACATCTTGACATTATTGATGTTTTATTGCATTTTCAAAAATTTATTTGGTTAAATATTTCCCAATTATATTAGTGCTATTATCCAATGTGGCCCACGAGGTACATGTTTGAAACCTCAAAAGTACTAGTTATACTCTATGATTCAGTGACTCCAGTTTTCTTGCTGTTCCTTAAAAAACAAATTCTCCATTTCTTGATTCCATGTATTTTTTGGACTATGCTGGAAGTTTCTTTTTTTTTCTCCTCTCTACCTTCTGGCTTCCTTGGTTTCCTTCTGGTCTCAGCCAAATTCTCACCTTCTATGGGACACCTTACAAGTCCCCCTTGTGCTAGAGCCTTTCCTCTGAGATTAGCTCCAGTTTATCCTGTGCATCTTCTCTGTACACAGGTGTTTCTGAGCACACACTATTTTTTACTTTCTTTGTGTCCCCAGTGCTTAGCATAGTTCCCAGTACACAGCAGGTCCTTAAAATAAATGCTTAGTGACTCAATGCACTGGACAAGTAAGATAGACTAGTGATCTAAATAGAAAGACAAAGCAACATTTATTAAGCACCTACCAAGTAACAAGACCTGTACAAAGTGCGGGGGATGCAAGTACAAGCAAAAAGACTATTTTTAATCTTGAAGTGTTTATATTTTAATGGCAGAAGAAACCACTTAAAATGGAGTCAATAAGGGAAGAGGAGAGATGCCCATGGGGATGTATTGGCAAAGTTCAGGGAGTCAGATTGCAGCCAGAAGGAAAAAAGCATGATCAGTCTGGGTCATCCCCATGATGATGGACCCAGAAGGAAATCACCAATGAGGTAAGAGGACCAGGAACTGAAAGAAATTTTAGGGTGAGAAGGCACGTTAGTCATAGTGGTGAAGCCTGTAGAGTTAGAAGCACTGACAGGAAGAGAACAAAGGGAGTTAACATGGCTGTATCTATCCCTACATATAGATGTGTGTGTGTGTGTGTGTGTGTGTGTGTGTGTGTGTGTGTGTGTGTGTGTGTGTGTGTGTGTGTGTGTGTGTTTGGAAGCAATTGGTGATTGGTGTTACGTGACTTTCCCAGGATCACAGGGCTAGTAAGTGTTGAATGTCTAGGGTCACATTTGAACTCAGGTCCTCCTGACTCCGGGGCTGGTGCTCTATCCACTGTCCCCCCTGATTGATGCTGACTGTATAAATATTACAAAGACTTGATTGATTGGGCGAGATTCATCCCACTGAAAAAGAGCTCTTTGGAGGGCAAAACTTATCCCACAAAGATGGGATTGGCAAAAAGAAAGTGTGGGAAATCATTTCCTCTGAAGTTAATGAATTCCGTTTCTTTGGATACATTCTTAGAAAAGGCTGATTACCTACTATTACAGTGTAAAATTGCAGAGCATTCATGGACTTTGCTTGACTGATTCCTGACAACCACATATGTTAGTTCAGCACTTGGGAACTTTGGGGATGATCAAGTTGTTGGCTACTTTGAGCCATTTGTGACTCAGCACAGAAGGGCATCACAGGTTGTTGAATCAGTATCCTTAAGGTCAGTTGATCTTATAGTTCTGTGATTGAAATTTTGTCATTCTTTGATCTTGGGACTTTCTTTTGGAGAATATCTTATATTTTGTATAATGAATCCCATTAATATACACTATTTTACCTTTTATTTAAATATTCAATTTGGGCACTTTGGTGGCTTCATTCTTTCACAGGTATAGCTATCGTAAATAAATTAGATAAGGTAAGATAAGGCTCCATTTATATAAATTACAGTCTATCCTTGCCTTCTCACAGTTTCATAGATTTAGAGCTGTAAGCAGCTTTAAAAATCCTCTAATCCATGACCACACAGGTAATAACAGATCTGGATTCAAATTCAGGTCTTTTTAGTTCAAATTTAGTATTCCTCTCATTGAGCCACACTGCCTCCCTGTGCTTTGAAACTGTGCTGTTTTCTGTCTTTTCTTTCCATGTATTCTTTGAAATTAATCTACTCATTCTTTAAATACCTCAGGGGTACTAAGAATCAATCTGCCTAACCATCTGTTATCTCTCATTCTTGCTATATCACCATCCCACCTCCTTTTCGGGTTATACATGCCTTCAGTAAAGTTTTTATAACTTTTTTTTCTTGTAGAAATCATCACTGATAATACTCTGCTTATACCTGCTCTGCACATCTTTCCATTGTCCTTTGTGTTACCTATAATTGCTTTTCTTCTGGGATCATGGTATTCTGTGATTTGCAGGTATACAGTATCACAGGGAGCGAACAATACTGTGAATGACCTTTAAAAGATCGAATACACAAGTATCCTTAAGTCAGTAGTTCATGCCTCCGATTGATTTATTTTACATAATCTTTATGTATAAGTAGGACTAGGTCTGGAGGTGATAGAGTTAGAGTAAGACTGAATTAAAGGACTTTTCTGAAGGTCTTTAATGACATTCCCTTTTTCAAGGCAGGAAGCAAGCATTTACTAAATGCCTACTATGTGCATTATCATGAGCACTTTCCAGATATTGTCTCACTTGATTCTCACACCTCTAGTAAGTAGGTGCTATTATTATTTCCATTTTAGATTTAGGGACATTGAAGAAAGCAGAGGTAATATGACTTGTCTTTTTTCAAAGAGGAGCAATGGCTCAATGGAGCCTTTTAAGCTCTTCCCCTTTCATTTCTTCCTTTGTCCATCCATCCTTTGAGTTATGGAAGTGAGGGCTGAAGAAATATAATAGGGTCAGAGGATTAATCTCAGATGGGAGGAAGACGAAGGCTAACTAAATCTTTTTTTGTTTTGTTTTCCTTTTAAGAGTTTTATCTGACTTTATTCCATAGGATTGATAGAGTCAAGTAATCTTTTCAGAATTATAGTATTTAAAACTTACCAAACATAGATGATCTGTCAGGAGTTAATCAACCAAGTGGCATTTTAAGTACCTACTAAATGCAAGTTGCTGGGCTAGGTGCTTGAGATACAAAAGTAAAAGCTCTTTCAAGTATTTTCAATGCACAGGAGAAAGAAACATATACACACATAAGAATACAGAAAATAAATCCAAGGGAGTGTTGTGAGTGGGTGAGAGGAGTATCAGCAGGGGCATCACAAGGAAACATTTGAACTGAGTGTTGAAAGAAACAAGAAGCATGTTAACACATATAAAAACTTTTGTGCTTTCATGATTCTTTTTATAAGCCTGCTTGTTCTTTTGTCTCTGGTTATTTATAGTTGGTAGAAAAAGTGTAGAGGGGCAGGAAAAAATAAAAACAGAATTTTGAAAGGATTTGTTCTCATTTCAGTCACTATCATTTTAAAAGTCCTCTGTTGATATCATAACAGATCCACATGGGTCTTTATGACCTCAAGAGAAGTATCTGAGATGCTTCCATTAAAATTTCTCATGGATCTTAATGAAAAATTATGGTTCTTCCACTGAAATCATAATTGTATGTTTTGAAACCATCTTGATATATTATATCAATGCATACTAAGAGAGCCCTTAATACACAGAACATTGATATGATAACACTACAACTATGGTCTAATATGTCATTTCCTACTGAGGGAGTACATAATACACTGATCCTTGCCTGAAGTCACACTGTCCATACATATAAATAAAATCCTCTTGAAGATGTTGGTGAAGAGGTAGTCCCTTTTTTTTAAAATTCATTTTATCAATAAGTAATAGAGTGAAGAGTATTTGCTGTCTATCAGTTAATTACTTTGTTTAAAAGATAAGAAAGTTTTCATGTTCTTTGGCTGGAAAAAAAATTAAAACAACTCAGCTGCATCTTAGAGGGAGCAGACACATGCCAAGCTATCTTAGAGATTTTATGATTTAATTAATTGTGTCACAGAACTAGAGTCAGGAGACTTGGGTTTCAATCTAGGTTCAGACATTCATTGCCTGGATAGTATGATCAAAGAAAATTCAATATTTCTCAGTTCCTCATTTCCCTCATCTATAAAATGGGGATAATAATCCTTACACCACCTATCTCACAGAGACGCTATGAAGAAAAATGTGTAAACTATATAATGTTACAGAAATGTGAATTATTATGATGATCCAGTTCTTTCCCCTGGATCTAAATATTCTACATTTAAATTATTGAATATCATCTTTTTTCTGTCATATTCCCACAAAGTATGTTCTTTGTAGCCTTACATTTTAAATTAGAAAAGTATACAATTTGTTTTTGCAGAAAGCATAGAAATTCTAAGATTCCTCTTAATCTGAGGTATTGATACACAAGAAAACATGAAGTAATGATTTGATAGTAGATGGTAGCTGTTTTATAGTGAAAATGACCATCTAGGGGCATCTTAAAATAAGTAAGTTCTTTCAAGTTCATCTTAAAATATACTAAGTTCTTTCACTGGGCTCTGTTTAAGGGGGAAGAAAGCATCTGCGGAGCTGACATTATAATTAAGACAAGGAGGCAAATATAGACTCCTAGGTACAGCTAGGTTCCCGATTAGTATGAATAATGAATCCCATGAAGTGGTAACATTATTCAAATTTGTACTGCATATTTCCATTGGGCCAGACCTAATTACTATGTCATTTATATAAATATTACCATATTTTATAATTATAATTTTGAATAATGGGAATATGAATACTTACAACTCTTTCATAGGATTCATTATTTGCACTAATAGGGACTTGTCTATATCACCAAAACTTGATGAGATCAGACTGATAATGGATTTCACAACTCCATGACTAGTATCTTGATAATGAACTCTGACAGGCAAGCTGGATTATGAAAAAACAAAGGATTTATGTCAACTTGGGCCTCTATAACACATTCTATCTACTCTTATGATCTAGCCCACTAGACTCAGGACACCTAGGATAAATAAACCAAAAACAATGTGCTAATAGTACCTGTATTCCAAGAGAGTCAAGCCCTCTTCATGCTGGAGTAGATCAGATCCGCCAGAACCAAGACACTCAGAAGGTTCTCACTGATTCATTAAAATATAGCCCTTTATAAAGAGACTTTACCTGTATGTCTTATCCCTCATCTAAAACATCCCAGTTGTTTCTTCTGTGGTATTCCCTTTGCCTTACCAGGCTCATTTAGCAGGCCTTTCTTCATCTCTAGTATCATAAAATGCTTGGAGAAAAAAGGACCTTAGAGATGATCTAACCTACATGTAAAGAAACTGAAGTCCAGAAAGATTATGTGATGTGCCCTAGCCTATATAGCATTGAGTGTCTGAGCCATAACTTGAACCAAGATAATGTAGTAACAAATATTACATATTAAT
Organism: Pseudochirops cupreus; assembly: GCA_028627135.1. NCBI lineage: Eukaryota > Metazoa > Chordata > Mammalia > Diprotodontia > Pseudocheiridae > Pseudochirops > Pseudochirops cupreus. The sequence goes on from CM053580.1 coordinate 82,810,308, forward strand.
AAGATTTACCATGCTCATTATTCCAGGTCATTAAACACTGGGATAAAAAGAAATAAAAAACTTTACATCCTCTCTAAAGGTAAATTCCAGGATCAAATAATCACAGGATTTTAGAGTCAATAAGGATCTCCCAAAAAATCCAATCAATGCCTGAAAAAGAATTCCCTTTACAACATATCCAATAAATGGTCTAGCCTTTTCTTTTAGCTCTCCCAGGAAGGAGAACTCACTTCCTCCTCTTTTGTGTAGAAATGAATGTAAAGGACTTTTGTTTTTTCCCTTTATATCACACCTATATTGGCTCTTTGACATGTTCAACTTCTTGTTCTTTATTCTGTTGCATAGAACCAAAAAAGCAAACCTAATCCCTTTACCATATGATATCCCTTCAAATATTGAATATCAGCTATCATGTCCTCCTGTCTTTTCATCTCTAGGCTAATGATTCCCAATTCCTTTAGCAAGTCCTCATATTACACAAAATTAAGACCATTGACCACTTTGTTCTCATCTTCCTACTCTCTAATGTGTTTCCTAAAAATTCTGCTAGAATTCAATATGGTAATATAGTGTGCTCTCACCAGGACAATAGGATTATCACTTTCCCCAGAGAAGCTATGCCTTTCTTAATTCAGCTTTTATAAGGAAGATCCATCTAGCTTTCTTTGCTTTCTTTTTCCATTGCGGTACACAGTGGATAGAATCCTAAATCTGGAGTCAGGAAGACTCGAGTTCAAATCCAATCTCAGACACTAGCTATGGGATCCTAGGCAAGTCACTTAACCTCTGTTTGCCTTTGTTTCCTCAACTGTAAAATGGAGATAATAATATCACCCCACTTTGCAGGGTGGTTGTCAAGATCAAATGAAATAATGTTTGGAAAGTACTTGTAAAAGTACACAGTAGGTTCTTAATAAATGTTACTGTCTCTGTTGCCATCATGCCTTCCCTGGATTGTGGCAGTAGTATCCTAATTCAATCTTCCTGCTTTCAATTTCCCCCTTTGCCTATCCATCTACCACATAGATGCCCAACTAAAAAATCCAAAAGCATTGACATGACCATACCACTACCCTGTTCTAAAAGCTCCTTCCTCATCTTTGCCCCTTAAAATCTTTAGAATCCTTCTAGCATCATCTTAAGCCCCATCTAGACAAAGACCTTCCTGAGACCTGCAGATATTAGTGTTCTCCAACATTCTCAAAGTTACTTTGCATTGACTTTAAACATACTGGCATATTTGTGTGTATGTTGTGTCCTCTTAGTAGACTATAAGCTCCTCGATGATAGGGTCTATTTTATTTTTGATTTTATGGAGAGAGAGTTAGAACAGTGTATAGACATATAGGAAGTAGATGCTTATTAATTTCTTGAATTCAATACAATATACTCATACTTAAGATGTTTGCGCTCAAATGTAATTATTTTGTTCTTATTATCATGAAAACAGATAAGGTAATATATTTAAAGAACTTTGGAGACCTTAAATCATTATCTAAATATTAGATTTTATTTCTGTAATAATCATTATTTTATAGGTAATCAAACTGACTCATCCAAGGTCACAAAGCTATTCTTAAAAAGGAAAGTTATTGTTGATAATGATAAAAATAATAATAATTGTTTTTATCTTATTCCACTCAGTTCAGCGTTCTGGGCAATTCAGTTATTTTCAAATGCTATTATCTAGCTCCTTAACCTGTATTCTTGGTACTTATCTTGGCTTTTTTTTTTTTAACTTTACTTCTATGTTTGGGCAAAAAATTCTTAGTTGCAGCGTTCCTTTGTTCCCCTAAACCTGTAATATAACCAACACTGTGGAAAATGTCCAAGAGAGCTAAGGGAGAGGAACAATGTCCTATGGTTCCTTTGTATTCCAAAATCATATTTTTCTATTTGATTAAAATAGATAAACTTGTTGCATTATATTGGCTTAAAATTTTCTCTTTTCACTCTTGTACACAGTTTCCAGCCAGAATTATTGAGGTGCTCATTTGGGAGAAAGGGAGTACTTCCTGGGGGAATAAAGGATGGGGAGACAAATGAGCACCTCAATAATTCAGCCTGAAACCTGTACATAAAAGTGAAAAGAGAAAAAAATTAAGTCAAAAAACACAGGCAACCATATTACACATTTTCAAAAACAACAAGAACGAAAACAGTGGATTTGCAGTAAAACTAAACGATCGTTTCCAAACCGTTTTCCGAAGCCGTGAGCGGCCCAAATACTTGTGATTGGGAAAAAGCGTCTTTCAGAGTCTAGGTAGATTAATTACTCTGCTAAGGGAATACAGTACTTTCAGACACTTGCAATAAATAGAATGCAGCTACATTTTCAGCATTAAGATAGTTTTCAATTTCCAGACACTCGAGAAAGACCTAATGTTTCAGGCATCGTACTTTTCTTATTCTGAATAGCCTCATCACACATAACCTTTCTAACTTATTGATCACAATAGGAACTTGGAAAGACTATTCCAGGAGGAATTAGTCACCCTCCAAGCTGTCCTTTCAATTTATAGCTACATGGGCAATAGATAAATTTCACATGACATCATAATATATCAATTCTACTAGTGAACTCGTATGTGGTAGGTAACTATACTCAGGGCAATGATGATAAATGTGTCAGATTCAGAAAAAAAAAAGTGTTTTCATAAAATGTCAGCAAGGCAACAGACCTTAGAGATCATGTAACCCACTCCTTTGATTTTATAGGTAAAGAAATTGAGGCACCGAGAGCTTAAACTGACTTGCTCAAGGTTACCAAGCCAGTGGATGAACTAGGATGTAAACACAGAATTTCTGACTTTAATTCCAATACACATTCTGATACATCATGTTATTTCCCTTTGGGAATGAAATGTTTTCTTCTTCCCTCCCCCGCCACTCCCCCTGCCCTTTTCCTAGGTGGGGAACTAGGAGTATGGAATAGTGTACTGTAGGACTCAGCTGATGTTAGTTGTTTTTTTTTTTTCCTAAATTGCTTCTTTTTTTTTCTTCTTTTAATTTTTTTTAATTCTTAAATTAATTTAATTCTTTTAATGCCTAAATTGCTTCTTTTAAAAAAATTCTTTGTTATAACAAATAGTAAATAGAAGAAGCAGTAGGGTGGGTATATATTCCTAAAATTAAAGTGATTTCACAAAGATGTGATGGTAATGATTTTATTTATTCATTCATTCATTTATTGCTTTTGGGAAGGGAAAGGTAGCTTGTAAAGCCAAGCATGAGCAGCTTTCCAGAAGAATGCCACTGTGAACAGTTTTTAAGGTTCTGATTACATAGTATAGTGAACACTCTATTCAATAACAACTCAGAGCAAAACATTCACAGTACATCAAGGTACAGCATTTATAATATTACAACTTATCACAGAAAATAAAAATACAGCATTTACAACAACTTATCACAGAAATGGCTACATAGTTTTCACCACAGCGGTCACGTGGTTTTGAACAAAGTAACCAAGTACAATCATTTAGTCAATCAATCACTTAGTAACTCAATCATTCAATCAACTCAATCATTCAATCATCCTTAAGGGTTATAAAATACAAAAGTCAAAGTTCTCTACTCATGGGGCACGCTAAGTTACAATATCAGTCACTACTCAGCACTCTCTTAAGGAGTAGTGCAAAATACACAGGCTATACACCCCTCAGTCACAAATAAGTTACAATTTCAAGGTCATAAGTAAGTTACAACTTCAATCAGTCACTACTCAGTATCTATAGAGAGATCTCTTCATCTTGACCCAAGGTAGGCTCTCAGATTCCCTGGATCCCCTTCCATGGTCCCAGCTCCTACCTGGATTCACTAAGCTGTCACCTGAGTTCAAAGGCAGATAGCTCCCAGGTCCTTGTCCAGCTCTCCACACACTTCCTGTTCCAAGCTGAAGCTCACAGAGTCCAGTCCACCTTAAATCCTTCACCGTCTCTGTTTTTCAGGAAGTCAAGGCTTAACAAAACCACAAACTTACAAAGTACTGACACCACAGTCATGCCTCCTCTGGCAGCTCCAGCTTCTGCCTCCACGTGGCTTGCTCCAAGAAATTATGATTCAATTCTCAATTCTCTCGAGCAGCTGCTCTGATTCCACAAAGCTTATCCCAACAAATTCTGTCTTTCCCAGACAGGGTCTTCCCTTATATACAGTATTGCTCCTTCCTATTCAGCCCCTTCCTGTTATGTCAGCAACAAGGATTCTCTCTTCAGACCCTTCCTGTTATCAGCAACAGGAGTTCGTACCTTCTGTTTCTTTAACAGAGGCTTAATTTGAAACTAGGTGCTGAGTACCTCTCAGCTTAGAAATACAAAAGAAACTTCAAATTTCATTACTATTGCATAGGGCAATTGGGGTTAAGTGACTTTCCCAAGGTCACATTGCTAGTACATGTTAGTCTGAAACTGAATTTGAACTCAGGTCCTCCTGACTCCAGGGCTGGTTCTCTATTCACTGTACCACCTAGCCACCTTGAAAATGATTTTTTAAAAAGAATAAATTACTGATACAATTCAAAAGATCATGAGCAGAAAAAGGTATGCTTATTAGCTTAAATAAAATATAAAGGATTGAGTAGAGCCAGAATATTGATAAGGACAAGAGATATTTTAAGGGAAATAGGAAAAATAGCACATACAATGTGTCTTCCCAATCTCCCAGTATGCAGATCTCTTATTGTGGGTGTCAAGTGATAATTACATTTTCAATCAGTATTAATTATCAGAGAAACAAACTTTGTTTGCATTTCTAAATGTTGAAGGATGACCCATGAGAAATTTCATGTTTTCCTGGGACACCTACTGAATAGAAATGAGAAGGGGCGGGGAGATGGGAGGGGGGGCAGGAAAGAGAGATGCAGATGATAAAAGTGTGGACAGGTGTTAGGATCATTTAACTACAGAAACAAATCCATGTAGTAGGAATATCACTAGATCTGGAATAAAAAGAGCATGGTTCAAATTTTCTCTCAATTTTTATATAGAAGGTGAGCTTCTTGACAGCAGGAACTTTTTTACTGTGTCTTTTATCAATATCACCTAGGACAGAGCCAGGGTTGGAAAACCATCAGTACTTGATGATTTCTGGGTTGTACTGATTATTTCTGTGTCTTCAGGTAAGACATTTTACCTTTTTCAGTATCACTCTTCTTCTGGGACCATTAGAATTTAGCTCCTTTTTTTGATTCTCTCCTAGGACTACTCTGATAAACTCACGGGACTGTAACTAAAACTGCCAAAAATAATTTTGAACATAAAGCAAATGTATTATTTATATATAACAATGTAAAGGGGATAGATTTCTGAGTCTAGTCACATGAAAAACCTTCCTCTTTCTCACAGGGATCAGTCCCTGCCTGTGTCCTATATAAACAAATCTGCAAAACTTAAAATGAAAGTCTTAGTAGTCAGAAGAGAGTTGGTGAAAATCAGAAATAAAAAAGAATGTTAGTAAAATGGCTCCCTTAATATCTCACCCCTCTTACAACAGCATCCATGAACTAGGGCTATGTGGATGTCAGCATGAGTTCTGCCTCTCTCCCCACTGCTTTGTTTATCATCATAACTTCAGTATTTTATCCATCCCAGTATCCTTTATTCATTTTTATCCTGTGAAATCTCTGTTTTCCACCAATCAGCACCAACACCTTCAGTGCATGTAATTATGGGAAAGTGAGTCCTTTTCTCTCTTTGTGACCTGCATGAGTCCACAGGTATTAGGGGGCAAATAGTTTTTTGTTTTGTTTTGTTTTGTTTTGTTTTACTCACCACTCTTTTCCACTGAAGTTATATGCTATGGCAAGATGAAAAAAAATTACATATTACCTCTGCCCAAGAGATTTAATCTACTCAGAGGTGACTTCATTTCCTTTTAACTTTTTAAAAAATTCATTTTTAAGTTAAATACAAAAAGACAAAATAAAAGAAAAAAATTTCTACATACACAGTTCAATATCTGATTTCAAATAAGACCTTAGCTGTGTGGCCCGAGGAAAGTCACTTAATCTCTATTTGCCTCAGTATTTTCATCTGTAAAAAGGAGATGATAGCAATTACCTGCCAGGATTGTTTTGAGGATAAAATGAGATAACATTTATAAAATACTTTGCAAACCTTAAAATGCAATGTAAATGCTAGCTTTCAGCATCATATGGCATTTTCAGGGGGCAAAGGATGGAGCTAAAGAAAACACACTTTAAAAATGAGGCTGGAGAGCATATATTTAGTGAGGCAACTAGTGGTAGGGAAGAATGTAGGGAAGTCTTGATGGAGGAGAAACTTGGTGAATGTATACAGGTGCAAGATGATATGTTGAGTTTGGGAAAGTTAGTTGTCCTATCTGGCTAGAATAAAGAGTACATGAAAAGAAGAGATTGAAAATAAAACTAAAAAAATGAAATTGGTTTGAAACATAATGGAGGGATTCTTTTTTAATATAAGTTAATTCCTTTATTTTTAGTTTTCAACATTCACTTCTATAAATTTTAAATTTGCTCTGCCTCAATCCCCTCCCCAAAAAGGCATGCATTCCAATATAGGCTCACTTATATAGTCTGATTTAGCATATTTTCACATGAGTCATGTTGTATAGAAGAATTAGAATGAATGGGAATGATGATGGAGGGATTCTAATTCCAGGTTGATGAGGTTATATTATATTAACAGTAGGGACTTATAGGAGGTTGTTAAACATGTTAGTCACGTGATCACAATAATTAATTTTGGCATTTCTGTAAAGGACATATTGTATGTGGGAACACTAGAATCAGAGCTGGAACAAAAATAGTGGGTGTGAGCATAAAAGAATTCTGTAATTGATTGGATATAGAGAGAAGGTGGAGTCAAAGATAAAGTGAGATTTTGCCTCCAAGTGCCTGATGATTGTGATCTAACTAACAGAAATATGAGATAAACTAAGTTTACAGGGAAGATATGTGCACTTACACATGCTGAATTTGAGATATTGGTAAGAGATCCAGCTAGAAATGTTCAATACACATTTGAGTATTTCACCTTAACATTCCATCTAACCATCCAACTGTCAATAAAGGTTATATCATCATCTTCTTGCCAACTGAGCCACTGTTCACCCACCCTAGGACCCACTACATTCTAGACCTACAGAACCTATTCCCCCAGTTCTTGGAGAAGTTAGTCCACTTCAAAGTTTCTATCCTAGGGCCTAGATACTTTGTTTGGGAGAGTGTGCCAACAAATCCATTAGCCTGTCTTACCATGTATCTGAGGCTGTAGGTGTTCACTTTCTATCTCTTGCTGTGGGAATAGTAATCAGTAAATGATAATAATAATAATAATATATCACAATCAACTGGCACATTCTTTCTAGAAGTAATGGTACAGAAGTACTACTGTATATATAACACATATACACATATACATACATATATATTATATAAATATATTTATTTATATATGTATTTAGAGAATATATATGTATTGACAGAATAAATTACTGATGCAATTCAAAAGATCATGAGCAAAAAAAGGTATGCTTATTAGCTTAAATAAATATATAAAGGATTGAGTAGAGCCAGAATATTGATAAGGACAAGAGACATTTTAGGGGAAACAGAAAAAATACAATATGCAATGTGTCTTTCCAGTCTCCCAGTATAGCAGATCTCTTATTGTGGGTGTTAAGTGATAATTACATGTTCAATCAGCATTATCAGAGAAACAATATTATATGAGTGAGTACACATGTATGAACACAGACATATTTATATAGGCAACCCATTATAATTGATTATCCCTTATGACTCCCCAGATCAAAATTCCTTTTTTTTTTTTTGGTCATAATTCCTCTATATGCATTGTCTAATCCTATTATACTGTAAACTCTAAGGGAGGGGGCTATCTCTATTTTTTGCATTTGTGTCCCCATTGCCTAGCATAGTGCTTAATTTATAAGAAGTGCTTAATAATTGATTTTTCCTTCCTTCCTTTTCTTCCTTCTCTCCTTCCTTCCCTCTTTCCTTTGGTTCTAGACCTCAGAGAAAAATGGGAATGTATATGCAGATCTGAGAGCAATCAATATATTGGGAATAATTGAAGTTATAAAAATGGATGAGATCACTAAGGGAAAGAATTGATAGAGGTAAGAGAAAAGCACTGAGGTCAGAGACTTGAGGGATACTACAACTTATTGTAAGGGAGAAGGATTATTTACCACTGAAGAAAACTTGGCAGGAATGGTTAGATGAGTCCAAAGGAGATTCAGGTGAGATCAGTGTTAGAAAAACCAAAGATTGAATGAAAATCTAAAAGTATATGGTCAATAGCCTCTACTTTTGAAAAAAGGTCAAGGAGAACTAAGAGTTCATTGGGGACTTTTGAAAGAGTTATTTCAGCCTATTAGTGGTACAGAAACTGGATTTTAAAGAATTAATGAGTGATGGATGATGAAGTAGAAGCAGTGAGTTCAGGCTACTCTTTCTAGAAATTTAGAAGTTAAAACCTTTACAATCTTTAAGTCATAATGTAAATGTCAGTAGTTACTTTTGCGATCATTATTAATGAAGGTAAAATATAGATCATAAATTAAGTAGATGCTAGAGTCAAGGAAAGGGTTTTTAAGGATAAAGAAGACCTTTTAGAACATTTCTTAGCCAAGATCTCCAACAATATGTACCTCTAGTAAATTAAAACAAGCACATGAAGGCCTTCTTTATACATTAAATTTTCCTCTAAAGTATGTTCATAAGAGTACAGCCAGAGAAAGAAAGGGATTGAGTTTTTGAGTACGAGTGGGAAGTTCCAAAGATAAACCTCGCCTACTTCACTTCATTGCTCCGTATGAGCAAATTGGCACTTAATAAATACTTTGGTTGATGATGAACACAAAATGTGTGCATGGGAGGCTGTCTGCCTGCTGATACATGCAGCCAAGGTGATACTGCTGCCAGCTGCTTGCCTTTAGTCTGAGTGCTGCTTTTGGCTTCCATAACCTTCCCTGGAAGCCTGGAAGAGAATATGAAAGGAGGGTTCATTCTGCACTTAGAAAGACAGGATGTTGGCATCACCCTAAACATAAAGACGAGAGTCCAAGTGAATCCAAATTAAGTTTTTAAATTAGCTTTTCCCATCAGAGCTATCCCTGAAGGGAAAGGAACACATGGGTGGAATGAGGAACAAGAGAAAATACAAGCAGGATACCCAAGGACATTGATACCCAAGGCAAATCATAGTACATGTATCCTTTTTGCTATCCACTCTCCTGTTATTCCTTCCTTATTTATTCTAAGTCTACCATGTTATGATAGGTGTTGTATAGGTACAAAAAAAGTACAAAAAAGCTCCCTGGAGGAGCTTTTGGTCTAGTCAGGGAAATAAAATTCAGGCACAGGAAAACTATTTAAGGTTGGAAATAATATGTGATACCTAGGAGTTTCAGATGATAAGTTTTATGGATGTCCAAAGGTGGTCTAGCTCAGTGAAAGCAGATCTACTCAGAGAAGTTAGAAGAGTTTATTTCACAGAGAATAAGGTAGGTGATAATAGGAGTTCTGTAGATCACTTGTAGCTGAAGTCATCATGGAAGAAATCACATTTGAGTTGGCCTTTAAAGATAAGTAGGATAGATAAGAGGAGACTGTAGGGATAATTGTTAGGAAAAGGAGAGTTAACTCATTATATAACAGCATTAGGATTAACAATGACCTGGATAGGTTAGAACTTTATACTGAATTAATTCAAATGCATGTAATTTAAAGTTTTATATTTACATTAAGAAATCGTTTTGTAAGTGTGAAAAAAAGAGAAGAATGGCTGACAGCAGCTTATACAAAGAGCTCTGAGTCCACTGGGGCCACCTTGCATCTGCTACCCTGTCATTTTTCAACTTCAGGGAACAAGAAGCCCCATCCCAGGATAAGCTTATCATTTCTAAACTCAACACCATTCTGCTAACTGAAGCCTTGATTGACTTCAGCTACCTCAGCATCTCCCCACTCTGTTTGAAGGTCTGGAAAGCAGAGTGCCAAATTCTTCCCAGTACCTCACTTTATAAAGGGTAGAAACTACACAGATCACTCCACTTTACACATGCTTCCCCACCTGGTTTCATTTCCATGGAACAAGATGCCCCTCCGCAAGAGACCCTGTGGTGTCCCTTTCCCACCCTTTCTTGCCTCTTGTTGTATATTGTCTCTTTCTTGAGATTGTAAGCTCTTTGAGGGCAGGGATTGTCTTTCTTTTTATTAATTGTATCCTCAGTACTTAGCACAATGCCCAGTATATTGTAGGTACTTAACAAATGTTTATTATGTTAGATTGGATGAAGAGGTATTCATCCATATAGATATAATAGCTAACGCCAAGAGGGTGAATGAGGCCTTTGCAGAAGAGAAGAAAGAGAAGGGAAGAGAATTATTGGGAAACTGAGTCTTAGGAAAAGCAAAGCATGAGAAGTTAAGAGAAGAGAAGCCAGGAATGGAATCTGAGGAGGATTCAGAAATATAGGAAGAGAACCAGGAGATCTTATTGTCCCAGGAGCTAAAGGCAGAAAGAGCTTCCTATATATCTTTCAACCCTTTTTCTCCCTTCTCTTCCTCTCTTACATACATTTACTTGATCCATTAGGGAATTGCCTTTGAAGATCCTACATAGTTTACATGTTCATGAGAATCAGGCGCAAGGGAGCCCCAGAGTGTCTGAGTTACATCTTAAATGCATGACCATAGGTTGTGTTTTCTTTTCTCTTTTTTTCTCTCTCCAGGTTTTACCTTGTTATCTGGGAGTATTTTCCCTCTGGATGATGTTATTTACAGTTTTGTCTCACCAGAAGCCTGCTTTTTATGGCTGCTTTTTTCTCATGATTAATAGTTTGCTTTCCTATTTTGAGATGCCCCAAGCTACAATGATGGAAACTCCTTTGCAATTTCATCATAAATCTTCAAATGTTACATGTATATTTGTGCTTAATTAATTTGGCTTATAAAATATTCTGCATACGTATTATTTCCCTTCCAACTGAGCTATCACGAGTGTGTCTGTTTTTCCAGGGCACCTATTGACTTTTGCTTTTCTCACACACTGAGCATGAGCGCTTTATTATGGACATCCTAGTTTATACAGATAAAAAGCATTTTTAAAGATTCATTGTCCTTTTTCTATTAATTTTCATTAAGATTTTGTTGACCAGAAGAGTGATTTGATATTATGATTGTTTTAAAATAGAAAACAGAAAAGACACCAACTCTTATTTCCCTCAAAACAGTTATGATTTTATTTCCAGCATCTTCTCATATCAGTAGGCTTTCAACCAACTAAAAACAAAACAGGAAAAAAAATGTAATTTGAACACAAGACTGACCTTGACCTCATTCATATGTGTTCTTTTATACGTATGTTATATTTGAAAGATTTTTAGACTTGGCTTAAGGCAACTGGAATGTAGTCTTAGGCAATTCATATAACTTTTCTGAACCTCAATTTCCTCAAAGTATAATTAATGATGATGATAAACAACCTCAAGTAGGAATAAGAAAACCCGTGTTGCCATTAACTAGTCATATGACCATAAGCTACTCAACTTACTTTGCTGACCTTTGGTTTTGCAATTTATAAAATGAGGCAGTTGGTCTAAATGATCTTTTTCCATATTAACTTTCTATAATTTCATGATTCAATGAAAAGTTGAGGGTAATTATTCTTGCCTTTCCAGATTATTTTGAAATTACTTGAAAAGTATTATCTGAATACAAAATAACAGAACTACAATACAGTACCAGCCAAGAACAATTGATTTATAGTTAGAAAATTTCAGTTTGAATCCTACCTTTGATATTTACTGTGCTTAGGATAGTCTCCTTAGCTCGGTAGGCTTACTCTTTATCTAAAATGTGGAAAAGAGCACTTCCATTACCAATCCTACTTGAGTGACCAAAAGATCAAAGATGTGTGTGAAAGTGTTTTATCGACCATAAAGTCCAATATAAAAGCAAAGTATTATAATTAACCTTTCCACTGCTTATCACAGGGTAATTCTAGAGAGATCATGTAACTTGCCTGCCATGATGTAATCAGTATATATTATAGGCACAACACGAACCAAGGTCTTCCTGCTTTGGAGGCGAATTCTCTGTGCACTGGGCCATGCTACCTCTCTTTGAACATCATTACTGAAAGTAAAATAACAGCAATAAAAAATATTCAGTCTGTGGACCAGCTTGAAGACCATCACTAATTATCAATTGTCCTATGATAGAACTTTTAGAATTATCGGATGAAGGTAAATATGTCCAAATACCCAGAGTAAATATAGATGAGATCCCACTACAAAACAAATGTTTGCCTGCTTTTTCCTCCTTTGTTTAAATTTTATTGCATTTAATATTAAAAAAAAAAAGAGATTTGTCCATTGCCTGGTTGGAGGGTACAGTTCGCCATCTATGGAATAATCATTCCCCTTATACTGGGATTTGACTTGAATATTCAGAAGTTCCATATGTTGTACCCCACATAGCAATCCTAGGTGATAAATTCAACAACCATAAATAGTATTGTGTGTTATCCCCAAAATCCTGTGAAGTAAGTTGTAGTTGCAGGTCACAATTAATAAATGGTTGTCAATTGCTAAATTCCTATGAGAAACTATAGGAATGATAAATGAAAAAAGATGGAAAGCCCATTACAAGTTATACTATCATCACATTATAACACTAGAAATTGGTCGATCATTAGATATGTTCTCCATTGATTCTATCCAGAAGAGCTTAGCCACTACAGTGTTTCTTGTTTTTATTGTTCAGTTATTTCTGACTCTTCATGACTCTATTTGGGGTTTTCTTGGCAAAGAAATTGGAGTGGTTTGCCATTTCCTTCTCATGTTCATTTTCCAGATGAGGGAACTGAGACAAACAGGGTTCATTGACTTGTCCAGGATCATAGTAAGTATATGAGGCCAGATTTGAATGCAGGAAAATGACCCTTTCTGACTCCAGGACTAGTACTCTATCTATTGTGGCACCTAGTTCTCCCAATAGCTCTTACGCCGGCTCAATCCATGGACCCTCAGTATAGCATTATAAAATGGCTCTAGCACATTCATCTTTGGTTTGATGCCTGCCACTTATTGAACTTGCTAGCCTGCTACTTTGGTCATTGGTCTTAAAATCAATGCCATTTTATTATGGGTCCCCTTAGAACCCTCATTAAAAAAAAGATTCTTAAAGAACCAATATCCATTAATATGGGTAGCTAGGTGGCACAGTGGATAGAATGGTAGGCCTGAAGTCAGGAAGACTCATGTCTCTCAGTTCAAATCCAGCCTCAGACACTTACTGAGCAAATAACCCTGTAATCCTGGGCAAGTCACTTAACCCTGTTTGCCTCAGTTTCCTCATCTGGAAAATGAGCTGGAGGAGGAAATAGCAAACCACTCCAGTATCTCTGCCAGAAAAACCCCAAATGAGGTAACAAAGAGTCAGGCATGATTGAAAAATGACTGAACAAAAACAAAAACAAACCAATATTCATTGAAAATCTGCCTAATGTATTTTTCTATTTCAACATGTTAATAATTATACATTCCTACTATGCTATGCAATGTACAAAATATTGTATACATATGCTATTTCATCTGGTCTTTTTAACCATATTGTGAAATAGACATGAAAACACCCCCATTTTACAGGTATCACAACACATTCAGAAATGGGAAGTAATTTGCTCAAAGGACAATGAGGAGACTGGAAACTAGATCTCCCTATCCATTCCTATCACTTTAAAAAAACTCCACCACTTTAAAAACATATCTTTGTGCAAAGTTGCTAGTTCTAGCAAGGAATGAAGAATTTTGGTCTGAATTTCATCCTATTACTAGCAAATGGCAAATACCAAAAGACCTCACAAACATAGAGAATTTTACCTCCTATTAGGATGAAAGAATAGTAACAACACAGAAGAGGGTATAGGAAAGACCACCATTTTTCTTCTTTAAAATAATTTCTAGGGGCAACTAGGTGGCACAGTGAATAGAGCACCAAATAGAGCACTGAATAGAGCAACTCAGGAAGACCTGAGTTCAAATCTGTCCTCAGACACTTAACACTTACTAGCTGTGTGACCTTGGGCAAGTCACTTAACCCCAATTGCCCTGCCTTTCCCCCTCCAAAAAGACAAAAAATAATTCCATCGAGTGTAGACACAACTCTTGAAAACACCCAATATGTGCTGTGATCATCAGAGTCCTTTCTGTATATGGCTGCAAACATTTAAAAAGCAGCTTGAGTTGTGGGGAATTCAGATATTTTACGAGTAGACTTCAAATACAATATGGGATATTAGAAGCAATGTTTGTCTCATAACACCAATAAGGAACTAACAGAGCCCACAAAATCCTTTCTAATGGGATGAATGACTCTTGTATTGTAATTGCAAACGAAACTGCAGATGCAATACAAATTTCCTTTTTATGCTTGCAAATATGTTTCTCATTGTTCCTTGTTTTAGAAGCAACCCTAATTTGTGCTGAAAATCCTGTTGGCATCATATTTCAGTTGGACTATGTCCCTTTTAACATGGATCTAGTTTTTTTCAAAACCTGTAAATGCTTTTCCTAGCAAAGTATTTGCTGAATTCATGAGAGCAGCACTACTCCTGCTGTTATAATTAAGGTACACTACTTACACCTTAGCCATAAAAAAACATTCACTCCAGGGTCTCAGCTCAGGGGCAAATCTTTAGTTTACAACTCTCCAAAAAAGCTTTTGGGGCATATTTTATTGATGCATTCATATATAAAGAGATGTTTATAGTGTATAAAAAAGTCTTCAGCCTGTGCATCTCAAAATTGCTTTGCAAGTTATTTGCCAGGCAAGTATTCAGACTAACCAACCCAAGATTCCCACAACTGTGATTTTTATAGATTGTTCAAACTAAATTCTTCCTTGCTTTCTTTTATCTTCACATCTTTTTTTTTTCCTTGCTCCCGCCTGATCCTGATCTAGGGTTGTGCTTGTGGGGATATTTCTGACCAGAGGACAAGGTGAAAATATGGGATAGTGCTGTCTGTAGTCCTAAGAGGGCTCGTTTCTGGCCACACACTCTCGCTGCCTTGATAGTTCAAAAAGGGAGAGGAAGTATGGGAATTATCTAATCAATTTGATTAAAGCAGTCAGACTGAAGAGCTCAGGCCTGACAAGAAAGGTTATTGCAGGATTTCTTAATGCTTTCTTATATAATCGACACTTTGGCAGTTTGGTGAAACCTATGGACCCCTTCTTGGAATAGTGTTTTTAAATGCACTAAATGACATACATATAGGAATAAAAAGGAAACAAACTATGTTAAAATTCAGTTAGATAAATAGATAGATATTTATTTAAAGTTCATAGATCTGAGGTTAAGAACCCCAGGGAGATTTTCTCATTTTCCACCATTAACTGCTTTTACTAGGGGGAAAAATAATGAATTCAAATGTAGGCTCTGCCTATAGATTCCTGCCTACCTGATAAACAATATTATGGTTGAGCCACTGTTCTTGATTTTATGACTAATGTACTGTGCTTATACAGCTAGGTCATGCAATGGATACACCACTGTATGTGAAATCAGGGTGACTGATATTCCCAAGTTCAAATCTGATCTCAGACACATTGTGTGACTCTGAACAAGTCATTTAACACTTTGTGCCTCAGTTTCCTCATCTGTAAAAAGATTTGGAGAAGGAAATGGAAAAGCACTCCAGTTTCTTTGCCAAGAAAACCCCAAATGGGGTCACAAAGCAGATACGACTAAAAAAGACTGAACAATAGCACTGTAATTACAGCTCGTACAAGAAGAGTTGATTCTGACCTGATAAAGAAACTGGCTGACAGAAACACACTGATGATACTGTCCCATTGGTAAAACTATAGTGCCACAAAGTAATTCAGAATTAGTCTTATTTGGGACCTTCTGCCTTTCTTTTCAATTTGATTTTCATTTGGCATTGGGCTTAAAGTTATTTGTAGCAGGCATATAGGCAGATGCATAGAGCAATGGAGTGAGTTTATGAATCTCATTTTCAAATAAAACCATGTTAAGCAAGGCAAAAGCTTGGTTGATAATCACTTTTAATTAATCACCTTTGGGTGTTCTCTGGTGTAAAAGAAAACAGCTGAAGAACTGAATCAGCTAACAACAAATGTTAGCAGAAGTCAAAAATGCTTCTAGGAGTAAACCTAAGAGATTTTTAGGTGCATGCTTTCATTTTTCAGTTTCTTTTTATGGTGTGCATTTTCTCAAATAATTCCGTGTTGTGTACTTGATCTGTTTTAGGTCAGAGGCCAGCTGTCGCCTGGCTCTTGTTCACTGCTGCTGTAGTATTTTCTGAACCCTTTCAAGCAGTTCTAAAATACAGCCCCTTCTCCCTCCTACCAACTCACCTCTTCCACCCTGCTTCAAGAGCGCAAGACTTAGAAATGGTCTGTATCTCTGGAAAATTCAATGCAGAGAAGCAAAGGAATGAACAGCCACCAAGTACACAGTTCATGGAGTGATAAGGACAATATGAGCCTCCGAGGGAATGATTGCTTCACAACAAGGAGTTCATGCATTTCAAATTTCTGGACACCTGAGTTTGAAATTAGCCCATGCTCCTGTTGGTTAATGCTGTTGCACAGTGGTACTGGCAAGAACACTGACAGCTTGAAGGGGTTACTCACAAAGTCATACATACAGCATGTTAATTCTGGTAATGCAATTTTTTTTCTGATTGGCATAATTACAAAAGAGAAATTGGCCATATCTTTCTAGAACTGCATCTGGTTCCATGGCACAATGGAAGCTGAGAGTGAGACAAGAGTTTATCAATTTTAATTCTGAGTTTTCCCTTTTGCACCAGCACAGTTTGCAAAGCCTACATAAAAGGCAGTTTTTTCCCGGGATAGGCCACCTCTTGTGCCCCTCATTAAACTATTCATACTCATTCAATTGCTATTCTCTTCTGTCTGACTATCCATGCTGCCCAGTCATTGAGTTGAAAGGAAATACGTGTAAAGCAGAAGGGGAACTCTGCAGAAAGGATGGAATCAAAAGAATTGTTCTTAGAGGAGCCAAGATGACCAAATTCAATTTTCAGTACACTGAAGGGTAGTATAGATGATCGACCTGTTAGGAAAGTTTATGAAATACCTTCCTTTCTCTTTACTTTGCCTTGCCATCTATTCAGCCAATATCTTGAGGCAGGAGTTTGGTGAAATCTTTAGTCTTCTACATTCAGCCTACACTTACTACCTGTCTCTAAACCCTATGTCATATATTAAAGCTTATTTGGTGCTTTTTCTGTCTGTAGATACACACATAACTTTTGCTGTTACTAGAAAAAAAGAAGAATTTGAGTAAGCTAATCACAGGTTTAAAAAAAAAAAGATGGTTCCCTCAGAAACCTTAAAAATCTGACAGCACAATGTTATGACCATTCATAACGCCTCCCAACACCTCAAAAAAAACCCTTGTCTTTAATCCATCATTTGGTTTCAATCCTGCTTTTGATCCATTATTCACTTTGAAACTCAACCTTTGTTCCGACGTTCACTTTAGCCCTGACCTCAGAAAAAGCTCAGAAGGATGTAGCTTTTAAATAGTAGAATTTTATCTGTTCTAGAAGATCACAAAAAAGATAGAGACTACCTAGAACCTAAAACTTTCTTTGGGGTATTGTTTATTAATTTTTGAATCACATAGAAAGCCTGTGCTACTACTTAAGGTTTATATCTTATTGTAGGGAAGGGACTCACTCATTTGAGAATGTGTGAAAATAAATGCATTTTAAAATGTTTAGGTATTTGGGACTGAAGACATCATTATTTCAGTGATGTTCAGGGACTTAATCATGGAATACAATAGTTTTCAAAGAACAGGAGTAGAGAATATACCAAAGGACAATGAGGAAGCAAATAAGGAGGTTGCAACACATTATTAAAGAGGACATAATTACACAGTAGAAGGATTATAGGTACATCATTGGAGAAGTAAAGGGCAGGAAAGAAAAAAATGAGCTGGTTCCTATAGTGAATGTGAGAGTTTGAATTCCATTAGTGTGTTTGAAATACAAGAGAACTTGAGAAAAGCTGCTAGAACTTTGGTGGGTATCCTATGGTGAATTCATGAGGGGACATGAGAATCAGGTAGGGATGGAAAGTGTGGATGGACTGAGATCTGCCCTGAAGGTAATATCCCAAATATTCATTGGCATATTAGAGTACGTAATTCACACTTATATAGGCTTTGAGGTTATAGAACTCTCTATACACAATGTATTATTTGATACTCATATAAACCCTGTGATTCAGGTCATTTGAGTATTGTCAGCTCTATTTTAAAAGAGGAACAAACCTGGACTTAGAGGGCTTGTTTCACAAGCTCATGTGAATCCTTGGTTGGTTGCAAATAGGGTCTTGGAACTTGAGCCTACGTCCCATGTCCCATACTAAATCTGTATGCTTTTTTCTAACATAAACCAAAGTACTTGGAAACAATTGTAATACCTTGTTTTTTTTTCTCCCTTTCACTTACTAATATTTGAAATAACAATTCCTTTTTTTTTGATAGGATGTGTAAAAGTTAAGGCTAGCACAACTGAATTATAATGCCAAATTCCCAATTACCAAGATCTGAATGAATGAGGTGTTTTTGTACTTATGGCAAATAAAATTAAGTCTCAAATAACTCTTCATTCATTTCCATATTCACATTTAATAATGAATGAATGGACTCTTATCATTCATTTAATTCAACCGTTTTTATTGAGTGTCTGGGCTACACCAGTCCCTAAACTAGTCTCAGTAAGAAACACAAAGGAAAATAAGGAACATGAGCACATGTTGTCTTCTTTGTCTGATGTTTGACATCTGGGAATCTGTTTGAGGTTGAAATTAAGATAAAACCAAAAGAGTATCACAGAGAATTCAGGATCCTTTGATTCTCTTTGTTATTTTGAAACTAAATATCTTGCTTTACTTGGTACTTAAGAGTTCTGAGCAAAATTTTGTGAAATTATGGATAACTGTTCTGTTTTCTTATTTTCTTCCTTCCTTCCTTCCTTCCTTCCTTCCTTCCTTCCTTCCTTCCTTCCTCTCTCTTTCTTTCCTTCTTTCTTTCTATCTTTCTTTCTTTCTTTTTTTCTTCCTCAGTCCTGAGGTCAAAGAGCTATAATTGATTTGCATTATAAAAAGAAGAAATCTTTACTTGAGTGAAACACTAATCATAGATTCTAAATGTTGATTTTTTAAAGGATATTATTATAGAGTTAAACAAAATGACTTCATACTACAGATGTAAGCACTTTAGTCTGACGTCACAGATGAGAAAATTGCTATATTTAGGTTTTCATTAGGCAGATCTGATTCAATTATAACAATGGCTAAAGAAATTGCCTTGAACCAAATTTCTTTTTGCCGTTGACGTATGTACTCCGTTCTTTCAGATCAAATCATTACAAACAAAGATGATTTTTTTGTTTTATTCGTAATCATAGCCTGTCTTCCTTGTATTTTATACATTCTCCTGGATATCCATTGGGTTCAATCTTTTGGTCCAGAACAACATGGTACTCCAGCCTCTGTCCCTAAATGACCTGATCCCCACCTCTGATAGCCCTTTGCATCCATCCTGCACGCCACCCCTGATATTGTCTCCATAAAAGACTCAAAAACATCCAAATGGACTCCCCACGGTTTTCTGCCCACTGCTTCAATATTTGTCCTTCCTCTCTTTACTCTTCTCCTTGAGAAGGAACGTGGTTTTATTTTTTAAAAAATGTATCACCATTGCCTTGATTTTTGTTGATTTTCAGATATCACTTTGATATTTATATTAGAGATATTATTTTCTGAGATAGCTTAGCACAGTGGAGAGAATCCCAGGTTTGGAACCAAAGCACTAGAGTTGAGATCCCGACTCTGACAATGTGTGACCTTGGGCAACTCACTGAACTTCACTATCTCCTACTTTGTTCATCTAAATGAACTCGTTATTTCAACATTGAGGGAAAGCTCATGAAATGGAACTATCTCTACTTGGCGTCTAATCTGTGATTGCTAGTCTTACATAACTTACTTGAGCCTCAGTGTGAAATGAGGACAAACTAGATGACCTTGAGATCCCTTTTAGCTCTAGATCAATGAACCAGAATTACATTCTTGTTTACCTTGAATGAGCTAGAATAACCTCAGACTTACTCACAGTCTCATAAGTGTTATGTTTCAAAGATGAAAATTTAGTCCAGGTCCTTTGAATCAAGGGCTCGCCATTAATTTACTAGGTCCAGACACCTCTTCCCTTCTACTTTGTAGACATTTAATAAAAATCATTGTTGAAGTATGCTGCTGAATAATGTAAATCTCATAATTTGAAATTACATGTGATATTGATATATGTCTTACATCTTCATGACTATTGTTTGATCATTCTATGATTCATCTTAGTTTGTCCCTATTTCAAATAACACTTCCCTCTTTAATACTGGAAAATGTATTCTTTTGAATAGAGAGTTTGTATACTGGGATGCAGGGCATCATGTCTACATTTTCTTTAGTTGTCTGGTTGAGGAGCAATAGGCAAAGAGGATAATGAATAAGAAAAACCTCAAAGTACATCTAGGTTCTTTGCTTTATGGGAAATCCTGTGACGCAGTGATAAACATTAAATTTCTTATTTAAATTCAACAACTGTTTGTTTGGCATTTATTATATAAAAGGCATTTTACTGGTGCTGAGGATATTAAAACAACACAAAAAAGCAGTATCTGTCTTCCACGAACTTAAATTCTACTATTCTCATTAGACTTGGCCTATCTGTCCATTGTTCTAACAATCCTTGGCAAATTTGGAATTTCTAAACCGTGTCATTTATTCCCTGATTCAAGACACTGTTAAAACATATTATACTTCTTAGAGAATAAGGACTGATCCCTGGGATACTTCACCAGAGATTTCCTTCCAAATAAACATCTACTCTTAATGACTCCTCTTTGAGTCCATCTCACTCTTTTTTTATTTCACTTAACTGTACACTTCCATGGTGTTAAGGTTCTGATAGAGTTAGGGGTCCAATAGCATTCTGATAGAAAATTAAATTAGTGTTCTGATAGGTTTCCATGTAATTGCATCAGGGTTCTGACAGAGTTAGGTATACTAAGAGAAAATGGAGAGTTAGTGTAATTGGATTAGGATTAGGTTTAGAGGGAATCTGATAGGATTAGAAAACTACATGTGGAGAGCATGAGAGATATAATTCTTTGCCAAAATCTAGCAGGAACATTTCTATAGCATGGGCTGATCTATCAGTCTAATAACTTCCAACAAATAATTGTGGCCAGCTTGGCATGACCAGTTCTTGACAAAGACATCCTTACTTTTAGTGTTCACTCCTCCTTTTTCTAAATGCTAACATAGCATCACTTTTTTTATTCATTCTGAAATTATGTCAGGAATACCAGTTAAATTCACTAGCTTAGAGTTTATAGACACTATAGTCTTCCATTTTAACAAATGGAAGAGCATTTGTTCTTCTCCAATCTTGGCATCTCTCCTGATCACCATTATCATTGCCAAGAAGCTGAGAATTCTGGCAAAGAAAGATCATGTTTGTTCCAAAGGAAGTAGGGGTACACAACTGACACTGCTTCAAATTATTCCTTGAGATTATTGTAGGACTACAGAAAATATCCTCATTGCTGGTTTTGCTCTTTATAAACAAGCCTTGGTGTGGTGGAGTCAGAAGTGTGGTTGGATATTCTAGTGTTCTAGTGTAGTAAACTTTAAGAATCTGAGTTGTCCCAGCATCCATTTGGGTTGAATGCCTGACTAGTACCAGAGTGGCACAGAAGATTCAGAAAGAGCACAGAGTCATGAGACAGGAAAGTGCACGTAAAGTACTCTTTCCTAAATTCTGTATTACTGTTGAGGGCACTACTATCCTTCTAATCACCAAGGCTTGAAATCTAGGTGTCTGTAATGTTAATGGGATTTAAGATCTTTCCCATCTATTGATAGACTTCATGTGGAGCCATTAAGGGAAGCTTGATTAGAGGAGGCTTATTTTGTAGAAAGACCCACATCTTTTGCTAATTTCTTTTTGTTACTGAGTCAGGAAGGTTGTGATGCCCTTTGATTCTAAAAAGGCTATATATATACTCTGAGGTTAGCATTTTGTTTTGGGGCTCACTCACTGGAAGAATGTTCCTATGATTTGACCAGATGAGATGCTGGGTAGCCTTTAAAGAACGCCCTTGGCTTTGAAAATCCAAGATGTTGGTGCTTTTCTCTTGAATAACTGTGTATATATTGCCTTGGTTAGACAGTTGGATGTGTTGGTTGATCTGTTCTAATTTCTCAGATAGTTAGAAGCCTTGTCTGTTGGCCTTTATATATTTGCTTGTATTTTCTCTATTTTCTGTTTGGATTTTCTCTGAAGTTCAGGCTGCTGATTTTTGCCCTGAACTAATGAATGTAATTAAAAAAGATTGCTGACCCCTTGAACAGATGTTTTTCCTAGTAAAGCAGATGTCAGAACCTGTGCTAGCAGCTATCGTGGGTATGCCAGTGTGGTTGTAGCTATAGGGCTATCCAATCACTTGTCAATTCCTATCATTTTTACTTTCATAACATTTCTAAGAGATGTCTTCTTCTCTTCTCTGATAATGCCACCACTCTCTTTGAAGCCCTTATCACTTTATGCCTTCACTATTACAATAGCTTTCCAGTTGGATTCTTGTCCTTAATTCTCTCTCCACTCTGGCCCATCTTCCAGTCAGTTTCCAAATTGAGTTTTTTAAAGTGCAAGTCATGACCCAATATTCAATAAACTCCAATGGCTCCCTATTGGTCTCAGGATCAAATGAAATATTTTTTTGTGTGTTTTTTGTTTTGGTTTTGTTTGTTTTTTCCTTTGGTTCTTCATAACTTGTCCCCTTTCTACTTTTCCAATCTTCTTATACCTAACTCTGTCCATATACTCTGAGATCTGGTGGCAGTGGCCTGCTTGCTGTTGTGCTCATGAGACAGTCCTTTCAGCACCAGGCATTTTCACTTATGGTCTTCCTTACCTTAAATTCTCCACCTCCTCATCTTGGACTCTCGGCTCACTTCAGGTTTTAACTGAAGGCCCACCTTCTGCAAAGAAAGAAAACTTTCCCAGTCCTCCATAATTTTAGTGGCTTCCTTTAAAACAATCCCCAACTTATCTTACATATACTTTGTTTGTTTATCATTGATTTCATTCCACTCCATTAGACTGTCATCCAGGGACTATTTTGTTTTGTTTTTGTCTTTTTTTTATCTTGTGTGCTTATCACAGTGCCTGGCACATAGTAAGTTTTTTTTTTTAAATTCTTTTTTAACAACTGATGAAGAGGGTTCACACGGGCTAGGACAGAGACATACCTGCCCAGCCCTGCTACATATGCTGAATGCTGCTATCAAAGACTGAATACAAGGACCTTGGCCCTAATGCTTTCCTCTATCCACTGTGATGACCAGCATTTCAATCTGTGATGAGAGAGAGGTGTGATTTCATACCACTCACCTGAATTTGACCTCCCTCTATTCTGTGTGGGCAAAATAGTGCCTGAAGGGGCTGGGGCACAACAGGACCTAATGAACTGAGAGTACAGAACTGTCAGTCAAGTGCATGACAAACATTGAGGGGAAATCAGGAACCATAACAATCAATTCTTTCATGACCCTTTCATATAGTTTGTGTACATTTGGTGGCTTGAATTCATTGATAGCAAGAAGGTGGTCTTACTAAATCCCTTTGGGGAGGGAGGCTAACCAACTCCCTACTAATTATTTTTATTCTTTCCTCATCTGTATGAAGATGATTCTCTTTTGCTGCAAAAACAATATTTAAAAAATAGTTCAGTGAGAAATGAGTTGCTTTTATAATGTCTGTTTCATCCATTCTGAACATTTACCTATTCTATCCTTTGCTCCCAACGTAGCTTTGAAAAAAATACTTTTTTTTTTGCAATATTTAAAAGTAGCATGTAAGAGATGGAAAGTCCTAAGTTCGGGCCCTGCCTGTGACACATACTGGTTGTGACAATGGCCAAGTCATTTAACCTCTTAATGTTCTATGCAACTTTCTAGGATTCTAAGACAGGTTGCAGAGACAGTGAGGAAATTTCCTCATTTAGGAGTTTACATTCCAATGAAAGATAGGTCCAGTCTGCATCCTTATCCCTTAACATTCAGCAAAAACTTTACTTCATTTTGAACTTTATAGCTCCTGAGGTTATTTCCAGAAAAAATGTGTCTCTTGTATTCATCTTCACTTACCTGACCTTCCACAACTTAAAATCTTAAAAAAAAAATGGTCTGTGTCTTTTAACAACATTAAATTATTCATTCCCTGAGTATCCACATTCATCTCTTTAACCAGTTTTCCCTTGTATTCCTCACTGTGCTTAGAATTCCAGTCCTGAGAGCTTCTCATTCTTTTGGATCTGACTTTCCTGGTATAATTAAGGCATGGATATATATAAATATTATATATATATATAAATATATATATATATATATATATATATATATATATTACCATTTAACTTTTACAATCAGTTATCCTAAAAATCACAGGTTAGATTACATTATTTTTAGGGTTTTCTGTGGGGGTTTTTGTTCTTTTCTACAATATATTAAGATGCAGTAGCTACTTGCCCCCAATTTTCTCATCATCTCTACTTAATGAATTCATTGCTTTTTTGTTGGTGGTGGTAGTGGTGGTGCTTAGAATTAACTCCTAAATAACAACTCCACTAGTTGTTTCCCTCACCTTTTGAAGGATGAAGTTATTATTAAATCACAGCGGAGTCCCACAAACACCCTGTGAGGCAGTGAATGTATGTTTAGTACCCCCATTTGAAAACTTAGGAAATTGAGTTTCAAAGAGCTTAAGTGGTATGCATACTGCATACAGCACACTGCCATGATGCCCAGAGTGTCACTGTTTTACATTGTCTTTGGCTATAATACATATTTTACCTACTGTGAAACTGCAAGTTTAAACTGCCTCATATATGTAGATCAATTTAGTTCTTCCTGTTCCCTGAACCAAATCCTTCCTGTCATAGAAATTATAGCATAAACCCTCATGAGTAAGGAAGTATTCCCCAATTAACTATACAGACTTCAACAAAAAAAGTGAATAATCAGGAAATCTGGTTTCCAATCTCATCACATAAACATTTTCATCCTTAACTTCTTCATCAGGAAAATGAAAATGCTACTATTAATATTTGAACTAATTATGTCACATGCTTGTCATAAGAAGAAAAAAAAACTCTTATTATACTGTAAAGTATTTTTTAAAAATGAAGGCTATCATCAACCTTCTTACTAAAATGTTATTATTATCATGCTAAGTCATGGAAAAGCTTGATGATCAAGGTCCAAAGTTTGTCTGTATTCTGGAGAACTGAGATTAGCAGAACTGCATGGGACAATGTCAAATATTCTGATGGCTGTACGTAGACTTGTTTCTCATTGTTATTTCACAACCAGGAGTGCTCACTTTCTCTTTCCTCTATATTCATATATATTTTAAGAAATGATGGTTCCTCAGAGAATTGTGCTGCTTGATCCTACTGAGCATCTGAGGAATCTTCTGGGCACTATTTTTTTGAACATTTTATTTATAGTAATATCTATATTTAAAGGAGAATTTATTCCAGTCACATACTTACTGTCAGTAATTCTAATGCTGCCACTTGAAATAATAGTACAGGGAGCACAGGGAAAATTTCCAGGGGATTCTAAGAGAAAACTATAAGGCATTATTAAATATTAATAATGTTGGAGTGGTTGATAAAGATAAAGTATTCAAAGCATAGTGCTGAAGATGAGGAAGGAATAAAATTTGGGGATTAGAAGATGGCAGGGGAGAAGATGTGGGTAGGGATAACAGTATTAGCCTGTTCAACGAAGGAAGTTATGGGTTTGATGGACATATATATGATAAAAGGGGAAGACTTTATGGTGCAGAAGAAATAGAAGTACACATCATGTTCCCAGGTCACTAGAGGTAGGATCATAGATTGAAAATTGGAAAGAACCATTGAAATTATCAAGCCTAAATGCATCATTTTATGGTTGAGAAGCTGAAGGTAAAAGAGATTAAGTAATTTATCCAGGGATGTATACTTAGTAAGTTTCCAAGGTAGAATCTGAACTCAGTTCATCCTAATATTATGTCTAGCCCTTCGCCTATTATCAGGTCTAGTGTGCTATCCACAATGCCATCTTTTATTTCTATAAATCAAGAGACCATAACTTGCTTGGGTGAACAATAAGTATATGAACTGGGCCGGAGATGAGTTAGAGGAAAGGGCAGCTCTTTTGTTTCCCTTCTGACTTTTCTTCCCATCATTTTGGTAAGGAATGAACCATGTAGCTTTGATTTTAGCCCTACTACTTCTTCACTGCTGCATAAACACTCTGCCACTCCTCCCACACACATACACACACTCCACAATAAAAACAATCTTGCCTGATGTCTAAAATGTCATTATAAAAGTCCTGTGCATTTCACTGTTAAAGCTGTGAACTAGAACCAAATCTTTGTTTTTCATGGAACAAGGTTAATCTTATGGGATTTTTCAACTATTATGTTTTTTGTTTTTTGTTTTTTCCTTTGGACTGTTCTTACTTCCAGCATTTCTCTTGGAAACATCAGAATTTTTTGGTTCTGATTCTCCACCACAAAAAGAGACTTGGATCTCAAGTAAGCACTCAGGCTAACAAAACAAAAATCAAAATACAGGACAAACTTTATTAACCTGACAAAATTGCAAAGACTTGTATCTAAGTCCATAAGCAATCAAGAAAACCCTCCTTTCCAGTCCAATGTGAGTCCTCTCCTTCCTTGCCTGGTCCTCCATAATTAGAGTACTGTCATAAACTTGAGACCTATTCCTACACCAAGGAAAGACAAAGAGAAATCAACCACCTTATCCAAACCTACATAGTGCACATAATTAATGGGTCCTAAGGAAGCCAGAAATCAGATTTGCTCTTTCATATTTGAGACCTTTAACTTATTCTTCAGCTCCAGTCTCTGCCTAGTCTAGGACAGGTGGGGAACCTGTGACCTTGAGGCCACAAATGGCCCTCTAGATCCTCAAGTGTGGCCCTTTTACTGAATCTAAACTTCATAGAACATCTAACCTGGAATAAGGACTCCTCTGCTTGTCACATCATTCATCTGTGTGAAAACTGGAGCTATGTGGCTATAGCATTTTCCCTCCTGGGAATTGAATCTCTGTCCCAAGTTCTCATTCTCTCTCAATGTCTAACTCTGTTGCCTCCCTTTTACAACATCACAATTGGTTGAGACTTTTACAACATGAGAGTTGGTTGAGACCTCAGAGTCCATCTAGTACAACCCATACACAAATGAATGACCCACAGGGAGGCTAGTGGCACAGTGAATAGAGCACTGGCCCTGGAGTCAGGAGGACCTGAGTTCAAATTCAGCCTCAGATACTTAACATAAAAACTAGGCATGTGACCTTGGGCAAATCATTTAACCCCAATTGCCATACCTTCCCCCCTCTAAAAAAAAAGCAAAAAAAAAAAAAAAAGAATGACCTGTTAGAAAATATTTGAATGGTTTTCCTTAACTTTCTGCTTCAAAGGAGAGGGACAGAAGGAACACAACAACCTCTCAAGTTATATATTCCACTTTTAGAGCTCTAATCACTAGGAAATTTTTTTAAAGAATCCTAAATTTCCTTCTTTGTGTTTTGTACCCACTATTTTCTAGCACTTCTTTTTGAGGCCAAATGGAGCAAGTCTGGGGTAAATATGCCTACTTCTTTCTACCTTCCACCAGTTTTTAAAATTCATTTTATACATAGTTTTTCTTATTTTGAACTTGATAAACATAGAAAACATGACCTTTCTATATAAGAAGAACCATAGAAAAGAGGTTTGAATATGAAACCATCATTTTCTTGCATGCAGCTTTCATTTGTTCCCCAAAATTATATAATAAATTCAATATCTTACTTTCAAAGTTGTCTTGGCTTGGCTGCGTCTCTTAAACTTTCTTCTGTTCTCTGTACATTTTAAAATATTGACTTTATTGATTTGACGCTTTTTCCTTTTTTTTTTCATATCATGGGCCTAGGCCCCTATTCCTCCTCAAACCTCTCCCCATCAAAAATAACAACTTTGTTGCACATGAACACAGTCAAGAAAGACATATCCGCACATGGGCCATGTCTGTGAATATATAACTCAATCTATACCTTGAGTACATCTCTTCTTTTGTCAAATGACAGATAGCATGTTTCACCATTTACCTTCTGAATTCTGTGATTGGCCATTGCATAATGTTTTTTTTTTTAAGTCTTTCAAATGTGAAATTCTTTATAATAATGTAATTGTTAATTCTTCACTCTTTCACCATCCAATTCTATTTTTATCTTCAACTTCTATCTATGGTCAACAGCCTCTTAGCATTCTATACTGAATATCCAAAAGAGAAGTCATCTTTCTCATTAAAGTTGCCCAGTCTCCAAACTTACTTATTTGTGTCTAGGACCTTATCATCTTCCTTAACCACTAGTGTTTTTACGTTTGAAGTTATCTCTGATATTTTCTTCTACTTAAACTCTCTCCCTATGTCAATTAGATGTCAAGTCCAGCTAATTCCATTTCTACAACATATCTCTCCCGTCCATCCTCTCTTTTACACCCACACAAGATTATTACCTTCATTCAGAATCTTATTAACTCAGTTTCACTTTCTTTACTATTTTGATAAAATGAATGGGCTCTTGAAAGGGATAGGAGGGAACCTTCTAAAGAGGAGGGATGAAGAAAAAAATGAGAAGCTAAGGATACCGAAGATAACCATTTCTTCATCAACTCATCCATACATTCAAGAAACATTTCTCGAGCACTTAATGCATAGGATGCATTGTGTTGCATTTCAGAATGTTCCTAGAGTCAGTGGTGTTTTTTTACCTTAAGTTTTAAATGGACAGATATAAATTGAACAAAGAACTCCTTTGGTACAGAATAGTTGTGCGTGTTTGACTCAATGTCAACATACCTATTATCATATGACATGCAAACACTGTGATCACTGAATTCTTAAAGATTTGTTGCATTACTAAAATCTTTCTCTCCCTAGACTTCAGCAGTACACTCTCACTCTTGCTGTTCCTTACACCATTAGGAAGCAGTGTTGAGAAATTTGAATAACTCCTTCCAGGTACTTTAAAGGAAATTTCAGGATAAATTGTGAGTTTTATTCTTATGCTTATTATTTTCTCTGAACCTCCAGAACCTTAGGAAGTACTGAAAATGGCAAGAAATAGGAAAAGTAGATATGAAGTAAAATAAATCACCATATAATGCCATGGAAATAGGGAACAAGATCCACTTATAAAACACGTTGACATTGATTCTCTAGATGCCTTAGAGACTTATTGTGATTCAGACCTATGATCATCAAAAATGCATTACAAAATAATGCTCTGAAAAAGATGCATCTGGAACCATGAAGCAGATGGGACAGTGAGTCTAGCAATCAAGACTTGCTCCTCTAGGAAAGGGAAAGATTTCTAGACACTATGGAAAATTATAAGTGAGAGTTGCAGGTAACATAATTTAGGACGGTAAAAGAGGTCATGAATGACAACAATGACTAGTCAAAACTGCGACAGCAGCTACAGGTATGAGTATTAGGAGAAACAAAACTTCATAGGCATCCAGAGGAGTTACATAAGGAACATGTACATAGAGGAAAAAACTCAGAAGACCCTTTATAGGAGTCTTAATCAGGACAGCATTATAAATTACTAAGACCTATGGAGGTAGCATCAAACGTTGATGGGTATTGTTATTTTCTCATGATCTGAGTCATACATATTTCTCTTAATATCTTTTTTTTTTTTGGCTTTTTGGAGGGTGGAAGGCAGGGCAGTTGGGGTTAAGTGACTTGCCCAAGGTCACATGGCTGGTAAGTGTTAAGTATCTGAAGCCAAACTTGAACTATGGTCCTCCTGACTCCGGGGCCATTGCTCTATTCGCTGTGCCACCCAGCCACCCTCTTAATATCTTTTAAAAACATGTTACGAGTTTTACAGGTTTAGGGTGGGGAAAGGGTCTGATGCTGAAATTCACACATTACCTGTTTGGGAGCATTGAGTCAAAGAATTTCCATCAATCTATACCTGGAATTTTTTGATCAAGGGGAAATAATACGACATGAATTGTACTTTATTTTTTAAGTGTCCAATTTCTTAATAAAGAAGCTCATTTCTAGGGGACTAATCATTTGAGGAATCTGGTACATTCAACTACTCTCTCAGGTAACCAGAAAAGTTAATAAAGTTTTAATGAATAATGCCTAGTTAATGTCTAAAGTTTTACCCTATTATATAGGACTCAGTGTTCATTTTGTTTTCTAGCTATATTTTATTAAATTTATTCTACTTAATTTAATGTATAAATTCTATTTCTTTATAAATTTATTTAACTTATTCTAAAATCTACTAAAATATATTACTTCCAATGGTATCTGTTTTGCTACTTTAGGGATCTCTAGATAGAGTACTAATTTTGATATCACTGAAGTGGAAAAATAGTGGGATTTTAATTGCCAGAACCTATGTTTAATCTTCTTCCATATTAGTATTGGACTACATAGATTAGTGCCAGGATCTGGAGTGGCCAATCCACAGGGAGTACACTTTGCCTAGTTAAAAAGTGAAACAAAGGTAGTTAGGTACAATGCTGAAAGCCCTCTGGGATTGTGTCTTGCAGCATTCCTCAGGCTGTGTCTACAAATGCAAGTGTTTCAAATGTATTAAGCCAATGGACAGATTGTCAACATAACTCCTTCAATCGTTTCAGTGCAGATGATACAAATTAAAAAGCAGGGAGAATCTGGAAAACAGACAAATTCATTAACAGAATGACTCACATTTCTTTTCCAATAGCCACATTTCTGTTCTATCTTTTGGCAATGTCAGGATAGACTTGCAGTGAAAATAAAATCCTCTTTTATGTCCCCTTATTGAGTACCACAAAGAAATCCACTGTAAGACTCTGTCTATATGCACAACTGATTTTGACTAAATTGACTGGTTCAAAATCGTTCTTATTTTCAAGAGCAGTATCAAATCCTGAAATAGGAGCCTGGCTGAATGGAAGCTGGATTATCCTGAGACAATTGAGTTCTTCCACTACAGACACAAGGAATTTCTGCTCGTGCAAGTTAAAAAGAAAAAAAAAAGACGTTGCCTTTCTTCCCTTGCAAGTGCTGTAAATAACCGGCCTTGGAGCCTGGGCATCACAGGGACAAGGGCGAGCATTTATGAAACAGCATATGGAAGCAGAATTGTTAATAAAACAGGGCTTTTTTTTATACTGTCACGAATCACAGAGCTGAAAGTATGTTCATTTAGTCAGCTTTCCCATTGAAAAAAAAATCAAAATAGCTGCCCAAATTCTTGACACCCTAAGGCGCCTTAAAGAAATGAGACAAAACCTCCCAGTCTCACCGTTCTTTAGAGAACATGAAGACATTTTTGTCTCCAAATCAAGATGAAAGTGGCCCTGTGATAAATTAAAAGTCTCCTGTATTTTACCACAGGAGTATGACAGTGAGACATTATGAGTTCCACAGCTTGCATACAAGTCCCATAAACAAGACTGCATTGCTCATGTAGGTGACAGAGCCTGTCAAAGAGAACACAGTTTACTCTATACTTGTCATCCTCCAACCTTGCACAGGAGAACATGGTCTAAAAAGCCATTCTTCACTGATTTCTAAAAGCATTATGTAAGTTTCTTTGCACTTTTATTCATTTTAATAGAGTAACGCTTGCAGAGGCTGTTTAAAAAAGCTTGTAAGGGATCACTGGCAAGTTGAATCCAGTCCTGAATTTAATAATCAATTATCTGTAACTGTGCTTTGCACTTTCCTAGCTTCATGTCTTTGCTCTCTTCTTTTACCTCTGTTTTCACCAACAATAAATAAATCACTTGACCCTGAACTCACTCAAATGACAGCTTGTATATACTTATTATTTAGCAGCTTTCTGTTCCCTCTAATTGACTGAGTTTGTTCCACCAATAGAGATCATTCTTTTATGTCTTTTAATGAGTGCCTCCAGGCTCTTGCTTGGAGCCTTTCTGTACTTTGGGAACAAAAAACCTGGCATTTTTGGGAGGTCTAGACTTTTGGTGTCATTGTAATAAGGAGCGGGGGATGGGGAAGGGGCAAGAGAGGGGGAGGTGCATCATTTTGCTCTTGTCTGCAAAGCCTGTGAATGCAGGCAGCTCCAGCACACAGAGACACATGCACATTTTAACACAAGCAAAATTCCTTCCTATTAAAGCAGAGATGATTGTAATGACACACCTCTTTGCACTACTTCAGTTGCGATTTTATGATTTCCTGTAAAGTTTCATGCTTAATGTATCCTTCTTTATCTGTACTTTAGCCAGAAACAGCTGGAACGATAACAATGTCACATTAGAGCTACAGAGAAACAAAGTTTCCTTTGGTTCAAGTGTTTTAAATTTCAAGTTATGAATAAAACTTCCATCTTAAACTGTAGTTTTTGCTCTCAGCATGATCTTGCTCGATTTCAAACATTCTCTATCAGATTTCTCTGTTAGATTATATACTGTGGCTTTCATGCCATGTGATCTTTATGTAGCCAAAGCATCAGAAAAGTCCTTTTTAAAGCCTATACCATATGCTGCACTAAAGGACTCCACTGAGCTGATTAACATAGAAATAGCAAATTCTGTTTTTAATCATAGGCTTTGGAGATGGAATAGACCTATTCATCCTGTCCATTTTCCTGCCGGAGGGAGTTGTTACCCCATCCATAGTGTGCATGTATATATGCGCACATGGGAGGTATGAGTATAATAAAGTGAGTGAGAGACAGAGACACACAAAGGACCAAAGACAGTGGAAGGAAGGGAAGGAGACAGGGAGTAAGAAGGAAAGAGAGAGGCAGACAGGGAAAGTAGAAATAATTCTTCAAGTGTAAAGACTATATTACTATAGAATACTTTCTTGGAGAGTACCCCTTCTGTAATGAGGAACTCTCACTCTTAGGTTGGGGGTGGGACATGACTACTACCTCAGTTTCTAGGGTCTGTCTGTTCTCCTAAAAATATATATAGAGAGATCACAAACTCCCACAAGGATGTTTTCTATTAACAGTCTTGCCAAAAGATCTAATTAGTTCTAAGAAAAGGCATTTACCATGTGTAGTAAGAATAGTCAGCACAACAGTCCCCAGTCCACTCATCATCCTGGAGCTGCACTCTTCCTCAAATACCATAGTGTTGATAGGAACAACAGGAGCAAGATTAGAGCAGAATGGAAGTGAGGCACTCATTTAGGATACATGTATATCAAAGTCAACTTAGGACTCCTAGTACTGTCAGCCCTTGAAAACCTTTATTTCTCCATAGTGTTCTCATGCTGGGTTCTCACATTCTAATTCTTTTTACAACCAGAATTACTTTGTCAAGCTCCTATAGTTTGACAGAAGGTGACTGTCACTGTATATGTTCCTGTCTAGATTTTGTTTCTCTACTCCCTGCTGGATGCAGGCTGTCCTAATTGTCTACCTTTTCAAAGCTATGTAGCCAATCTGTAAGAGGAGGAGGATAGCGAGAGAGAGGGAAAAAAAAATCATTCTTCCACCCCACGGCTTATTAAACAACTACTCTGAGCTTTGACTGCCTAGAGCTTTGCATGAAAATAGTTATTTGAAGCCCCCAAAGTCATGACTAATTTGTTTTCTTAGCTAATCACATTATTGACTCAATAAGAGAGGTATTTGCACCTCATAAAAGAATCAAGGCAGGGATGCATCTCAATGTTCAT
Organism: Pseudochirops cupreus; assembly: GCA_028627135.1. Taxonomy (NCBI): domain Eukaryota; kingdom Metazoa; phylum Chordata; class Mammalia; order Diprotodontia; family Pseudocheiridae; genus Pseudochirops; species Pseudochirops cupreus. The sequence goes on from CM053580.1 coordinate 82,844,189, forward strand.
TCTAACACTCCATTAATACCATGTGATTTCTTCTGTTACTGTACTAATTGGCCTGGGTCAGGGGAGAATTTCTTTTCCCTATGTTACATGGGGAAATGATAACATGTGATTTTAAAAGTCAATAAAGCTGGGAAAGGAAATCATGGAAATATGGTACTCTCCTGGAATCAGAAAGATGTATGTTTAAGTCTTAGCTCTGTATCAGCAAGCACCCTAGCATAACCAGGATTGCTAGCACAGGTTCTTTGATCTGCTTTTCTAAAGGAAAGCAACTCGAAGGTGGTTAACAGTCTTACTTTAATCAAACGTGGAGATCATTCACTTAGTTCAGGGGTAAAAGTCAGCACCCTGAACTTCATAAAACATGAGCAGAAACTACAAGCAAACAAAAAATACATAGAGAAAATAACCCAAAATTAAGAGACCAACCAAGAGGGCTTCTAGCTATCTGACCATTACATCCATACAGTGTTAGTTACCAGAGAAAGCAGCACCAATATCTGGGTTTTCAAAGCCAGGGGACTCAATGGCTGCTCAAATCTCATCTGGTCAAATCACACAATTCTTCCCAAAATGAGCCCCAAAGCAAAACCTCACCTCAGGGAGTATATATAGCCTTCTGCAGGGTCAGAGAACGTCACAACCTTAATGACCTACTGCCTAATTACAAAGTAACAAGGTATGGGCCTTCCTGAAAATCAAGCCTCCCCTAAGCAAGTTTCTCTTGTTGGACTCTGCATGAGGCCCATTAAGGGGCAGAGAAGATCTTCAAATTCCCTTACCATTACAAGCTCTTATACCTTAGTTATTTATCTAGGACATATTTCAATGCCCTTGTCCACTTTCTGAAATGTTGTATTAGGTGTAAGTGGCAATTGCACCATCAGACATATCAGGGGAGTTCATTACAGCAATGAAATCACAGGTCTGCACACACACATGCACATACACATGACTACAACATGTTAGCAAATTAAGAACATCACTAAAACATACAGCAGTCAATTTAACTTTTGTAACTTCAAGCATTCATGAGATTTTATTTAACTTCATGTCCACTTTTGCTTTGGCAACAGCACACATTGGAGGTTATGTGGAATAGAGGGGGAAAAATGAGATGATGCGGGAAAGTTTGCACAGCAGTTGGACTCCTAGCAGGCACTTCACTGGTCTGGTTCACCTTGCCATTGCAAAGAGCTTCCTGTGCATTTTTGCAGATATACATATATAGTCACCAAACTTGAGCTAGGTCCTAGATCTCTTTAGGCCTAAGTTTCATGTTCTTGTAAGTCACCTGATTTTGGGGAAATCAGATGGTGGCCCCTACTCCCCCTCCCTTTTGCCTGAAAGGGGCTTTTTGTAATGAACCCCTTTTGCTACATATGGATAATCATAGCTATTTGTATTGGGTAAGAGGGCTTTCTAGGGTCCTGCGTAGACTGTGAGGTCATGTCACCCCAACAATGGGGTAATGATCCAGCATTAGGGGATTTTTGGTGGGAGGGGGCTTGGGGTTTATGTGGAAATTTTGGAGCTTTTCATAGAATTGTTTGTACAAGGGTATATAACTGCTTGCTTGCCTCTTGTTGGGTGCCTCCCTATACCAGTCCTTTCTGGAATAGGTGACGCCCAACTCTCGCAAGACTTGTCTTTAGAATAAAGAGCTTCTGTCTTTATTTTGAGAAACCTCTGGATTTATTTCAGGTAAGGGTCCTTGGGGTCTTTATCCCAAACACATTGAAGCCTCAAGGTTAAACATCAACTTACCTCTGCTATGTTCCCATGTTCCAAGACCTTTAAGAATCTCAAACAGTGCAGGAGGCAGACATTACTGCCAGTTAATTTCAAAATGGTGCATCATTCACAATCTCCAACACCATCCTCTTGGAAAGACAGAGTGTATGAGATGATGTTCAGACCCCACCAGATTTTGCATTTTCTGAAAGCAGCAGTTAAAGTCTCAGAAAGTCTCCTCTGGTTTTCAGAGGCTGGTCAAGATAATGAAGTTTACAGAAATATAACACATAATACAATGCCTTCACACTGCATATAATGGAAGGTAAAATTCAAATCAAAAATGTTTTAGTTTTGAGAATTTTATTTGCTGTACATTATTTATGATACTATAGATTTTTTGCACTGATATTATCTTTAAAAGACTTTTAAATGAGATGTTATCACAAAAGTTCACAGAATTCTAGGGAATTATTAGTGAGAACAATGTTTTGCAAGTTACCAATTTCATTTTGTTTACTGTATTTTATGGGTTATTTCATGGTTTCTGTGTTAAGAAAAGTGCATATTATCAGAATTATTATTTTTTTGTTATAAAGGATTATATAGAAAAGTTATATCTTCAGCAAACTCTAATGAAAGATTAGTGTTTGGTGGTGGCAGGAACCTAACTCCCTATTTCCTATAGATTGATTGTATCAGTATTCATGTTTTTTACTTTTGTATCATTTTCTAAAAACAATATCCATAGAAAGTTGAGCATTGCCTGTATTTGTAAGTAAAATGATTTCAAAACAATTCTTTACTTGGTCCAAAAAAAAAAAATTAAAATGAGCCAAGACTAAACCTTTGAGTGAAGTAAGTGAGAGCATTCTCATAAAATGGAGACAGTGCTCTAAACTCAAGCTGGGCTTCGGCTACAGATAGGACTAAGCTTTTTTTTTTCCTGTAGACCACCTGATTTCTTGGAAAACAAAACTTACCCCTCCCCTGCTATCACCCACTGTCAAGTAACGTGTTAAATGTTTTCATCAGTTTTCATTGGTTGAAGATTGTTTCCTTTTTCTTTGTATCTGGGGTAGATTCCCACACTAGATTGTGAGGCCAAGTTCTCAAACAGTAAGGGTAAGGTCAGTGGGAGGGGTTATTTGCCTTAGGGTATATAACCACATTTGGTTTTCTGTAACTTGCCTCTTTCCGCTAGCCTGTCCCAGTGGCGGGGACACCCCTTTCTCCCGAGAATTGAATAAATGCTTTCTGTTCCTATCTTGAGAAGCCTCTGAGTTTTTGATTAAATTTTATGTAGGGGTTTTCCCACACACACCTTTTATATAGAACTTAAAAAGTAATATTAGAGAATCATTGGAACAGTATTTTATATCACTGATTCGTTTCAGAAAAAGAACCATAATACTCTTCATGTTCAGATGACATTATTGTATATTTTGAAATTATAAAATCATTTAGACTGTGATCATTGTAAGATGAATTATATTGAATACTTACACCTTAAACCTTCAGTGGAACTTTGATCTTATCAGTTTGGAATGCTTTCCATCCTCAGCCTTATTTCTTGATATCTCTGTCCTCTTTCTAGACCTAGCTTGAGGTCCATGTCTTTCTAGAGGCTTTCTGGATTTCCTGAGCTAATTGTGTTCACCGCCCTTACTCACCTGTTAGTATGTTATCTCTCTCTACATTATAGGTGTATACATTATGAAGGCCCAGGACAGTTTTTGCTTTGTTTTGTTTTCATTATTATTGCTTTATTCTTGTATCTGTATCCTTAGTGCATAGCACAGTGACTATAACATGGCATATCCTTGATAAATTCATGTTGATTGACTATTAATTTTGGTTTGAATGTAGTTATTAAGAAGGGGACGGGACCTATGTGTGGTGCTAGAAACCCTTTGGTTCCAAGATACCACAGTGAGCCAGCCAGGTCTTCCATATGGATTCCTTTTTTCTTTCTTTTTTTAAGACTTACCTAGACCAAAGTTTCAAGTAAATAAGGGGACCAGGCAGAGCCAGCCATTATAAGGAACCCTAAGGTTAAAAGAGGCTCCTTTTTGCTCACAGCATGCATTTTTCTTAGTTTTTTTTTTTTTTGTTTTTTTTTGCTTTCTCATTGTTTTAAAGAAATGTCTATGGTTTGATTAATGTTTAATGTCACAAATAAATTACATAAGTTTAATTTCACTCAGTCTCTGTCCCTTGCTTGGACTAACAGGAAAATGATCCCTTACACTTTGGTTTCTTTCCTCCAGCTCTGGTTGATGTTTGTCAGGTTTTTGTAATAGCAATTTGAATAGCACAGAAACCGAAAGTAAAAAATTATAAAATAATTTACGCAAAGCTAAGGGGCCAAAAATGACTCCTTCCCTGCAACATTTTTTTTTACTGCTTCTTTTGTGAATAAGGAAGAGAAAATCAGGAAGCACAAAAAAACAAACAAACAAAAAACCTGATTAGCAAATGGGAAAGCAACTTCCTTGCTGGAGCAATGAAATGGTGAAAACAAAGATATTGTTAATCGGACTCTTGTTCCTTGCCAGCCATGGAGACTGTTGGTCACTGCCTACTTTTTTTTTTCTTTTTCAGTCTGCCTTCTTATTTCTTCTCTGAAGTCTGGAGCAAGATCCCAAGGACACTTTGGGTAGTGGCTGCCTATCCTTTAACCATATATCATAGTAACGACTTTGGAGGCAGAGCAAACACAGATAACATGGGCATTTGCTCTGGGTGAGCAGATTGCCACTCAACTTCATTTTGTAATCCTTGGTGATAATTACCCTCATTCTTCCATATATGTTATAAGTTAGAGACATTTGTTTTGGCCATTCTTACATCTTTTGCATCCCAATAGGACCCTTGGAACCTCTGTTTACTATCACTCATTTATCTTGCGTGACTCTTCCATCACTCATCACTTTGTGAACACAAATTATCAGTGGGAATATGCTACAGGCTATTTGATGTCCACCAAGCATTTCTCCCTTGCCCTTTGGGTTGCCTGTGATTTTGAATCTACAGAGCTTGTGGTATGTCAAGTATGGCATTGATAAGATGGGTCTTTGTTTTGGGAAATGGTATGAGAAAGAGATAGGCTTTGGAGTCAAAGGACCTAGGTTCCAGTCCCATCTCTGACACTCATCTGTATGGCTTTGTAGACATCCTTTATCCTCCTGGGTCTATGCTTTGTACTATTATGGCCCTCCCTCTTCCCTGTTACTTTCTTGTAGTGCAAGATAGATTTCTATACCCTTGTATATTTCGTTAACCAGTTGTATGGAAAAAACAATTTTTTGGACATTTATTTTTTAAAAATTTTGAGTTCCAAATTCTCTCCCTTCGTCCCTCCCTATCCACCTTCCCATTGAGAAGACAAGCAATTCAATATAGGTTATACATATGTAGTTATGCAAAACATTTTCAAAATAGGCATGTTGTAAAAGACTAACTATATTTCCCTAAGTCCTATCCTGCCCCGCATTTATTCTATATTCTTTTGTCTCTGTCCCTTTTCAAAAGTGTTTGCTTCTGACTGCCCCCTCCCCCAATGTGTCCTTCCTTCTATCACTTCCCTCAAAATTTTATCTCCTTTCCCTTTACTTTCATGTAGGGCAGTGGTTCTCAACCTTCCTAATGCCATGGCCCTTTAATACTCGTATGTGGACATATATGCACATGGGTGGACCCACCTGCAGATGGATAGAGGAGCAGTGTCTCAGTTCCTAAAAGCATTGGAAATATGTGTTTTCCAAAGGTCTTAGGCAACCCTGTGAAAGGGTTGTTCGACCCCCAAAGGGGTTGCGACCCACAGGTTGAGAACCGCTGGTGTAGGGTGAGATATCCAATTTAGTGTGCATTTTATTCCCTCCTAAAGTCAAATAATAAGAGTAAGGTTGACTCATTCCCTTTCACCTCCATCCTCTTCTCCTCTATTATAACATTTTTTCTTTTCTCTGAGATACTTTAGCCTATTCTCTCTCTCTCTCTCTCTCTCTCTCTCTCTCCCTCTCTGTGCATGTGTGTGTGTGTGTGTGTGTGTGTGTGTGTATACATGTATATATATATATATATATATATATATATATATATATATATATATATATATATATATACATATTCCCTACAACTACCCTAATACTGAGAAAAGTCTCATGAGTTAAATTTCTTTCCAGGTAGGAATGTAAACAATTCAACTTTACTAAGTCTTATATGGTTTCTCTTTCCTGTTTACATTTTCGTGCTCCACTTGATTCTTGTATTTGAAAATCAAATTTTCTATTCAGCTCTGGTCTTTTCATCAAGAATGCTTTAAAGTCCTCTATTTCATTGAATATCCATTATTCTCCTGAAATATTATACTCAACTTTGTGGGTAGGTGGTTCTTGGTTTTAACCCTAGTTCCTTTGACTTCCAGAATATCATATTCCAAGCCATTTGATACCTTAATGAAGAAGCTGCTAGATCTTGTGTTATCCTGTTTGTATTTCCACAGTACACAAATTATGCCTTCTGGCTGTTTGCAATATTTTCTCCTTGACCTGAGAACTCTGGAATTTGGCTACACTATTCCTAGGAATTTTCTTTGGGGGATCTTTTTAAAAGGAGATTGGTGAAGTCTTTCCATTTTTATTTTACCCTCTGGTTCCAGAATATCAGGGCAGTTTTCCTTGACAATTTCTTGAAAGATGGATGTCTACGCTTTTTTAGTGATCATGGCTTTCAGGTAGTTCAATAATTTTTAAATTATCTCTGTCGGATCTGTTTTCCAGGTCAGTGGTTTTTGCAATGAGGTATTACATATTGTCTTGTATTTTTTTCATTATTTTGGTTTTGTATTCCTCATTGTTTTTTTTAACATCTTTTACCATTTGGATTAGTCTATTTTTTGAGGCGTTAGTTTCTTCAATATTTTTTTTGGGGGGGGGTCTTCTTTAGCAAGCTGTTGACTTTTTTTCTGGTGGGGCTAATACAGGGCAATTGGGGTTAAGTGATTTGCCCAAGGTCACATGGCTAGTGTGTTCAGGGTTAAGTGTCTGAAGGCAGATTTGAACTCAGGTCCTCCTGATTCCAGGGGAAATGCTCTATTCACTAAGCCACCTAGCCACCCTGTTGATTTGTTTTTCATGATTTTCTTTCATCACTCTCATTTCTCTTCCCAATTTTCTTCTACTTCTCTTACTTGATTTTTAAAACCCTTTCTGAATTCCTTCAAGGCCTGTGACCAATTCATATTTTTCTTGGAGGCTTTGGATGTAGGAGTTTTGACTTTGCTGTCTTCTGGTTTTGATCTTCTTTGTCACCAAAGTAAGATTCTATAATCTCATTTTTTAAGCTGTTTGCTCATATTCCCAGTCAATTACTTGACTTTTGAGCTCTTTGTCAAGGCAGGACTCTGCTTTCAGAGTAGAGAGTGCTCTGTCCCAATTTTCAGGGTTTTACATGGCTGTTGTCAGAGCTACTTCTAAGCACCTGTAAATTTTCAGTTCTTCTAAGGTTGTATAATCAAAGAATAGGTGTTTACTCCTTTCCTAGTTTGTATTCTGGTCTATGAATGACTACAAGTACTCTTTTCTGCCTTAGAACTGTGATGACTCCCTCTCCACAGCCACCACAAGCTTTGCCATGCCAATGATCTTCCTAATCCCAGGACCACTACCCAAGACTGTGACCCAGATCCAAGCAGGGCAAAGCAAGAAAATCTTGCCTCAACACCAGCAAAGAGATCCCTGTAATCACCCTCTGGTCAGCTGCTTGGTCCCCCCACCATTTGTGTGCCTACAGCTCAGGAAATAGCTGCTTCTGCTACTACTGCTGTTGCTGCCATCTCCTGCCACCCAGGGGCTGGGGCTGGACCAAGCTCTTCTCTCACCCAGTCCAAAAAATTTTCCCCACTGACCTTGTACTTTGTGTTTGGCATTTGTGGATTGAGAATTCTGAAAACCACCAAAGCTGCCAGTGATTCAGTCCCCTGAGGCCTGCTCTGGCTGGTCTGTGCCAGCTCAGGCCATGCCAGACTGTGCTTTGCTGGTGTGATGGACCCTTCCTGTTGGTCTTCCAGGCTGTCTTGGGCTGGACATGGGTTTCACTCTATAAATTTGTGGGTTCTGCAGCTCTATACTTTTAGAGTAATTTTTTAATAGAAATTTGGAGGGGTTTGGGGGAGAATTCAAGCAAGTCCTTGCTTTTACTCTGACATCTTGGCTCTGCTCCCCCACCCCTCTATGTTTTAAATATGTGAGTATAACAATTACCCAAAAGTCATTCATCCCGATCTCTTTCTATTTAATTTTCTGCCCAACTCTCCCCAAAATAACTATGCCTCTGTTCTGGACTTGCAGTTTTTGTTTTAAAAGTTTATCCTTATTAAATTATCATTAGTTATTCATATAGGATTTTAACTTTTATGACAGTCTCTGTGAATACCAGCCTTTTGATATTCTAAAATCAGATTGTGGGTTTTTTCCAATGTATGTAATCTTGGAACTAAGGGCAAAATGTCTAAAGTTTCTAAGGGTAGGCTCATGCTGTGATCTAATAGGAACAAATTAACATAGTGTAGAACCATAAATACTGTTAGCCAAATTCTCTGTGTTCCTGAGCAATAATAGGATCATAGAGTTAAAGTTAGAAGGGAGCAGGGAGATCACTGGCCAATTCTCTTTATAGATAAGTAAACTAAAGACTTGGAGAAGTTACTGATTGTCTCAGGGTCAAAAAACTAGTGGCTGAGACAGGATTTTATTGAGTGTCTTCCTGACCAGCACTTTTTTTTTTTTGCCTTTTGGAGAGGGAAAGGTAGGGCAATTGGGCTTAAGTGACTTGCCCGGGTCACATGGCAAGTTTTGTGTTACATATCTGAGGACGGATTTTAACTCAGGTCCTCCTGACTCCAGTGCCAGTGCTCTATTGGCTGTACTGCTTAGCCTCCCCTGTAAAAGTACTTTCAAAACAATCTAGAATCATTTTACAAATGAGAACACTGAATCCCAGATGTGTGATTTGCCTAAGGACACACAATCAAGTTAGTGTCAAAATTGGAGCTAAAATGCTGCAATGGTTATTGTTTTTGTTGTGTGTTTTTTTTCAAGTACAGCATGGTTCTGATATACCAGGTGTTAAGTCTTATTAGTACTTCACAATTTGGGAAATTGGATGTGTAATATTTGAACAGAATAATGAAGTAAGAGTTTTCGGCAAGTCAGAAAAAAAGATCTATTTAAAAGTGGAATGGTCTGATTGTGCATGCCTTTTTTGTTTGTTTGTTTCATTTTGTTTTTCCAGTTATTGGTAGTCTTGCTGCAAACATTGGATGACTGCTTTTCTGGTGTATTAAAAAAGATAATTTTGGGGGGGTGGAGCCAAGATTGTAGCCTACAAGCAGGAAAATTCTGTAACTCTCCCACAACCACCTCTAATACCCATAAAATATGATTCTAAACAAATTTTAGGGCTCCAGAACTCACAAAATTACAGAAAAACACATCTCCTACTGAAGGCAGCCCAGCCCGGGGACAGGAAGGGAGCCAAAACCAGCCCTGCCTGAAACTGCCCCAGGGCCTTAGGACAAGCCACAGGACAAGCCACAGCTGGAGCCTTCAAGAGACTGGATAAGCAGCAGCTGTGACAATTTCTAGAATTACCAATCCATAAGAAACAAGGCAGCTGTGGCAATTTCTAGAATTATCAACCCATAAGAAACAAGGACAAAGTGAAAGGTCAGTGGAACTGTGCTAAATTTGGGGGAGAAAAGCAGGTCTGGGCAAACTGCCTCAAGAGCAAGGAAGCAGCAGAAGCTCCCACTGCTTCCACATGGCTGCTTCAGAAGCTCCTGGCCTGCAAATTGCAGGGGGGGCAAGCAATTGTTCAGAGTATAAGGGCTCTTGTCTTGAGCTGCCTGGATCTGGAATGTGGTTTTGGGTGGTGGGACTGGGGTGTGTTTTCAGTGAGCCAAAGGTGGTAGGGGCTGCAGCAGCCTCCTAATAGCCCCAGCAGCTGCAAGACCCCCTGCATTTTGAGACAGAGCTTTACCATCTGGAAGCAGAGTTCTACTGAGCCCAAACGTCAAGTAGTTGACTGGCAACATGAGTCAGCAAAGGAAGCAAAACAAACCAAGCAATGCAATGTTAGATTCCTTTTTTTGGAGACAAAAAGGATAAAAGCATGGAATGGGAAGAAGACAACACAGTCAGAACTCCCACACCAAAAGCTTCCAAGAAAAATGTGGACTGGCTACAAGCCATGGAGCATCTTAAGAAGGATTTTGAAAACCAAATAAGAGAAATGGAGGAAAAATTGGGAGGAGAAATGAGAATGATGCAAGAAAATCATGAAAAGAGAGCCAACAACCTGCCTTAAGAAAATAACACCTTAAAAATAGATTAACTCAAATGGCAAAAGAGGTCCAAAAAGAAAATGAGGAGAAAAATGCCTTAAAAAGCCTAATTGGCCAGATGGAAAAAGAATCTCAAAAGCTTTCTGAAGAGAATAATTCCTTCAGAATTAGAGTGGAGCAAATGGAAGCAAATGACTTGATGAGAAATCAAGATACTATTTAACAGATCCAAGCAAATGAAAAAATAGAAGGCAATGTGAAACATCTCCTTGAAAAAACCATTCACCTGGAAAATACCTCCAGGAGAGACAATTTAAAAATTATTGGACTACCTGAAAGCCATGATCAAAAAAAAGAACCCAGAAAGCGTCCTTCAAGAAATTCTTAAGGAAAATTACCCTGATATTTTAGAACCAGAGGCCAAAATAGAACCTGAAAGAATTCACTGATCACTTCTTGAAAAAGATCCCCAAAAGAAAACTCCTAGGAATGTTATAGCCAGGTTCTCAAGTTCCCAGATCAAGAAGCAAATGTTACAGGCTGCCAAGAAGGAACAATTTGAATACTGTGGAAACACAATCAGGATAACCCAGGACCTAGAAGCTTCTACACTAAGGGATTGAAGGGCCTGAAATATGATATTCCATAGACCAAGGGAGCTAGGATTAAAACCAACAATCACCTACCCAGCAAAATTGAGTATAATGTTTCATGGGAGAAATATGTTCATTCAATGAGGTGGAAGACTTTCAAGCATTCTTGATGAAAAAACCAGAACTGAAAAGAAAATTTGACATTCAAATACAAGAAGCATGAGAAGGTAAACATGGAAAAGAAATCATAAGGAACTTATCAAAGTTTAACTATATGCCAACATGGAAAAATGATAATTGTCACTTATGAAATTTTTCTCAGTATGAGGATAGGTGAAGGGAATACAAATGTATATATATATATGTATACATATACATATGTCTATATAGGAGGGAATATATATGCATATAGATATATATCTGAGTATGTGTATGTATGTGTACATAGAGTGCACAGGATCAATTGAATAGGAAGGGATAATATTTCAAAAGGTGAAATTGAGAGATGGGAGAGGAATAGTATGAGAGGAGAGAGGGAAGGACATAATGGGGCTAATCATCTCATATAAAAGAGGCAAGGGATAATTGTTACAGTGGAGGGGAAGAATAGGAAGGCAAAAGGGAAAGGGTCGACCTTACTCTTATTGAATTTGGCTTAGGGAAGGAATGACATAAACTCTAAAGTGGGTATTTTGCCACACAGGAGAGTACGATGGATGGGCATTAGAGGGGTGATGATGGAAGGGAAGACAGAGTGGGGGGGATGGTTGCTGGAAGCACACACTTCTGTAAAGGTACAGGGACAGGATAAAGAATAGAACAAGGGGAGGGTGGGATAGGAATGAGGGATATATATCAGTTTCTCTCAATATGTCCATTGTGGAGATGTTCTGCATAATTACACATGTACAACCTGTATTGAATTGCTTGTCTTTCCAGTGGAGGTGGGTGATGATGGAGCAATGGAAAGAATCTAGAATTTAAAGTTTTATAATCAAATGTTAAAAATATATATGTATATATTATTATTATTATTGTTATTGTCATCATTATTATTATTAACTACATGCAACTAGGAATTAAGATATACAGGTACTGAGGTAGGGAGATCTATCTTGCCCTACTGGAGAGTCAGAGGGGTGATGGGGGAGGACATAGGAGAGAGAAGATTGGGGGAGGGGGAATATAGTGGAATGCCTGTTTTGGGGTGTTGGGTGGGGGAAAGATGGGGAGAAAATTTGTAACTCAAAATCTCATGGAAATGAATGATGTAAACAATAAAAAAAATTTTAAAAAATTAAAGAAAAAAATAATTTTTTTCAGGTCTGAGATGGACTAGATGCACCTGAAGTTCCTTCCAACTTTGGCATTTTGTGATTCTATGATCATGTTATTTGAGGCCATGTCTATACCAACCAAAATAAACAGGCATTAGACAGACGAATTTAGTAAAGAGTAACCCTGTTAGTGGTGCTTAACACAGTACCAGGCAAATAGTAGAGACCTGAGTAGTATTTATTGATTGATAAAAATATACTTCTAGGAGAATATGCTGCAGTAGGTTGGCAAGAATCCTTTGTGTGTGTAGCACATTTCTGTAAGGTAATTTTATTCATTTTTCTAAGGTTATGATATATGTGATGATTGGATCATAGGCTTAGACCTGCAAGGGACCATCGGGTCCACACCTGTCCCCATTTAATAGATGTAGAAACTGAAGCACAAGAAGTTAATTTCCTTGCCCTGGCTAACAGAAGTAGTATATGTCTGAGACAGGTTTTGAACTTAACTCATTTTCATTCTATGTCTGATGCTCTATTTTTATTCGTCAACCTAAAAAAAATGGAAATAATTAAGCTAATTTCTCCCCAAAATAATTTTTTTTTAAATGGTAGATAAAATTCCACTTATGGGCTATTCTTTTTTCAAAAAAAATTCGTATTTGGTACACCCTGTTCAAATGCTAATGGTAAGAATCACTGTTTATTTAGCTCTAAACAAAAATTGATTTGTGTGTTGGAATGTCTGGATTTTATTATGCTGGCTTTGCCATTAACTGTGTGATTCTAGTCAATTCACTTGTCCTCTCTGGTTCTTTTCCTTATCTGTAAAAAGAGGATTAGACTAGATGATTTCTACCATCTCTTCCATATCTCAAATTTCATGATGTTACTGGCAATATAGAGTTTATTAATAGTTAACTTTTAGAATCAAAAGAGAAGGCCCTGTTTATCCAAATTTAACTGCATCACTTTTATATTAAATTGGATTACACAGTGAGAATGAATATGTGTTCTGCTACATATTTACCTATTTATGAGTTTTAGCTTGTCCTCTTTCTGTGATATATTTGCTTCAAAAATCCAATCAGAAGCTGGACAGCTCTGCTAGAACTGTAGGCTAACCCTGAGTGTTCTCTCCACCCACCCTAAGCCCCCTTCTAAAGGACACCATCATTTATCTCCAAAGTTATCAGGTCATTGAGGTTAATTTTTCTGATGTCCCAATACAGAGTAAGAACACATAATGTACTTATGACTATACCGGGCAGAAGTACATTAGATAAGAAACGATACCCATTTTGTTATAGTTCCCTTACTGTTTAGCCCCCAGTATTTACACTTATTTCTTTATCATTGACCCTGGCCTGGTGTGATCAGATTGCATAGGGTGTCAATGTCAAAATAGACAATGGGCATGTGTGTGTGTGTGTGTGTGTGTGTGTGTGTGTGTGTGTGTGTTTCAGGGGGAGGAGGGGGAGTATTTACATGATATTTACACACTTTTTTTAAAGTAACTGAAATGGAATTCAAAAGTGATACAATAAACTTCCTAATTGAATACAATTAGCAGACTCCTAAAGGAAAAATAAATGAATGAATGAATGAATGAATGAATGAATAATGCTGAAATTCCTACCACTCAGGGCTAGATTTAGTAACAAGATTTTTTTTTTTAATAAGATCTGCATGTGTACTTGGACCTACACCTTTTAATTTTGGAATTCTCTCTTCTGCTCCTAATTGTGGGAGAGCTTGAGGTAAAGAAGAGAAATGTTAAGGTAAGTCCTAAACTGTTTTAATTCCATAAATATTTTATGATAAATAAATTAATGGAAACATAGGAGTCAAATGAAGTCAACACCATTAGCCCATGGGAAGCATAATTATAATCAGGTTGATTCCAACACAAGGGCATCTTTCATTTTAACGGAGAAAAGAAATGTTTGACAATTAACAGTTTCCAAATTAGCTTGATGGGAGAAAACCTACAATAGAGCAATCCATTACGTACTAATGAAGTTACATTTCATAAAGGATTCCCTCCAAGGAATTTCCTTTTGAAATAATATTTATGTACAGTTTAGCAGAGGTGAGCATTGATTGCTTATCTCAATTGCAAATTTAGCAAGCTCCCCAGAGGAAAAAGCACACAGATTGTTTGCCTGAATTGTTGTGGGTGTTTTAAAATTCTGATGAAAAGCTGTTTAAAAATAGAAACCATGTGGGCTCCTTTATTTTACTTGAAGGGAATGTTGCTAATTTTTCTATAAAAAGTCAATGAAATTGGTGTTTGCATTTTGTCTACAAACTTGCAATGACAAAAATATGAATTAAATTAGTAGGTCTATTAAACCCATTAGTTCAATACTGTTCATCATGGCAAAATCATGGCAACTGATAATGGCTCCATAGAAGATTGTATCTTCAGTATTTGAAGATGTGATAAAACAAGGTGATTCTACGACCTTCTCCCCTTGGTGATGAGGCTGATTAAAAATTAATCATTCACAACTGTTTAATAGATTTGATGTGTTCGAGACTGTATTTCAAATTTCCAAATGCCTTTAAGTAATTTATAATCTTTTGGATATAGAGCTAGTTTCATCTCAAAATCTACTTTTGCCACATATTGGCTGTGCGAACATAGAAAAGTGACTTAAATTCTCAGTTCCACAGAAGAGGTTGATGTATTTCACCTATAGAAGCAAAATCACAAGGATGCTTAGAAAAAAGTGATTCCCAAAACACTGAAGCTTCTAGTAATAGATAATAAGTTTGTTATATTTGATGTCTATGATATGATATATTTGATTTCATTAAAAACATTTTACAACACATATGTTACTGTCATACTAATAGACACGTAATAAAAGCCATTCTGATTACGTGGTCTATTGGTTGTAAGATACAATTCCCTTCTGTCTTTGTAGATAGCACGTAGATTTCTCACTCATCTTCCCCTCTTCTTATGTATCCCTTAACTCCATTGTTAGCTAAGACTTACATTTCCCTTTGTTCATTTCTCCTTTTCAATTTCCCTAATAGTCAGACTAGATTAGGTTACTTAGTAGCAGGATTGTCAGTAGAACAAGGTAAAGAGAGAAAGGAAGACAGGTGTCAATGCCTATAACCGTCCCCTGCCCTCCTTCCCCAGTCTTATCCTTTCTCCTCACTCCCACTGACCCTTTACTAACTTCATTGTATCCTCTCCTTCAACTCCAGAGCACACACCATTTGGTCTGATTTTCTCATTTAATAGGTAAGGAAACTGTAAGTGGTGTATTAAAGGCTGTTTTTGTTTTTGTTTTTAACATTCTGTTTTTTTAATATTGAGTTCCAAATCTCTCCCTCCATCCAGCCTCTCCCCCACCCATTGAGAAGACAATGTTAAATGATTTGCTCTAAATCTCACATGCTAGTTACAATCTGAAAGCTCATCTCCTGTCTAGCTACTGTGATTAAATGATTCAGATAGCTCAAACTTAATTTTTCCTGAAAAATAGAGAAACCTTATTTTAGCCAGTTTTGTATACAAAGAGCTTTATAATCCTGTACTTATAGCTAACTTTCCTTATAACATATATGTGAAAAGAGAGAAATTATTTCATTTTTTTACATACTTATATTGCTGGTGTTGAGTTCTGAAATAAACTAAACTCATTTGTAGAGGAAAAAGGCATCTTTAATTGAGATAGAGTTGAGAGCCTAGAGCGGGGGCGGGGGGGACATGTGGTCTGTAGACCACATGTGGCCCTCTAGGTCTTTGTGTATGATGCTTTGACTGATTCTGAGTTTTACAGAACAAATTATTTTATTAAGGGGATTTGTTCTGTGAATTTTGGATTCAAAGGGCCACATTTGAGGACCTAGAGGGCCACATGTAGCCCTGAGGCAGCAGCTTTCCCACCCTGGTCTAGAGTATCACCACATATATGAATATGTGAGTGTCCACAGAAAAAAATGCATAGAAAGGTTTTCCTACATTTAGGAAGAAAGAGAAGGGATTAGGTGGGAGGGGTGCCTAGGACTATCTAGGGCTTCTCTTTGAGCTACTGTCAGAATGGGCTTTTGTCAAAAAAAGGAATTTGATATTAACAGTAACAAATTAATGTTCCTGTTACCAGCATCTGGTGTAGTGCCTAGCAGATAGTAAGGAAGGCCTTAATAAATGCCTGTTCATTGATTGGATGATTAGTTAATTAATCTCTCTGTTTTTCATGGTTTTTAGCCATAAAAGTACCCAGGAAACTTTAAAAAAGTACAATGACTTTACTTTAAAGATAGATAAGAGAGTAGCCAGAAAGTTGTACTCTTTCACCAAGAGTTAAAACTTTAATTGAAAACAACAGTTGGTTGTGAAAATTAGCAATGGAAGTAAAATCAGAGTATCTAATCCTTGAGACCCATAGAAGAAAAGAAAGGGAATATCTGGGGAGCTGTCTGAGGACTACTAAATTTTTCAGGGACCTTTGCAGCAATGAGTCATTATTTCTATATATTGGACCTTACAGCATTTTTATTACTCTTCTTTTTAATTGTCCTTCCTAATCCCCTCACTTTAGGTTTGGTGTCTAGGTCAAATGAGATACATAATAGATGTAAGGCACTTTGCAAGCCTAAAAAACCTAATAAATGCCAATTATTATTAGTCCGTACTAACTATTCCTCTCCAATCTGATGATGAATTAATTTCCGGAGTTTCCTACTATACTTCTACTGAGATCAAACAATTTTTATAGAGCAATTCAGGAGTGTACTGGTAATTATTTAACAGCTGGGGTCTCTGGAAAAAATGTACACAGAATATGTTTATACATGGGTGTATTAATTTGCATTATTATAATTTTCTTAAGTAAACCATTTTTTGTCAAATTCAAGCAGAAAGGGATATTACTGACTTGGACAACCACAAATTAACTTTTTCTATGTAATGTTATATTTTTATTTTTTAAACATCTCTTAATTACATTTCAATTTTTTCCTTCCTCCTACTCAGGAGTTTTATAGACCTGTTGCTGAACATGGAGTCTGATACCTCTGGTCTGAACAATAAAGCAATAAATTATGATCCAATTTATTTTTATCTTCTTTTTGTGTTGCTACTCACAGCCCCCACAGCTAAAATCCCTGTTTTTGGCCGTAATGATCAATACCAATTCACAAGAACTGGTAGTTCCCTCTTCCCAAACTTGGCAGGCAAGGCAGTAGAACCCAGAGAGATTCTCTGATGTTAGATGCCTGCAGTCCCTCTTTGATTCAAAACAGACTTGTCCCTTGAAAAGAAATGTGGGATCAGAGAGAGTTTAGATGAATTTCATGCAAATATTCCACTGATGAAATTGTGTAATGGTAAATTTTCATATTCTTAACATTCAGCATTTATTTATTTTCATTATTTATCTGTTATTTACCTACTTGTTCCTTCATTTATCTGTTTTTAAATCAATTTATTTACTTAAATTATTCATTTATACATTTATTTATTTATATACATTTATTTACTCATTTATCTCTTTGTTTGTTTCTTTTTTATCTATTTTAAAGTGTGGGTCTTCACATCCCATCCATACTGGAAGAATAGCAGTAGTATCATGGAGCCAATTTTACCACTGATAAGCAAAGGACTTTTGACCTTCTTCATTTCTAAACTCCATAAGCTCACTCCTCTTTAGGTGGGTCGTTGGGACAACACCCCAATTATCACACTGATGACAAATTTTGTTTGAATGGACTCAATCTGCATAGCCCATGAAAGCTCAGAACCCAGTCTTTGCTTCCCTAGTAGCTCGTATCACAAGCACCACCAGGCACAGTTTCTCACCATTTTTACAAGACTATGTCTCAGCATAAACAACATGATCACTAATCAAAGCAAAGTTGAATTTTTCTAAATAAAGTATCAGAACATACCTGTCTGAACTATATGCATGTACATACATGCATATCTATCTATCTATCTATCTATCTATCTATCTATCTATCTATCTATATGCGTATGTATATAGGTATATATATTACATACATGTACTTTGCATACATAGACATATGTGTGTATATGCACAGGTACATATATACAAATACATATACACATGTGTGTATGTATACATACACATATACTTACTAATTTATTAAATGTTACCATCTTCACATGTTCTGGTATCCTTGGTATTTATAAGTGAGGTAATATCTCTCTGAAGGTGTATATAGCATTGTATGATCTAATACACTACTGAAAATGGGGAGTTAGGAATTCAAGTTTGGCTTTGTCACAAACTGATATGACATTAGGCAAATCACATAAACTACTTATATAAAAAGATGGCACAAAAAATAGGAGTGAGACTGTATAAAGAAAAGGCACACATATATTGTATTGTCAGAAAGACTTGAATTCAAATCTTACCTCCCAAATTTGCTATCTGTGAGATGCTGGATAAATCACTTAACCTTTAATAATAGCCTTAGTAATCTCATTTGTAAAGTAGAGAAAATAATTCCTGTAGTACTTCTTTTCCAACAGGATCATCATGAAATAACGTTTGCAAATTACTATATAAGTATCAACTATTGTCATGATTGTTTCTAGGCCGGTGGTCCCCATTGCTTTTTTTTCAACTAACCCTATTGAGATCAACAACAACAATCAATGTTATGAACACCTTATGTATTTTAACATATTACTTGAAACATTCTATTAGATTTATTCATTCAAGGTTTATAATAACTGTAATGATAACTTAAAATATGTAATATAATATATGCAATGTATTATAGCATGCTGTATATGATATATGGCATAATATATGATATCATTATAACATACATAATTATACATTATTATATATATCCATAATGATGACTTATAATAACTGTAATGACAACTTTGCAACCAAAAATGCAAATGAAAATTTGTATCATCATGAAAACATATAAAATTTTATTCTGCCTATAATTATTAAAACTATACATTTAAAATTTTAAAACTTTCTAATGAAAAATAATTGCAAATATCTTATGTGAGACATTATAAGAGAATTAAAAGAAGTGATCTAGCCAGACTTCATATCGTTATTATTATCTCTATATTAAATTTGGTTATTTTACATATTTTATTGAATATGAATAACATTTCAATGAAATGTTCCAAGTAACATCTTGGAATATGTTTAATATGATAGAATATTTGTACATGAACTTTTGATATTGGACTTTTAAATTTGAATAAAGATTGCAATATTTGGCTCAAGACCAGGCACTGTCTAAACTTTAATTCTACATCAAGTTTTCCTCAGCATATTGATTTAAAACAATAATAGAGCAAAAATGCCTGTTCATACATTATGTGGTAGAAAATAGATGGAGGATTTAAAAAGTTCTCTTTCTATGAGATGTAAATTAATTTTTTTTAGTCACCTAACCAAATGGCTAGAATAATACCTGACATCAACAAAAATATTTAAATTAGTACTGGCTAATGACAATTGCTGTGTTAAGTAATAAATGACCTTAATATTCAGTTGCACATATTCAATGTTCACATAAAGACTAAACTTTGAAAGGAAATAATCTCTTCAGAGGTGACTTTCTCCTCTATTACCAATAGAATGCCTGCTACACTTTCACAGAAACTTTATTGAATAACTGATCAGAATTACCACTTAGTTCATTTTTAAATCTACCAGATAGAAGAATAGTAACCTAGGAAGAGGGCAAGTTTTAAACTGGAAAGCAGCATTAGTATTTCAATTAGAGGGACAGTAAAGTTTGTTTCTACAGACTATTTGTAATGTTTCATAATGTTTTCAAGATGGTTTATAATATGCATACAAAAATTAAAGTTTTTTTCTTTTTTAACAATTAATTAATAACAATCTTAAAAAAAATAGTTCCAATTCTCACCACGCCTCCTGCTCTTCCTGAACCTATTGAGAAGGCAAACAATATTATATCAATTATAAATGTGAAGTTATGCGAAACATATTTCCATATTAGCCTTGCTGCTAATATGTTTTAAAAGCAAGAAATATAAAGAAAGTGGAAAAAAAATCTGTTTCTATCTGTACTCAAAATTCATAAGATCTCTATGGACGTGAATAGAATTTTTCATCATGGGTATTTTGGAATTGTCTTGGATATTGTATTGATAAGTGTAGCTAAGTGTTTCACAACTGATCCTTGTTACAATACTTCTGTTACTATATACAGTATACTCCTTCTATTCACTTCACTTTGTATCAGTTCATGTGTCTTCCCATATTTTATTTTTTTTCTAAAATCATCCTGCTCATCAATTTTTATAGCACAATAGTAATCTATCACAATCATTTACCACAACTTGTTCAGCCATTCCAAAATTCATGGACATCCCCTTAATTTTTAATCCTTTTCCACCACAAAAAAAAGAACTGCTTTAAACATTTTTTTAAAAAAATAGGTCTTTTTTTCCCTCTTTTTTTGGGTGGATCTCCTTAGGAAACAGACCTAGTAGGTGATATTGCTGGATCAAAGAGTATGCACAGTTTTATAGCCCTTTGGACATAGTTCCAAAATGTTCTTTGGAATAGTTGGATCCGTTCACAACTCCACCAACAATGCATTAGCTTTTCTATTTTTCCATACTCCCTTCAGCATTTGTCATTATCCTTAACTGTCATGTTAATCCATTTAATAGACATGAAGTGGTACCTCATAATTGTTTTAATTTGCATTTCTCTTTTATGTGGTTATTGATAGCTTTGATTTCTTCTTCTGAAAACTGTTCATATCCTTTATGATTTATTGATTGAAGAAGGGCTCTTATTTTTTTTAAATGTGTCCAAGTTCTCTATGTATTTGAAAAATGAGCCCTTTGTGAGAGATATTATATATATATATATATATACATATATGTATGTATATATACACACACACAAACACACACACATATGTATATGTACAGACACACATATATTTTGCTGATCTACTTTATTTCTATTTTGAGTACATTGGTTTTGTTTGTGTGCAAAACCTTTTTTTTTAATTTCATGTAATGAAAATTATCCATTTTACTTATTATGATCATGGCAACTTCTTTGGGCATTAACTCTTTCTTTCTACATAGATCTGATGGGTAAGCTTTTCATGTTGCCTTAACTTGATTATTATATAATCCTCTGAGAATAAATCATGCCCCCATTTTGATCTGATCTTGGTATACAGTGTGATATGTTGGTCTATGTCTGTCATTCAGTCATTTTCAGTCATGTCTGACTCTTTCTGATCCCATTTGGGTTTTTCTTAGTCAAGATATTGGAATGGTTTACCATTTCCTTCTCCAGCTCATTTTACAGATGAGGAATCTGATGCAAATGAAATTAAGTGACTTGCCCAGATTCACACAAATGGTATGTGTTTGAGGTCAGATTTGAACTAAGGAAGATGAGTCTTCCTGAGTTCAGGCTTGGCACTCTATCCACTGTGCCACTTGCTTCCAATGGTCTATGCTCAGTTTCTGTTAAACTGTTTTCCCATCAATTTTCATCAAAAAGTAAATTCTTTCCTTCAAGCTTTGGGTCTATCAAACTCTAAACTACTATGCATATTATGTACTTAATATATTCCACTGATTCACCATCCTTATTTCTTAATTCCAGATTATTTTGATGATTGCAATTTAGTAATATAGTTTGAGATATGGCACTGTGAGGCCACTTTCCTTCAACTTTTTATTTTCATTAATTTCTTTGATAATTTTGCCCTTTTATTATTCCAGATTAATGTTGCCATTTTTCCTACCTCTTTAAAATGTTTTGTTAGTAGTTTGACTTTTATGGCACTGAATAAAGAGAATTATCATTTTTATTATATTGTCTTGGCCTACCCATGAGCAATGAATAATTCTACAATTCTTTAAATCTGTCTTACACTGTGGGAAAAAGTGTTTTGTATTTCTGTTCACATAGTCCCTGGATCTGTCTTGGCAGGTAGACTTCTAAGTATTTTATATTGTCTGTAGTTACATTAAATGGAATTTTTCTTTTATCTTTTCCTGATTTTGTTTTGGAGGGGTTGTAATATATAGAACTACTGTTAATTTGTGTTGGCTTATTTTTTTCTCTTGCAAACTTGCTAAAGTTATTCATTGTTTCAAGTAGTTTTTTAGTTGATCCTCTAGAGTTCTATAGGTACGTCACCATATCATCTAAAAAAAAAGTTTCTTTCTTCATTGCCTGTTTTTATTCTTTAATTTATTTTCCCCTGTCTTTGCTATACAGTGAACTTAGAATACAATACTGATTAATAATGGTGGTACTTGACATCCGCGTTTCACTCCTGATCTTATTGTGAAGGCTTCAAATTTATCCCTGGTACAAATAATATCTGATCTTGTTTCAAGATACATGCTACTTATTATTAAAAGAAAGACGATTTATGCCTGTAGAGACTATATGCCTATAATATTTTAATAGGAAAGAGTGTTGTATTTTGTTAGAGACTTTTCTGCATTTATGGATGTAATAATGATTTTTGTTGTTTTTGTGATTGAAATGGTCAGTTATGCTAATGGTTTTTCTAATATTGAACCAGCTTTGCATTCTACCTGGCCATGGTATATGATCTTTGTGATATATTGTTGTAATATCTTTGCTAGTATTTTATTTAAAATTTTTTACCTAAATATTCTTCGGGGACATTGGCCTATAGTTTTCTCTCCCTCTAATTTAGGTATCAAAACCTTATTGGCCTCACAGAAGAGTAGTGTAGAAGGCCTTTTTAACCTATTTTTTCTTAAATGATATAGTATTAAGAATAATTATTTCTTAAATGTTTGACAGAATTCACTTTACCTCTATTTAGTCCTGGGACTTTTTTTTTCCCCCTTAGGAAGCTAATTTATGACTTGTTCAGTTTCTTTTTTTTTTTTAAAGGGATAACCCTCTTAAATATTATTTTTCCTCTTCTGCTAATCTGGGCAATTTATATTTTTGTAAAAATTAATCCATTTCACTTTGAGTTTCAATTTTGCTGGCATATGATTAGAAAAATAACTCATACTAACTGCTTTTATTTCGTTTTCATTAGTGGTGAATTCCTCCTTTTTATTTTTTATTCTGGTGGGGTTTTTTTTCTTCTTTTTTTGGAAATCAAATTAACAATGGTTTATCTGTTTAGTTTTTTTAAAAATAAAACTCACTCCTAGTTTTATTTATTACTTTAATTTTTTAAAGTTAAATTTTATTAGACACTTTTACATTTTTTCAGCATTTCTATCTTGGTGTTTAATTGGGTACTTTGAATTTGTTTTTGTTTATACTTTTTTTTTTAGTTTTATGCTAATTTATTGACTTATTTGCTTTTTCCCCATCTTATGCTGATGCATGTTTCCCTCTAATAAATTTCCTCTTAATTTATCCCTAATAAATTTCCCTCTAATTACTATTTTGATTATATCACACAGATTTTGGTATGTTGTCTCATGTTGGTCATTGTCTTAACTGAAATTATTGATTCTGTCTATGATTTGTTCTTTGACCCATTTATTCACCAGGATTAGAATATTTAGTTTCAAAGTGATTTTTAATATATGCCTTCAAGGCCCTTTTTTCAATTTAATGTTTATTTCATTATGGTCTGAAAAGGGTGAATTTAATATTACTAGTTTTCTGGACTTCTTTGTGAGGTTTTTATAACTTAATACATGGTCAGTTTTGGTAAAGGTGACATATACAACTGAGAAAAAGATGTGGCCCTTTCTTTTCCCATTTAATTTTCTCCTGAGGTATATTATATCTGACTTTTCTAAAAAAATAAATTTCAACTTCTTTCTTATTTGTTTTGGAGTTAGAATTATTTAGCTCTTTGAGGGAAAAGATGATGTTCTCCAATTGTATGGTTGTATATTTTGTTTCCTGTAATTCATTTAATTTTTCTTCAAGAATCTGAATACTATGGTATTTGGTGCATTTATGTTTAGTGTTCATATTACTTCATTGTCTATGGTACCTTTCAGCAATATTTAGTTTTCTACTTGTCTCTCTTAATTAGGTCTACTTTTTGCTTTTGTTTTATCTGGGGATCATAATTTGTGCCCTTGCCTTTTTTTTAATATTTCAGCTGAAGTATAATAAATTCTGCTCTAATCCCTTATTTTAATTTTGTGCATGTTTCTATGTTTCAAGTGTGTATTTTTTAAACAACATATTGCTGGATTCTGGTTTTCTAATATATTATGCTGTCTGTTTTTGTTTTATAGGTGAATTGATTCCATTCACATTCATAGCTGTGATGATTTACTATACATTTCCCTCCATTCTTTTTCCTCTGTTTACTGTTCTCTCATTCTTTTTAACCTGCCCCCCCCAAAGTCTATTTCACTTCTTACCACTGCTTCCCTTATAGTCTGTCCTTCCTTTTATCTATCTATCTATCTATCTATCTATCTATCTATCTATCCATCTATCTACTTATGTATGTATACACACATATGTATATTCTTCTCCCTTTGAACAAATTAAAATGTGAATGAGGTTCAAGTATTGCCCACTCCATCCCTCCATTTCCCCTTGCACTGCAAAAACTCTTCCTGGAATGCGTTTTTTATGTAAGATAGTTGTTCTCATCCTAAATCTTTCTCCTTTCTTTCACTGAATCCTTTTTTTTTACTCATCCATTAAAAAATCTCAACACGACATAATTGACTCACTCCTGTGCCTCTGTCTATGAACAATCCTCCTAACTGCTATAATAATGATATAGTTCCTAGAGCATTTGTGCATCCTCTTCCTATATAAGAATGTAATCAGTTTAGCCTTATTAGAGTCCCTTATGATTTCTCTTTTATGTATACCTTTTCATGGTGCTCATGAGTGTTATATTTGAAAGTCAACATTTTCTATTCAGTTCTGGTCTTTTCATCAGGAATGCTTGAAAGTCCTCTATTTCTTTAAATATTCATTCACTCCCTCCCTTAATGGATTATACTCAGTTTTGCTTGGTAAGTTATTCTTGGTTGTAGTCCTAGCTCCTTCACCATCCTGAATATTATATTCCAAGAACTCCACTCCTTTGATGTGAAAGTTGCTAAATATGTGATCCTAACTGTGGCTTCACACCCTTTGGATGCTTATTTCTGTCTGTTTGAAGCATTTTTTTCTTTGACATGGGCTCTCTAGTATAATTTGGCTATCATATTATTGGAGGTTTTCATTTGGATTACTTCCAGGAAGTTATTGGTAGATTATTTCAATTTCTATGATACCCTATGACCATATGATATTTGAGCAATTTTCCTTGATAATTTCTAGAAGTAAGGCATCTATGCTCTTTTTTTATCATGGCTTTCAGACAGTCCAATAATTCTTAAATTTTCTTTCTTTGATCTATTTTATAGGTCTGTTTTTGTTTTCCCCTGAGATATTTCCCATTTTCTTTTTTTTTCATTCTTTTTACTTTGTTTTCATGATGTTGCGTGTAGTCATTAGCTTCTAGCTGCCCAATTATGATTTTTAAGGAGTTATTTTCTTTAGTGAGCTGTTCTACCTCTTTTTCCTATGTGGCTCATTCTGCTTTTTAAGAAGTTGTTTCCTTTAGTGTAGATGTGTATTTTTTTTTATCCATTTGACCAATTCTATTTATTTTAAATAATATTTTCTTCACTATTTTTGACTCTTTTACCAAGCTGTTAATTGTTTTTTTAATTATTTCTTTTATATTACTCTCATTTCTTTTCTCAATTTTTCCTCTTTCTCCTTTATTTGATTTTTTCAATATTTTAGCTCTTTCAGGAATTTTTGTTCAGTTTATCTTGAAATAACATTCTTCTTTGGAGCTTCATTTGTAACTATTTTGACTTGATTGTCTTCTGAGTTTTTGTCTCAATTTTCCCTGTCATAAAAGTAGAATTTTATGGTCAGTTTCTTTTCTTCTTGTTATTTGCTTATTTTTCTATACTTTCTTGACTTTGAACTTTACATTGATGTTGGGCTCTTTTCCTGGGCTGTGTGTGTGTGTGTGTGTGTGTGTGTGTGTGTGTGTCCCTTTTTTAAAATTTTTGCGTTACTGTTTTCAAAGCTAGTTCTGGGGATTTGGAAGTTTTAATAGGCATGGTCACTTTACACTTGCCAACACAGGTGATACTGATCTTCAGGGTTCTTGCATAGTTATAAGCACTTATCTCCACCCTGGAACTATGATGCAGAAGTTAGTATAAGTCATTTAGCTTCTAAACAATGCCTTGATCTTTACTCAGTGCTAGTACAGGAATCCATTATATCCTCTTTCTGAACAGTTGCTCAATCTCCTTATTCTTTTTAATTTTAGAGCTTCCAAAGCTACTCCTGCTGCTGTTCCAGATTCCTACAAGGTTCAACACTGCTGATGCTGCCACATGGACTTTGGGTCTGACCACACTCCAATGTCATATACTTCTCCTTATGGCTTGTCTGAGGCTGGAAACATGTCTTGTATTTGATTTTTATTGACTCTGCTCCTCCAGAATTTTATTTGAGGAATTATTTTCAAGTTGTTCCGAGCGGAATGCTGGGAGGGCATGGATGCATCTTCTATTGCACTCTTTCCTCTGCCTCTGCAAGTACCATAACTGTTTTTTTAATTACTTTGAAAAAAAAAAGAAACAAATGCCTATTACAACTTGAACAAATAATTTCACAGCATATGTGGGAGAATGTGTGTTATAGAACATAAATAAATGTATGAACATATATATTTTTTACCATCTTAGGAAAATCAGTTTGAACTTTAATGTTAAGCTCTTGTGACTGTTTGGAAACAATTTGATGATTGTTGAGGAACTAAATGACCATATACTCACTCAGAATTGGTCAAAATTTGATTTGATTGCTGCAGGAAAATCAAAATTATCTTGCACATGATCATGACAGTTTCAAATATCTGCAAAAAACTAATCTATAATT
Organism: Pseudochirops cupreus; assembly: GCA_028627135.1. NCBI lineage: Eukaryota > Metazoa > Chordata > Mammalia > Diprotodontia > Pseudocheiridae > Pseudochirops > Pseudochirops cupreus. The sequence continues at coordinate 82,871,058 of CM053580.1, forward strand.
CTTCTAATGCCCATATGCTTATGCTTATTTTCACAGTGGGAAATATATATATATATATATATATATATATATATATATATATATGTGTGTGTGTGTGTGTGTGTGTATGTATGTATGTATGCATACATATATGTATATAATTATCCAATTATTTTCTGCTTAAGCCTCAATTAAAGAATTTCTAGAGAAAATTCCCAGGACCATCATCCCCCAGTGAGTTACACACCACTAAATGGGAAATTACCATTGCAAGACATTTCAGAATGGGAAAATCACTGCCAATAAAGTGTTATGTTATTATTATGGTATGGCATTATGATATCATTATGGTAGTATTTAATACAAATGCATACCTGATCATATTTCATCTAGAAGTCTCCTGTTATTTTCACTCTCTGAGAATTTTTTAAAATTTGTTTTATCACCCATAAAATTACTCTGTCTTCTGGACTAAAGATGTAGCTTTTCAGGGTGGCTATGTGGCAAAGTGAATAGAGCAGCAGTCCTGAAATCAGGAGGACCTGAGTTCAAATTCAGCCGTAGACACTTAACACAAAACTAGATGTGTGACCTTGGGCAAGTCACTTAACCCCAATTGCCCTACCTTCCCCCCTCCAAAAAGCAAAAACAAAAAACACCCAAACAAAGATGTAGCTTTTCTTTTAAGTATCCATTGATCACCTCCTATCTACCAGACAACTACTATATACCACAGTTAGTGTGCTAAGTGCTACAAACACAAAGATTTCTGGACCTAGTAGGATATTAGGTAAAACAAATGTTGTCTGCCCTTTAAGCACATGTTCCCTGCACAAAGAATAGAATAATAAATTATCTCATTTCTTTTAAACATTTGTTATTCTTATTATCTCCTCTCTATTGCTTCCCTCACAAAAACTAAAACAACAATAACCACCTTGATAAAATAAATTGATTCGGGGCATTTTCTTTTGTTTAATTGGAAAGTGTATCTTGGAAGAAGAAAAATATCTATAGATGCCACCTGTTGGCTTCTCAGTTGTTAGAACAGCTAACATGAAACATACTTAGACATGAGCATAATATATTATCTTTATGAAATGACTCAAGCCTTCAGTCTACTCCACTTTACCATTGTCTTTTTACACATGACTATTTTTAAAATTTTTTGAATCATTTTGAATTTTTTGAATCATTTTATTCATTTTAAAATCATAGGATGAGCATGTGAACCTGACTTAAAACACTTAAAACACAAACTAACTTGCAACACAATATTTACTTAAGGTTAGACTTAATTTTATGTGTGGATAGAATAAATATCTGCTCTCGTTTTACAGTTGTAGGAGTAATAAAAAGGCCCAGATATCCCTAAACTCTTCTAGATCTGCCTGAAATTCCAATATCAGGACCTTAATCTTTTCATCTAGAGCTCAGATAGTTATCAAAATGAAAACCATTCTGGAGGGTAGCACTATCATCAATTACTGACTATGCTTAATGAAAAAGGCAGTGTGTTATTGTGGAATAAATATGACTTCTGGAGTAAAAGGACTAGGACTGAAATCCAAGCCATTAGGTGACCTTGGGCAAATTACCTCACCTTTCTGGGTTTCAATTCCTTATTCTATAAAATTGAGGTGGTAATGGTGAAGGAGGGGGGGCGGTGTGTGTGTGTGTGTGTGTGTGTGTGTGTGTGCATGAGAGAGAGACACATACATACACACACAGGGAGAGAGGGAGAGAGAGAGAGAGAGAGAGAGAGAGAGAGAGAGAGAGAGAGAGAAGAGAGAGGTGTTGAATTTGGTGGTTCTAAACTAGTCATTCCATCTCAAAATGCATAATTCCAAGCATCAGAGAGGTGATTTTAAGGAGAGTCAGGTAAAGATGACAATTAGAATACTGTACTCCCACAGTTTCTTAGTGAAGATGGGGCAGTGTGGGTGGATGGGAGAAGCCACTACCAAAGAGAAAAAGTTAAAGAAAGTGGAGGCTAGGTACAAGGAAGACAAACTTGCCAGCTTCACAATTTTGCCAAGGGCTTGCTCTGGTTGAAACACTGACTGAAATGGTAACACTTTGAAATCCACAGATAGCTAAGGAGTGCCAAATGCGGTATAACTGCAAGTCTAACATCTGAGCACATTCGCCCCCAGGCATCATCACATCTCTGCCTTCACTGTACTATAGTTATTTGACTAGTAGGCAGAAGGGAAATGAGGAGACACAGGAAATGGTCTCACTAAATTAAACTGAATTGTCATCTGAGCTTAGCCTCAGCTATAGCATCATGTTTCAGATTGTCATGGCAACTCATATTTGAGAGAGAGTAAGGATCAAAACAGATACTTTTCTTGGGTTTGATTAACTGTGAAAAATCCTAGAGAAGGAAAAGGTGGATTCTGATGTAGGTTTTAGAGCCTGATTCAATTTAATTCTCTACTTTCTGAAATGATTAACAGTGTAAGAAAGTGCAATCTAATCCCCCCCCCCCCCCACACACACTTACCCCTACCTTCTACCCTATACATACCTCTCTGGAAACAAATATTTTTTTTAAAAGAAATGAAGTCTTGTGTCTATAGGATGGCTTAGTTCATGTCCTTTGATTCATCCTCATACTGGTTTCCATCCTTCCAACCAGTTGGCAGGTTTCCAGTCTAGATTCCTCATTGTTGGATGTCGCTGGGTCACTTTAAAATAAATGTAAGTTGACAGATTGATGAGAAAAGTACTGACTGGACAGGACCTCTCTTTTCTCAGGATGTTAAAAAGCAGACTTTTTTTTTCTACCATGGGTATAACAAATAGATTCTGAAAAGCTCACAGGAGATGGTTGGTATGTTTACCTTTCTTTGCTCCTAGGATTCCTATCTATTCATCAAATACCATCTCCTCCAGGAAGCCTACTCTGAGTACTTAGATTGAAGAATCATAGATTTAAATCTGAAAGAGACCTCAGAGGCCATGAAGGGCAATCCTACTCTCATCTCCCTTTTACAGATGAAGAAACTGAAGCCCAGGAAGTTTAAGTGATTTAAGTGTCAGATAGTAAGTGTCTCAGGTGGATACAAACCAGGTCTTCCTAATGCAAAGCCCTCTACAGCATGCTTCCTTCTACTTTCCACCCTTCCGAAGACTGAATAGTACCTTATTTCCTAACTCAGTAATGTACATATTTAATATAGTGTCTTGTAGGCATTCATTGCTGGTGTTATCCCTCTATTAGACTCTAAACCCTTTGAAGGCAGCCTGTCCTCTTTTATCTAATTACTCCTCAGCAACTAGTACGGTGCTCTGAAAACAAGAGGTTCAAAATAACATTTTACGTACACAAACATGTATACGTGTGTGTGTCTGTGTGTAGTATGATAATGTTGAAACAAAGAAAGGCATAGAGGTACCCTAAGGAAGAGTTATGCCAAAAACACTAGTTAATTCTTAGTCAATATGCAGCTCTTCAAGATCTAGAATCTGAAAGCAGATTCATAATGACAACTTGCACTGACATGTTACTTTATACTTTTTCAAAGCAATTTCACATCCATTATCTTATTCGATTCTCACAATATGCCTGAGCTGTGTCATAGATTGGCTACATATCACCATGCTCATTTATATATGAGGAAATTTTCCTGTGGTCACAATCTTATCTGGTGACTCAGCCAGGATTAGTTTCCTCAACTTCTAACTCCTAATCCCAGGATGTCTCTACCATGCACTCATAGCACCAGGAAAACTCATCCTGATATATATTGTATTTGCATTAAAAGCATGGCTGGTAAATTGAGCATCTCCCTCCCTTAACTCACAGACATAGAATTTTCCATCATAGAAGGTGAAAATTTTACAAATAGCATCACATCTACATACCTCAAACCTTCTCCCCCTTCACCCCATCCTGTAGAAGTTTGGTGTCTCCCAAACATTATTTTTTGCAGCTTGACCTTCAATCAATCAATTAATCAATTAAAAATACTCATCAAGTACCTACTGTGTGTAAGACAATATGGCCAGCTTAGAGAGAAATATAAGACATGATCCCTGGTCTCTTTGGAAATATTCTTATAATCATTTCACTTTGCTTACAGTCGAGTAGGGAGATAAAGCACACATCTCCACATAATTTAGAATAAAAGACACCATATAAATACAAAATGATTTGGTACTGACAATAAGTTTTATAAAGGTTCAGAGAAGGGAGAAATCATGTCTGGCTTGAGAGATTCACAACAGAAGTGAGATATGAGTTTGTTCTCAGATATTGAGAAGGGCTTTGATAGGCAGCAGGGGAAAAAAGGATTCCGAGTATGTGTGTGTGGAGGGGGTGGTGAACAGTGTGGGCAAGAAATTGCAAAGTGTGCTTGAGATAGGGGGAAATTTTTGTAATTTGAAGAAGTTAGAAGTTTATGGTAATCCCTAATTTTGATCAGATGCATCCTTCCACTCTGCCTCCTCTGTTTTTAGTCCATGAGGTTTTTTGCTTCTCTCATCTAATCTTTTCACTGTATAGAATGGACCAGTAAGAACCCTGTGGATCCCAAAGCTTGGGGGCACAGCCCTCCAGATTTATAAGCACCCGTTTCATAGACCTCTATAAAGAACTTAAAAAATTATCTATACCCACTCTCCTTAACACCCTGCTCCTCTGCTTCCAAGCCTTGTTTTGGTGACATATGACAAGAGCCTTGGAGTTTTAGTGTTCTGAAAGAAGAGGCAATATCTGACTTTAACTAAAACCTGGTGGAAGTGGAAACTCTTTGTACAGATGGTCCAAACCTTCAAATTACCGTTAGGAATGTGTATTTTGCACAATATACCCATGCCTATGACACCAATTTGGGGTCATCTAAATGCAGGTAAATGTAGCGCAGTCTCACCCCACACTATTATAGCTCTATTGGCAAATAACTGCCATGGGAACCATGAATCATCATCATCATCGTGATGATCATCATTATTAATGCTGATAATAATACACATTTCTTTTTGTATATTTCCCCTGAGAATTTTTTTCCCCTTTCTGGGTCCTTGTTTCAAAAGGAGGCTTCCTTATTTAAATAATCATTTCAAATATAGTGAAGCAGGAGATCAGTATTCAGGACTTCAAGATATCAAACAGCAAATTAGGATTCCTAGACTACTTTATTTCGAAAGAATTTTTAAAACATGATGAAAAATGTAATGTAATGGATAGAGAACTATCCTCAGACTCAGGAAAACCTGGGTTCAGTTTTCAACTTGGACATATTCTAGCTGTTTTACACAGGCTAAGTTGTTAAACTGTTCATTGATCTAGGCCAGAGGTCTCAAATCGTGACCAGATCAAAGAACTCAGGTGGCTCACAACATGCCTGAGTATAGCCAGAACCAGATTAAAATGTAATTGGAAAACATTTAACAAAATAAATAAAAGTACAATTAAAAATAATTATATTTTTAAACTGTCAATGTGTAGCCCATAGGGATTCTCATGTATAATTTGCAGGCCCTTGTTCCAATTTCAGTTTGATGCCACTGCTCTAGGCAACTCTCTAAAGACTAGAAGTTGTGGAGAAATTGGCAATATGCATTGGTAAGGAATCATCCAAGGGTACACCATAACAATTAAATCACATGTCTAGTCCCTATCCCTCTAAAATTTATATTCAGCAGTTTCTCTCAAGGTCTTCTTCCTCTTCCTCTTTCTCTTCCACCCTTTTCTTTTTGAAAAATCAATTTTTCTAGGCAGAGTCCTGTAGTCAGGAACAATTACAAGCCTCCTCTGAATAAAAAGACAGTCAGTCTTACCTCTTCAGTTCCATCAGGAGTCTTAGAATTGCTTCCTTTGCAATCTATACAGTGATATTGCCTGCACTTTTTTTCTTTCTCTCCCTTTCATGTTGATTGATCCCTGAGGTGATGTTTCATTCTTTTCATTTCCTTCTTCAGAATGTAGCCCTGCCCCGCCCTCCACATGAAGCCATGTTTACATCTCAGTGTGAGAAGCTACTTTCAAACCATGTGACAAGCTTCTCTAGCAGTCTTGCAAAAACTCTGGTGCTCACACGTTGTGACTTCTTCCAAATACCATGGAGACACTTCCTTGTGTGCTCAGAGAGCGTAAGATTTGTTATTATGACTGATAAATTTCAGAAGTCAGTGTGGTATGATGGCTGTACTTGATTTAATAAAAACAAATATGTGAAGGGTAGCTTTGTAAGTTTTATTGTGCTGACCCAACTCTTTCCATACCGCTGGTTTTACAGTACACACAGCTTCCTGTGAAATCCTGCCTATGCAACAAAAAACTTGGAAATTTCTGTAAATATAACACTCCAATAATTACCTCATGTACAGTACACACGTCATCATATTCATTTGCCATTTTCATGGTGGCTTGTCCTTTCTACATTTTATTATTCATTTATGATCGCTATTATAGGCCTTTCAGATTCTATCTGGCTCTCCTGAGGAATATTTATGGCTATTATAGGGCTCTTATGAGAAGACCCAACGATAGTTATTGCAGAAACCCTGTGAAATGCTACATTAGTGCAGAGATGTGCTGGTAGTAAAATGTCTCAAGTTGTTTCAGAGTCTCTCTTGATGAAGATTAAAAGGCATGCTGCTCCTAGTGAGGTCTCCTTCTTTCCCAAGAGAGATGAGTAATTTTTGACAAGGAGGTTAGTGTCCATATATCATCCTAGATCTGCAGATGAGAGCTTTTAGAAAGGTTTCCAGAAGGAAAGTGGGGAAAGCTTCAGAATATATTTGCAAACAGACTTTCAAATTCAGTTTGTTACTCCTTATAGGATGTGCCTAACTTGGAGATGCAAGCAGGATTTCAAAGGAGAGAAACATTTTGTTAAACATTGGGAAGGGACTATCTCTATCTACAATGGCCCACTAAAGATGCCTATGAGCTCTCAGCAAACAGATGGGTCCTCTTTAACACAGCATTCTCTGGCAACCTTTCCTTTCCCTGTTAATGGTCTCAGTCATGAATTTGTAAGCTATTGTGATTTCTCAGTGGGTCTTTTGTGAAGAATTAAGGGAGCCGATTTCCCATATGGCAAAGGTAGGAGTTTTGAAGCATTTCCGTTCAAACTAACAGGCTGTTTTTTATTATCTCACACACACACACACACACACACACACACACACACACAGATTTCTCTAATATTTTATGAAGAGGGCCTTTGCTATGATTTTTTCCCATTTAGCTGACTTTGAGCCCAGCAAATAAGTGAACTATTTATTGAACTCTTTATTTTTTGTTAATATGGAGACCATGTCTTTTTTAAACTTTGAATCTCATCCAGTATCTACTATTGCACCTGGCACTTAAGGTAATTAATCCTAGTTTGCTCAACAAATGAGTGAAAAATTGTCCAGCTGGTAGTGTCCATATTCTCCTACTTATGCTGCTTTAGCATTCATGGGGATAAAAGGGATCTTGATGCAGGTAGAGGAAGAAAGGAAATATCTTGACTACCATTTAAGTGACTTCACATCCCGTCTTTGCTTCTTTCATCTTTCACATTATTTCTGTGGTTGTGATGTCCAGGTTAAGCTAGACAGAAAGTTGTAGGACAAGAGATGATGGATTTAGGTGTGGAGAAAACATCAGGAGATTTAGTTCAACTGCTCTATTTAGAAACTGAGGCTCCTGGAAGCTTAGTTTCCTCATCTGTAAAATGAAGATAATACCAGCACCTACCTTCCCGGTTTGTTGTGAGGATCAAATAAGGTCATATTTGTAAAGCACTTAGCACAGTTCTTGGAACATAGTAAATGCTATGGAAATATTACATATTATTATTTTTGGTTTTTATTATTTATTTGCCTTTATCATACAGTTGCTATCGAAGACAGTTGGGCAACTAGGTGGGACAGTAGAGAGAGAGCTGAGCCTAAAGTCAGGAAGATCTGAGTTCCTATGTGGCTTTGCAGCCTTGGTAACTGTTCAAGCTTAGGCATATCACTTAACCTGTTTGCCTCAGTTTCCTCAACTGTAAAATGAAGATAATAATAGCACCTACCTTGGAGGATTTTTGTGAAGATCAAATGTCATAATATATGTGCAGTGCTTAGCAAAGTGCCTGGCATACAACAGGCACTATATAAATGCTTATTTCTTTCTCTTAATTTGAACCCAGGTCCTATGACTCCAGAGCTAGTGCTTTCTTATGACCCTGTAGTTTTAAACAAGTAATATTAATTCTGCAAAATAACAGCAATAATGAGAGTTGATATTTATACAGTATTTTAAGGGGATTTACTTTTCTTCAATTACATTATTTCATTAGATTTAATAAAAATAAATTCATGACAAATAGTATCCTAAGCTTTATATTGCTAAGCCAGCTCTTTCAGTACTGCCAACTTTACAACTAGAATGTGGCAGGTGCTAAAAGTATTCATCCCTTATTTAGAGATAAGAAAGTTAAGGTTCAGGGAGATTGAGGCACTTGCTCAGGGTCTTACAGTCAATAATGATGAGGAGTGGCATTTATTCAAACCTAGGTCTTCCTTACTCCAAAATCAGTATGCTATCCACTATAAAGTGTAAATACCATATTACCATCATCATTAGAAATATTCTTCTGAAGCAATGTGCTTCCTTAGTCATTATGGTAGTTTCATGGCCCCTAAAATAGAATATTGTAATTTTGGGGTCACTTAAAATATCTAGATGGCAAACACTAACTGTGCAGTCAAGATGACCTGGGTTCAAATCCCTTCCCTGGCACATTTTACCTGTGTGACCTAACCCCCTTGGACCTCAGTTTCCTTATTTGCAAAATGAAGGCTTTAGACTAGCTAGTTTCTGATGTAACTTCTATCTCTAGTTGTATGAATCTAAATAAATTTTCTCTTCATTTCTCAATATTTTTTTTCTTTTACTGCCAGGGACTCCTTTTGTAAAAAACAATAGTTACAGCCTTGTAGCCAATAATATTCCTTTATTTTCTCAGTTTCACTCCATCTTCCCTCTCTCTCTCTTATGCTGTGAAGAACAATATTGATAAAATTTTAACACCAGTATCTTATATCTTCCCTTCAAAATTATTTTTTGAATCCTAATCTTTCATTCTTTTTTTTGCCACCTTCTACCAAGTCCTGATTCTCCCCCATTTGCCAATTATTTGTCACAAATAAACTACAATTACCACCTTCCAAACTCACCCCTTTGGGAAAATGCTAGGTTAGCCCCTTAGGTTCTGTGTAATGGTACAGGAAAAATCCTGACTTTGTCATTAAAAATGAGATTTCTATATTATGTTATCTGAATCCAACCAATTTGTACCCTCTTCTTCTAGTACTTCACTACAAGTTTGACAGCTGTCTTTAATTACTGTTGGTCTATGGGCCTTGAAGACAACCCAGGTACTGGAATACATCAGCCTTTGCTCTCTGTAGGGACCCGATGAAGATGGTGCTTTCTTCCTACTGGCTGTGGCTAATTCTTTTTAAGATGCACTCAGGGCTTTGGGTTTTCATTTTAGCTCAGCACCAAACCCTTTAATGGAGCATTCTTGTTCCAGTAATATGCTCACTGGCCAGGTATCCAGCAGCTTATGTCAGCCTTCTTAGTTCTACTAGCTACCTGCAAATGCAGTTCCCTGCAAGATGAAATGACCTGGGACCAATTAATTGAAAAAAGGGGGAAAAGGACGTAGTAAATGCCTTTGGGAGTGATTAACAAAACCAGCTATGCTTCAATTGCAGATGGCCGTAGACACTGCTTGCCAAATGGAGTTGGCTACACAGGAAGGATAGCATATTGCTCAAGCAGCAGGACCTGTGGAGGACATGGACATTCCAGCAAAATGGGCATGAGCAGATGCAACTTCACCTAGATGCAACAACTGTGGGTTTATTCAGTTCAGATGAGGCATTATACAGCCAGGAGCAAACAGTTACAAATTCAATCATTTTACTAAAAGGCCTGAGTTCTCTCCTGAA
>CM053580.1:82889942-82916820 GCA_028627135.1 Pseudochirops cupreus
TTCATCACTCCAGGCTCAACACCATTCACCGTGCTACATAGCTACTGGCTTCAGCATTTACGTCATAATAAATGCTTAAGAAATTTCTGTTTTTCTTCTCTCATTTATTCCTTTTTATTTTAATCAAAGAATTTAATAAAATCTCTAATGCTTATTCTTATGAGGAAAAAAATGGAGGCATGTGTTGCTAAACAAGTTAAGTGATTTTAAAAATGGTTGAACGGTTATATTCAAAAGATATTAAGAATGCCAACATCGTTTCCAAGTCAAGTGTCCTAGGGATCTTTGCTTGCCCATGTGCCGCTTAAAACTTTTATCAATGATTTGAAGAAAAGTATAGATGGAATACTTACCATATTTGCAGATGGTACAAAGTTAGAAGGGATAGCTAATGTGTTGAATGTTATTCAGGAAACAGAAACTCAATAGACTGAATTTAATAAGTTGAAATTTAATTGTGGATAAATGTAAAGTTTTATTCTTGGATTAAAAATAAAATCAGCTTTACAATTATAAATTTGATGAAATTAGGTTAGCAAAAAAGATATATAAAATATTTGAAGGTTTTAGTGAACTATAACCTGAGTATGAGTTTATATTGTGATATATCAATCCAATCAAAGCTAGTATGGCATTAGACTGCACTAAGAGAAGTAACTTATCCAGAACTGGGAATAATACCTGTGCTCTTCTAAGCCTTGTGATTACGCCACATCTGGGATGTTAATTTGTTTAACTCAAGTTATAAGGAGACATTGATGAGCTAGAAAGTATCCAGAGGAGGACAACCAGTTTGTTGAAAAGTATCTATTTCATGACAAATTAAAACTTGTTGGAGGAACTAGTTATGGTCATCTGGGAAAATGGAGATTTTACCAGGGGTTTGATAGCTATTAAGTATTTGATGGACTGACACATGGAAAATGATTAGATCTGTTATACTTGGCTCTAGTGGGAGCACTAGAGTTTTCTGAACTAATAGAAACAATAGGTGAAAATTGAAACAAATTTAGGCTTAGTGTATTGGAAAAAAAAAACTCAACACCTCTTAAACCATTTAAGGAGGAGGTAACAGAGAGAGGGAGGTGAAGTGTGATTTCAATAGTGAAGAGAATTTCTAATGTTGAAGGTCCACTGGCACCTTATATGTGACTTAAAATCTTAGAAGTGATCTGAGGCATTGAGAGGTTAAGTGACTTGTTCAATGGTCACATGATCAGTGTGTTTCAGTTAGGAAATCCACTTATGTCTCCACGATTTCAAGATCAGCTCTATATCAACTATGAGATATTGCTTCTCCCTAACAATTAATTCTGTGCAAAGTGTTTTTGTCTTGGAAAATAGTGGGTTTTACACAGAAATGTGCTGCTAATATTTCACAACTGACTTTCTGGGTGAAAAATTAAGTATGAAATACTTTGAAATTCAAACTTCATTTCCAATGCTCTCTAGATCACTTTCTTAAGTCTAGAGTTTAGACTCTAGACAATCAACAAAACAATCAAATCTTGATTTGTAGCAATTACTGATTTCCAAGATGTAAATTCTTACACTAAAAATTTAATAATTACATATAGAGAGTCATTGAAAGTAGCTCCAGCACTCTCTTGGTTTTTCCTTACAAGAAGTCTTTAAGCAAAAATTCCATTAGACACTGACGTCCTCCAGAGCAAGTAATGTTTTTTGTCCTTCTTTTTATGCCTACTCTTTAACGTAGTGCCTGGCACACAGTATAATGTGCCTAGTAAATTTTTATTGACTGACTAACTGTATAATAATTTGTTTGGCAGAAACAGTTGTTGTTCAGGTTGAACAAAGTTTCCTCTAAGGTCTCTTTTAAAACCTAGGGTGTACCATTATGTCAGTTCTCACATTATAGAAAAAAAGACAATGCTAGGTGATAACACAAGTATTGTCTTGCACTTACCAATGAAGCAAGAGATAAGGTGAAGGGCTAAGTGGAATCTCTGTAAGATTTACTGCTATATCCTTCCTTTAATTTTATTCTAATCATTCCCACTCAAATCTGAACTTTCTGACCATCTCCTCCTTAGGCCAATCAATGACTTTGACTCTATTAATTGTCTTTTTTTTTTCCTTCTGTTTTGAAGCCATGAACCAGAATTCTTAGTTCTGGGAATATTTAATATTTATTAGTAATACTATCATTGGAAAAGAAATGGATTCGTTTTGAATTCATGGGTGCCCAACTTTTTTTAACCGTGGAAATCTACCTCCTTAGTCCAATCATATAGTTGGTCTATAGAAACCCCTTTGCTGAGAACCCTTGTTGTAACTAATGGTAGTGACAGGAGGAGAATATTAGTCTTCCCATTTCCAAAAAAGAAGGGGATCCCAATGAATAATTAATACAAAGTTGTGATATTTGTTTTATGGGCTTTTTAACATACCAGCATTATGAGAACATTCTACTAAATGTTAAGATGTCTTCCCTGCTCTGAAGGTGTTTTGAAGGAGACTAAATAAACTATACAATCTACAGATATAACACAACATGGGCCTTCTTCTCTAAAGCATAAACTTATCTTTTTAACTCCTTTTCTCTTTGATAATACTGGTACCATATGCTTACACTACCTTCAAAATGTTTGCATTATAGAATTCACAAATGTATATACTATAAATTATAAATAAGAATACAAAATATACTTCACATAACAAATAAGTGCTTTAATTGCCAATCTTGCCCTCAACACACAGTCTATTTCATTTCCACTTCATTTCATTCTGAGGTGGCAAGGTAAAAGAAAAAATGAGTACAAAGTCAAATGGAGAAGAGGGAAGAGTAACAGAGGTTATTGTTCCCCACTTTTGAAATACTGTTCATCCACGTCTGCCAGACACCCCTGCCATTTTCAAAGATGTCTCAAAAGTTCGCCTCCTGAACAAAACATTATCTGATAATGATGTCTACTTAAAAATGAGGTTGAGAGTTAAGGCTTAATCATATGCCTTGTGACATCTCACATATTGCTGTCTTAAATGATTACATAATTTTTGCATATTTCTATATTTAGGAGAAATGAGAAGATGATAGTCTTCCTGTGTTCTACCATACTCAGACAGCATCTGAAGAATTGTATTCAATTCTAAGCACTGGATTTTAGGAAAGACATTGGTCAGGTGGAAAGAATTGATAGCAGTTGATCCAAGATGGTGAATAGTCTCAAATTCCTTCCATATAAACCTGTAAAATTTAGTTGACAGAAGAGGGAATATTTAAACTGGAGAAAAGGAAAGAGAACAGTGTGTGTGAGAGAAATTATAGCTGTCTTCAAGTATTTAAGGAACTTAAAGTTGTTCCGTTTGGTCCCATAGTGTTAAAACACAAGCAATAGACAGAAATTGTAAAGTAGTAGGTTTCATGTGTGTTTGCTTAGTCTAGAAATAAAGACAACAACAAATCAATTCATCGTGAAAGCAGATGTAACCTATTGCTCACTACTAGATACAAAAAAGTATCTTTATTAAAATATATCTGCTATTTCATAAATTTGGCATTACCTTCAACAATGTAGATATTATGTCATTTATGCCTGCTCATCCTGTTCAACTGTTGTCCACAAAAAAACACAGGTTTTTCATTCGGTCTGATGGAGGCTTTCCTCCACTTCTCTTCACATTGAGGGAGAACTTTGACTCTCCATCTGTCACTGCTTCCTTTTGTCACATGGCCAGCCAATTTTCTATTCCTATAATATAATTCCTTGAAGCCATCATTAATTTCTATTCTTTTCCATGACTCTTCAGCTTGCTCATATACAACACATGCCTCTCCATTGTCCTAGATGTAATGCTGATCTTTAGATATTGAGAGGCAATTGTTTTCCCCTTTTTACTGTATGGCAACGCTGGTAAAATGTTAGTATTTTTTTTAATTGACCTTTGCTTTGACAGGAATCTTGAGGTTAGAAAAAAAGTTTTCAAATTTCCTGAAAGCAATGTAGTAGGCTCTAGGCCTCTTCAGCCATGGGCCCAATTCTTCATACAACTGTACTAGCTGCCCTAGATATACATAATATTCCAGCTCTACAGGACGTCCATTGAAATTCATACTGAAATCTAGGAAATAAGCATTCTTTATTCACTTGATCTTTCCTGTGTAGATGAACAAGACAAAGTGTTATGATGGATTACAGATAATTTCCAAGTTGAAGATGCAATGTCCCAAGATGACTTTGTTGTTACAAAGCCATTTACCAATATAAGCATCTATAGCCCCTTACCATTGACTCACAATTTCTTCTTTACCTGTACTCTGCTTTCAAACTCCCCTTTTGTCGGTGGAAAATGTCTTTGGCCTGAACATATCTCTCTATTTTATGGCTTGCCAAGTATTTACTATTGGAGTCTTTTTTTTTAATAGGGTTATTTCTATTGTATCATCTTTCATAAAATTCTGAATAATCTTGTGGTGTGGATAGGAAAAACTTGTTATAATAGAGCCTACAGTATATAGGGGTTTTTATATAATCGATAAACAGTAAGGACAATGAAAACTTTTATTCTCTTAATTTTTGAGTTAATCATGAGGTAGTATGTGGTCCATTGTTTAGTATTATTTGTGAAAACCTGATATCTACAAAATTCATTCCTTTAGAATGTGCTTGATTCATATATGGATGAGTCATAAAGATTTTTGGAGATGGAAGAATAGAGAAATAGGTCAATAGTTAGCATAATTCTCTCAGACATATTTGTCAGTATTGATAAAATCTGAGTTTTTTTTTCTTCATTCCTTTGATATCTTTCCCTCAATGCTCTTACAATTGTATTGCCTCCAGCATAGATCAACTGTATATATGCTTGGTTCAATTTGGCTGCTTTTCCCATCATTGTTCATCAAAGTTTCATTTCTGTCTCTTCAGGGGCTGCGTATTAGGGTGTAAATGTAAAAATACTAAAAGCTGAATAGAGAGGATTTTAGGAAGTAGAAGAGAGACCCAGTTAAAAGCTATGTTATGATAACAGGCTAACTTGACAGTTTTGCCTAGCTCCAGTCTTTTCAGGTGAGAATATAATCCTACTCCAACAACCATTAAAGCACCCGGAAGACAGTCATTTTGTATTACTGAACTTTAATATTTCTTTCTACATATTGGGCAACAGAAGCCTTCATTCATAATAATGTCATTTATTACCTCTCTAAGCTTTCCAAATTTTTTAAACCCTGTGAAAAATCCTAAATAAATACTAGACGTATTGTCATATTTTAACAGAATATATATAAAAGATAGCTTTTCAGAATGTGATGAAATAAAGATTATACTTCATATAATAATAAAAGAATAAAGTCTTCTTTTGTCAAAGCTAGAGAAAAGTAAAAGAGAGCTTAACTGACATATACCTTTTTTCTTATTTTTGTGATATTCTGAGCTATAATAGGAATAGGAGGATGATTTTGATTACCTACAGTATTTATCTTGCATTATAGTGATTTTTTAAAATATTATTCCTCCTTTGTTTGGATATGTACTATTTTGTTCATACATAAAAATAATGTTTTAAAAGGACTGAATGAATATGACAATGTAATATCTGTCATACTAAAACTTCTATTCAGTTTATGATATTCAGCACCTTTTCATTTTATGTTAGTATTATTAAAAGCAGGAAGGTCAGTTTTTACCATTTCTAGGTAGAATAAAAATGTTTACGAAATTCATTGGTGTTATCAATTTTGAAAAAAATAAATAAAAAGTATTCACCTAATTAGACAATATTGTTAAATTGAATATTATTGTCTTATGTTGTTTACAAGTTTGTGTTCATAGACTACAAAAAGTCCAGTGTGCCATGTCTGTATTGCAGAATCTTTGAGTTAAAGAGGGGAACTCAGTGGTTTTCTAATGCACTAATCAAGGTGTCTTTCTGATTTTGCTCATCCTCTCATCCTCTAGTATTACTTTTAGGAATTCTATTGTATTTCAAGGGAGATACATTTCTACTGGTTAATGTAAAAAGAAAATAGGGGTGGCTAGGTGGTGCAGGGAATAGAGGACTGGCCCTGGATTTCAAATCCACCCTCAGATACTTACTAGCCATGTGACCTTGGGACAGTCACTTAACCCTAATTGCCTTGCCCTCCTCCCTCTAATAATAATAATAATAATAATAATATATATGTATATATGTATGTATATGTGTGTGCATATATATATACATATATATATGCATATATATATGTATATATATACTCTTTTTCAGATTCTTATAAATAGATCTTTAAATATCCAGGTGAAAAATTTCCCTGCATTGTTGTCTTCATCTTTATCTCCTTGTTGTCTAGATATAAAAGAAGCATGTCAATGGAATCAGTATCAACATTAGTTGAGTTGAGACTATAGCATGTTTATAGTAAGTCAATAAATATTTACCTGTAGATTATGGTAAATAGTGGGGATACAAAGAAAAGCAAAAAGACATTCCCTGACTTTGAAGAGTCCAAAACCTAGTGGTGGCAATAATATGCAAACAAATATGTAGAAATAATCTATGTTTTGTATAAATAGCAAGGAAAATGAAGAACTGTACCTATTCTTAAGAAAATTAAGGATTCAAGGACACTCGAATACAAAATATTACTGAAGATACAAAGATAACAAAAATAATGCTCTCCAAGAGTTTAAATTCTATGAGGAAAAATTTGCATATAAAGTAAATATGCAATAGGATTTTTGAGTTAAAAAAAAAACAACCAAAGAAACTTAAAGACTATTATGCTTAAGTTGAAAAAGCAATGGTTCAGGAGTCAGAAGAACTGAATTCAGACTCCACTTGTCTATAAGTAAAAATACAACAAAGGTAACCTGAGTCACATCTTCTTTCCCGATAATTGTTTATTAACAGTGATGTATATAGATGTTAGTGAAATGTGTCACTCTGACTACCTCTGCAAAGCCAGGGAACCTGTGAGATGAAAAAGGCCATTTTTATTGAGATCCTAAAGGAGGGGGATGGTGGGATATTTCACAAGTTTTATGAATAGCTATAATTGGGGAAAGTGTGTTAGCCTTCAGGTGTAGCTGATGATGCCCCTTTCTAACAATTAAGGAATGTTAATTACTGTATGGACTTCAACTGCTTCTAGTAATCTTTGCTAGAAAATTAAAACCACACCAGTCCAGATGACCCTGTAGTTATCATCCTGGTTAGTTATCCTCCTGGAGGAGATCAAACATAATCTAGTTTTGTCAAAAAGAGAGAAGGACAAAAAACCTGTTATTTGAGGAGGGACCCAGTCTAAGTTGGTTCTTTGTTTACTGGGTAAAAACAAAAATCAAGGGTCAGAGGTAAAACTGGTTAGCAAGAAAATGTCCTGGGGCCTGAGTAATCACAGCATTCAACCTGGGTTGGTGGTGGGATAGGTGGACTTTTTTGAGCTATGTTGAAAAATAGGGTTTGACAAAATGGGAAATAGGCTAAATTACTGATTATACCAGGGTAGGGAACCTGTGGACTTGAGGCCACATGTGACCTTCTAGGTCCTTGGGTATGGCCTTTTGACTGAGTCCAAGTTTTACACAACAAATCTTTTTATTAAGGGAGTTTGTCCTGTGAAGTTTGAATTCAGTCAAAGGGCTGCACTTGAGGACATAGATGGCCACATGTGGCATTGAGGCCTCAAGTTCCTTATCCCTGCAGTAGACTGCTTTTTAAATGATACGTCATAATTTTAATTTTCCTCATTAACCCCTTTGATTCACTGAGAATCAGTTTCCTCAATGAATTACTAGCTGATGTGTCAATTGTAAAATGTCTTTGAAATTATATGCTTTTCAGGATTGACTCATCAGGTTACACAATTTCTAAAGGCATTAGATACTTCATTAAGGACAGGTAATTATGAGGCTTAGCTTTTTTTTGCCATGTTGGGTACAATGTGTGTGTGTGTGTGTGTGTGTGTGTGTGGTGTATGTGACAGAGAAAGAGAGACAGAGAGAGACCGAGAGACAGAGGGATTTGAGTTATACATTGACCAAGACCATTGGAGATGACTCCTTCCCTATGCTTGTTATTTCTGTAAGTTCTGCTTACCAAAGGAACAAAGAATGAACATTCAGTCTTTTTCTTAGTAATTCATTCTCAATGTCCATTTCATCAGTACATCATATCTTAGAGTTCTGACATCTCATATAGCCATCTGGTTTCTGGTAACCTCTCCTCTCCAGCATTCTGGAATGAGTCTATTTTCAGAGCAGCTTCTCCTAGTGAATCTACTTCTCTAGTTCAGTTCACTTGTAGAGAATTTAGCTGTTTCATTGGCAAAATAGATCTCAATACAATTTAGTACACTAAAATTTTTCTTTTCCAATAATTGTCTCATGTGGTAAAAACCAGCTTAAACTTTATGGTTCTTATCCTTTTAATGATAGTTATGTGAACAACAGATAACTTCTATCTTTATCTAAATCAGGTTTCAGCTCTGGAATTATTATAAACTTACATCCATTAGAAAATTATAACCATTCAAATATTCATTACTTATTTAATTTTCATTTCACACCTCTGAGATTTACTCACTGGGTGATTTTGGTTGTTTACCTTCCCTAGACCTGAGGTTTTTTTTTTTTTTTACCTCTTAAAAAAAATTGGGAAAGACCAAATAGTCTATGAGATGTCTACATCTATGATAATTCTGTAATCTGCTTCAATTTGAGGTAATAATTGAAGGTACTAAGACCCAAATAAGTTGATGGACTCCCCAAAACATAGTTCATACATAGAAGAGCTGAGATTTGGACCTATATCTCTAGATTCCAAATTTTTTGCTATTTCTCTTTTCCTCTGAATTATACAACAAATGAAATGAGAAAGTAGGAAAACAAAAGTGAAATGAGAGGTTCTTAAAACCATTGCTCTTAGATTCTGGATTTAACTCTCCTAACACACCCAACCAGCAGTTTTTGTCTCAAGAGCAAAGAGTGATGGTCTTTTCTAAGACTATAAATCATGATCCCACACCTTATGTGTTTTCCCCAATATAATTTACAATGCCAGTTAGCATACCTACAATATTATCTAAATAGTAATTGCTGCTTCAAATTAATTTGATCACTTATTTCTTCAAAATCATTAACGATTAGTTTATATCTCCTCAATTTCAGTGAACCAGTTAATGTCAATTAGTTTTCAAAAAGGAATAATAATAATTGAGAAGACATAACAAGAATAGAAGTCAAGAAAACTGAGGAGTACATGTTACTCTACCATCTTGGTTCCTTGGGGGAATAGTTAAAAAGTTATTGCTATAAATATTTTTTTCCATCAAGTCTATTTCTGGGTACAGCATGGCCAATGCACAAATTACTTCCATGTTTGTGGATCACACTCTCGTACACTAATTTGAAGAAGCTTTTCATCCCCATTCAGGAAGTACACAAATGCATACACTGAGAGAACAGAGATTCTAAATTATTTGCTTTTTCTCTTTCACCGTGAAGCATATAACAAATGAAATGAAAAAGCAGGAAAACAAAAGTTAAGTGAGAGGTTTTAAAAACTGTTGCAACTCCATTCTGGATTTAACTCTCCTAACTCAACCAATAAGCAATTTTTGTCTTAAGACCAAAGAGGGTGGTGGTCTTTTCTAAGACTATGAATCATGATCCACATCCATCATCCACCTCCTCCATCATACTTCATCAGGCATTTCTAGACGTAAGCTTATCACAATGCCAATTAGATTGCCTACGGATCAAGTATGAGGCCCCACACTGGCCAGTTTCCCTTTACAAAAGCATACTCTTCAAAAAAATAAATCCACCCAAAAGAGCAATTTGAAAGCTTTATTCAAAGGATGTAATGCAAGGGACAAAGATAACTCAGATAAACAAAATTAATAAAAATAATATAAAAACAAACAATTTTGGTCTGAAGAAGAGCTTATAGAAAAGAGAATCACACTCAAGAAACCAGTTTTAGAATGAAATGCTATACCTGAATTTGCCTGCAATTTGAGAAAAATGAAGTCTAGTATATTCCTTCCTCTACAAACCAGTAATTTTTGTTAATGAGTTTATTTGTTGTTTGACAGTTTTGTTTTTTTTTTTCTCTGAACAGGATAAGATAAAGGACCCGGGAGAAATATCAGAGTCTCCTCTTTTTTAAGATGTAGAACCTCTTTGAAACACTATATACGAAATGAGTGGGTGGGAGTGAACGCAATCAAATCAAAGATGTAAGAGCCTATCCTGTTTAAACCTGAAAAAGATATTTTGAAAGCTTTGTGGGATGGGAGGTAGGTTAGCTTGCTATAATAGGACATCTTCAGAATGATTAAGTCTTTAACTCAGCAGTGATTTTTTACCTTTCTAGTTTTATTCTTAAGGACTTCTGGAATGGTATGGTGCTAAAGAGTTTGAAAATACTGTTGATGAATCACCCCCTCCAATGAGCTGGGAATATGGAGAATTTGAGATAAAATTTGCTTTTCAAATCAATGCTCTCATTTTCCCTTTCAGTTCAGTTTTTAAAAAAATGAAAATGAAAACAAAGACAAAGGTGAGCATGTCGGGGGGAAAACAACCATCCCCAAATAATTGATTATCACAGGACGTAGCTTATATGTATTCTACCCAAATCTACCTTTCTAAGGCCCCCCAAAGTGCTCCCACCTGTGTCTTCAGGTTCTTATCTTTGAAAACTTTTATATTCTCTATCCCATTCCCTCACAGTTTACTAGAAATCCATCTGATCTGGAAATCCATCTGATAAACTGTGGAATTAACCCCCGATTCTGTATTAATTTCTAATTTCATATGGAGAAAATCACATTTTTGAGAGAACTTCCTGGCTCTTCATATCACATTTTCTCATCATACTTTTTTCCCCTACCAACACAAAGTCTTGTATTTTTTCCATCTTTACCAGTCTGCCTTAGTTAGTCATAATATCTTCCCTCATTAAGTTTCTATTTTCTCTGCAATAGTTTGGAAGAGGTCCTTCAGCCATAAGCTCAATTTCCTCTCTTTTATCCAAACACTTGTCATTGTACTTGAGACCTGTAGCTAGCATGATTAAGACTGATGGATTAGATAGATAGATAGATAGATAGATAGATAGATAGATAGATAGATAAATAACAGATTATCATCAACTGCTGACTAGACATTTCTTTGAAGAAGGCCTATAAGCATTTCAAATTTAACATATCTGAAACAGAACTCACTCTATTTCACTCTAAGCCACCCTTCTTCCAAACTTCCCTTTTTGTCAAGGGTACTGCTATCCTTCCAGTCAACCAGATTTGGAACCTCAGAGTCATTCTCAACACTTCACTCTCCTTCACCCTTCAAGTACTATAAGCGTTATCTATATACTATCTCTCATATGTTTTCCTTTCTCTCCATTAATATAACCACCACCTTAGTAGAAACTATCATCATCCTTTGACTAGATCATTATAATAGTATCCTAATTGCCCCCATATCTATTCTCTTTCCTGTCCAATACATGTGCCACAGAGGCACCAAAATGATACTCCTAAAGGACAGGCCTAACCATCTTATTCTTTTCCAGAAGCTCTCTGGATTTCTAATCACTTTTTGAATAAAAATTTTTTGTCAATTTTTCTGTCTTTTAAAATCCTTCAAAATAAAATTTCCCACATAACTTGAATGTAAGTTCCTTAAGAACAGTGACTTGGGGGTGGCTAGGTGGCACAGTGAATAGAGAACAGGCCCTGGAGTCAGGAGGACCTGAGTTCAAATCCGGCTTCAGACACTTAACACACAAAAAAACTAGCCATGTGACCTTGGGCAAGTCACTTATCCCCAATTGCCTTCAAAAAAAAAAAAGGAAGAACAGTGACTTACTAAGAGCAGTTTTTTTATTTGTATCCTTGTAGATTAGCATAGAATATTGCTGTTCTTGCTGTTTGTCCTTTGTTTTTAAAGAGGACAAGTGACATCACTAGTGATGTCCTGATGCCTGCATGATTTAGATTTAAGTGAGGCAGAATTTCACAGTTGTCACTCTCATTCTCTCTTCTGGAGTTATCCATGTCCAGCAACAAGATAAAAGTTGACATAATCAGTGATGACCTGGGATGCAGTGGATGACCTTGGTGTCTTCAATGTCTGACCAAGTTCTAAACACACCAAAGTACCTGTTTCAGCCGTCTTTGTGGCCACTGGAATAAATCATTCTCATTAGCCCGTTCCACCAGAGGAAGTTTTCACATGTTTGGGCTAGACACCCTCTGTAACTCACCAATAGATTTGATGCTTGTCAGCTACCATCAGTCAATTTGGTTTAACCCATTTGCTGGAGATAGTTTATTGGATATGGCTGCTGCAAATGCTACAGCTTCTTGGAGCCATAAGTGAGAGTTGAGTGGCAGGTAGATATCAAAGGTCAATGAGTAGCACTAAAAAGGGCTCAGTAAGCCCTCCTGCCAGAGGTGCTACTCCTCCTTGAACACTCCATACAGCTCTCAGTACATAGAAAATACTTAATAAATGTTTTTCCATTCAATTTTGCAATATTGCAGCAGTCTCCTCAGGTTTATTACTCTTTGCTTCTTTTTATTCAATTCATATTCCAGCCAAACTGACCAACTATCTCCTGCCTCCCACCTTTATAAAGGCCACCTCTATGCCTGGAATGCACTATTTCTCATCCCCTTCTCTTAGAATCTCTACCTCCCTTCCAGCTTCTCCTCAAGCACTACATCCTACAGGAGACCTCTTCTAATATTACCTGTTTTTTGTGCTCCTCTGAAATTACTAAATGTTTAGGGTGCATATACTTGACATTTACTGATATGTTTAAGGATTGTGATATCTGGTAGAATATAATAACCTTTTTGACAAAAAGGATTATTATTGTGTTTGATGTTTTCCCAGGGCTTAGGACAGTGCTGGCACATAGTAGATATTTAATAAATGTTTTTAAGTTGATTAAGTGTAAGTACCCTGCAAAAAGGAAGTATTTTGTTTTTGTATCCCCAGTATCTTTCATAGTGCTTTGAATGAACAAGGTAATGGTCAAATTGAATCTCAGCCGATTCACTCAGAAGCCCTCCATATCCTCCATATCCTCCATATCCTATAAAAATTATACCTAGAAGGGACTTCAGTCATTTAGTTCATACTACATACTTTTAAAAGAGAAACTGGAATCTAGAAAGTAACTTGTCCATCTTTACAGAATCAAATAATACCACTTGCAGGATTCAAATCCAGGTTCACTGAGTCCAATCATATCGTTCTTTCCACTGTATGATTTTTATTCCTAATTTGGTGTTTTAATAAAATAATTAGAATACAATCGTAATCATGCCAGACACCTGTTATGTGACTACCAGGAAATGTAAAGCACAACTATGTTATTTTGGGAAGTTTTGATCAAATTCATATTTTTATTTTGTCAGTTAGGAGATTGTAGTTATTCCCTATTTCTTGGCTATCACTTTAACCAACAAAAGACCTTGAGGTTTTTCTGTCATTGAAGCAAAGTGAGGTAATGGAGGTACACGGTAAAACAGATAGACTGAAAGAAAAGCTGAACATTATTCATGCCCTTGATTAGATGCAGAATCTCTTCATTTCTTCCAGTTATAACATCTCATCACCAAATATCAGTAATGTTTCTCCAAAGGTTTAAATAAAGCTTAGCCACAAGGTAAAGCTCTTTGGCCTTTTAAAAGTGTTTAACTCAATAGTTGAGTCCTGTCTTAAATCTGCTTTACTTCTAATAAAGAGAATCTGCTTGGAGAACAAGAGTTTAATAAATTAACAGGACATGGCTAGTATGTAAAGGTATACTGTAAATTGTTAGCAAATGACTCAGGGGAAAAATGTGAGCATAAAATACTTTTACATTTAATATGTACTATTAACATTTTCCCTATAAATTTAAGTCTAGACAATCAACAGCAACAAAAAGAATAAATCAAACACTGATGAGCACAGTAGTATACAACAATCCTGTAGTGTCAATGTTTACACTGAAAATTTCAAAATCAGCTCCAAGCCAGTTCCAGCACACCCCTGATACTAACATTCTCCACTATAAATCAGTCTCTCCTTGCTTTTTCCAAGTAGCATAACTCTTGACTTTTATTCTGAAGCTCAATGGCCTATAATGAGCTTCCAAAGACATTACTTCCTCTCGCTTCATTTTTTTTGTTTCTCAAGAATATCCAAATATAAATTAGTGCCTTTTCCTTTGCTTCTTCATCCCTAAAGAAGTTACACATTTCTCAAGAAATCCATTTTGTCATGTAATGTGAGCCTCCTATACTTAGCAGCATAGTATCTTGAGCT
Source organism: Pseudochirops cupreus (assembly GCA_028627135.1). Taxonomy (NCBI): domain Eukaryota; kingdom Metazoa; phylum Chordata; class Mammalia; order Diprotodontia; family Pseudocheiridae; genus Pseudochirops; species Pseudochirops cupreus. Next base: position 82,904,234 of record CM053580.1, read on the forward strand.
CAAGAAATGCTATTTATTAAAATCATCATAAATTTTAACAACCTATAGCATTCTTTGCATATGTGTAGGATATAAGGTTTGATTTAGCTAACATAAAAGTGACTAATGCATTGATAGATATATGATCTCACTGATACTTCCTATATCAATCAAATTCTTCTCAGCCTATCCAAATCATCTTACCCTTTGTGCTTCTTGTAAATATCTGTTCCAAAAAGTGTTCCAAAAAAGAAACATGCTATGTTGGGCTTCCTCTATATATCAAGATTTCTTAACCTTAGAGAGTCTGTGAACTTGTCTTCTTAATAATTTGAGAACTATATTTCAAGATAGTTGGCTTCTTTTATACTCCTATCTATTTTACTTTATGTACTTAGAACCATTATTAGAGGAAAAGGAGTCAAGGAAAATTCACTAGACTGCCAAAATAATCCATGACTTAAAAAAAAAAAGGTTAAAAACTTATACTTTAAGCAATGTATTTTTTTTCATACCAATGAATAGTTGAGGTATCCATCTGCTAACTCTTATAACAATTCATTTTCTTTTCTAGACATATGTATGATGTGCCTTACACAGTTTCTTCTTCCATTGGGAGTAAATCTAACCCATTATAAGTACTATTCTTGAAGTCCTTAGAGCCAGAAAGAACCTGCCATAATTTGTCCTCTGTGAGGGAGAGGCACCGAGAGCATATCAAGGCATTTGAGTAAGACTTTTGTAGAAAGAAAGACCTCCATAAACAGGAATATTTGATAAATTGCTGCCAGGCATAAAATTTCCACCATTAGTCATTTTTTTGAGTAGTTATTTTTTTTTTCCACATAAGACCTCTGCCAAGTAGCACACATGTTTCCTGGGAGAATTAGCACAACTTAATAACATCCATTTGAGCACATCATTGGCAATTACTCCCAACAGAGAGTAGGGTCAGAGTGAATGAAAAGCATAGATGTATGATGATTGGATGGAAGGGAAAGCAGGAAAGATCTAGGTCATTGGCTATGATTAAAAGGAGTGGGCCAAGGAGAAGAGCCACAATAAAGTATTCTGAGAAGACAAAGGGAAGAATCAGGGCTCTGTGTATCAAAAAGGTAGAAAATGGAGGAATGAATGAATAAACAAATAAATAAAGGAACCAAATACAGTGTCACCTACCAGGCTCATGATTCATTTCTCAGGTTACAAGCATATAGATGATAGTTTCTACAGAAAATGACTTTAGAGGACATTTGTTGTAACTCCCATATTTTCTTCTATTTGTTTTCTATTTTCTTACTAATGTGTTTACTTTTTAACATCACAATCAATTGACTATATGTGTGTGTGTGTGTGTGTGTGTGTGTGTGTGTGTGTCCATATGGAACTCCTGCACTTTGTAATGAAGAAAACCAGCAAAATTAGCCAATGCAACTGTGTCTCACACAATCAGCATTTGTCCTCTGGTTTCAATATTTGTCATTACATTTATTCTGAGTCCAAATGCATTTATGTGCATTTGTGTGTGTGTTTCAAATTCACATTATGATCATTGTAGTTTCCTTGAATTCCTCATATTCTTATAAGATAATATTCTGCTACATTCAGATACCACAATTTGATCTACCATAGGTTTGTAAATTTCAACTGGAAGAGATGTTAGAGGAAATCTGGTTCAAATTCCTTATTTTATAGCTGAGGAAACTCTGGCCCAGAGAGGGCATGTGATTTGCCAAGGTCACACAAGACTGGGCATCAGAGGTGGGATTTACTCCAAATCATCCAAATTCAAAACCTATGCTCTTTCCACTGTGCAATATAACCACTCCCCAATCAATGAGTACCCAATGTATTTCCAGTTTTTATTTTTCCTGACATGAAATGAGTACTTTTATATATTTTGGGGGTCTTTCTTCTTGTCATCCACTTGAATTTACAGGTAAAAATGCAGATTGAGAGAAGGTCAGTTTCTTGCCAATGTTCACATAGTTAATAAATAGCAAAGCTGGAATATTAGCAGTTACCATAAGATTCTGTTAAGGATGGTGGATAGGATCTTTTGCTAACCATTTCACAGTCTTTCTCTTCTGATGTGTTTGCATGGCTGTGAATAAGTCCAAGAAGTATTTTGACAAGTTTCAGTTAAGAAAGACCAATTAGCTCAGCAACATTTATAAAGCGCAAGAGACTAAGATCCACAAAATATAAATTAAATTGATGACCAAATGGCCTCTCTATTAAAATACTACTCAGTTTTCAACTGTTTTTGAGGCAAGAAGAAAGCTAATGGGCAGAGCCAAGATGGCAGAGTAGAAGCACAAACTTGGCACAGTCTCTGGCTCTAACCACTTCCAATACATATTTTAAAAAATGACTCTAAACAAACTGTAGGGCTACAGAACCCACAAAATGATGGAGAGAAACAAATCTCCTGCTGAAGGCAGCCCAGTAGGCCAACAGGAAAGGTCTATCATATCACTCTGGGAGCCAAGCATAGGAACCATGAACTTCTAGCCCCAGGGTGGCTCCTACCATCTGTGACCAGAGCAGCCTTCAGGAGAGTGAACCACCAGCAGCTGTGGTGGTTTTTCCAGACTTCTCAACCCATAAACGCCAAAGACAAAGTAAAAGTTAGTGTGGAACTCTGTTGGAATGGGAGGGAGGGGAGACAGAAGAGCGTGTTCTGGTCCCTGCCCCCAGGACAAGAAGCTGCTAAGGTGCAGTGGCCATGCAGCACTGCTGCTTGGCTGCCTCAGGAGCTCTTGGCTTGCAGATAGGGGACTGAGTGACCGTTCAGAGGGTAAACTCTTGCTTTAACTTGCTTGGATCTGGATTGTGGTCTTGGGTGGTGGTCCTGGGGTGTGTGACCAGTAAGCCAGAGCTTGTAGGGGCTGCAGAGAGAGTACCTTCCTAATAGCTCTGGGAGCTGCAGAAACCACAGAAATTTGGGACAAAACTCTTTCCCTTCTAGAAGCAGAGTTCTGCTGTGGCAAAGAGCTCAAAAGTCAAGTAATTGACTGGCAATATTAGTAAGCAGAGGAAGCACAAAAAGACCATAGAATTCTTTTTAGGGGACTAAAAGGATCAAGGCACAGAGAGGGAGGAAGACAGCAAAGTCAGAAGTCCTGTATCAAAGGCCACTAAGAAAAGTATGAACTGATTACAGGCTGTGGAGGAGCTCAAGAAAAATTTTGAAAAAAAAGAGAAGTTGAGGAAAAATTGGGAAGAGAAATGAGAATGATGCAAGAAAATCGTGAAAAGTGAATCAATAGCCTGATAAAGGAGACCAAAATTGTTTTTTAACACCTTTAAAAATAGACTAACTCATATGGCAAATGACTCCCAAAAAACCAATGAGGAGAAAAATGGCTTAAAAAACTGAATTTACCAGATGGAAAAAGAATTTCAGAAGCTCACTGAAGAGAATAACTCCTTCAAAATTAGATTGGAGCAATTGGAAGCTAATGATATTAGAGAAATCAAGATACTGTAAAACAGATCCAAACAAATGGAAAAAATAGAAGGCAATGTGAAATATCTCATTGGAAAAACCACTGACCTAGAGAATAGATGCAAGAGAGATAATTTTAAAATTATTGGAATACCTGAAAACCATGATAAAAAAAGAGCCTAGACACCATCTTTCAAGAAATTATCAAGCAAAATTGCCCTGATATTCTAGAACAAGAGGGAAAATAGAAATTGAAAGAATTCTCTTATCGCCTCTTGAAAAAGATCCCCAAAAGGAAACACCTAGGAATATTATAGCCAAATTCCAGAGGTCCCAGGTCAAGGAGAAAATACTGCAAGCAGTCAGGAAGAAACAATTAGAGTATTGTGGAAACACACTCAGGTCAACACGAGACCTAGCAGCTTCTACATTAAGGGATCAAAGGTCTTGGAACATGATATTCTGAAGGTCAAAGGAGCTAGTATTAAAACCAAGAATCACGTACCCAGCAAAGCTGAGTATAATTCTTTGGAGGAAAATATGGTCATACAATGAAATAGAGGACTTTCAAGTACTCTTGATGAAAAAGCCAGAGCTGAACAGAAAATTTGACTTTCAAATACAAGAAGCAAGAGAAGCATGAGAAGGTAAACAGGAAAAAAAAATCATAAGAAACTTATTAAAGTTTAACTATTTACATTCCTACATGGAAAAACAATAATTGTAACTCATAAGACTTTTCTCAGTATAAGGATAATTGAAGGGAATAAATATGTATATATGTACATATACATATATATATATGTATAGGAGAGGTATGTGTGTATATAAATATATATGTAAGTGTGGCATATGTATGTTCATGTATATATAAACAGAGGGCACAGGATGAATTGGATAGCAAGGGATGATATCTAAAAAAATAAAATTAAGAGGTGAGAGAGGAATTTATTTGGAGAAGGAGAAAGGGAGAGATAGCATAGGGTAAATTATGTTATATGAAAGAGGCAAGAGAAAACTGTTACAATGGAGGGGAAGAGCATGAGGGTTAAAGGGAATGGGGCAACCTTTTTCTCATTGATTTTGGCTTAAGGAGGGAATAACACACATTCAATTGGGTATCTTACAGTACAGGAAAATAAAGTGTAGGGAACAAGAAGTGGGATGATAGAAGGGAGGGTAGATGAGGGGTTAGGGTAGTTAAAAGCAAACATTTTTAAAAAAGGATAAGATCAGAGGAGAAAATAGAATAAGTGGGGGGCAGGGAAGGATGGAGAGTAATACAGTTAGTCTTTCACAATATAACTACTATGGAAATTATTTGGGTAACTACACATGTACAACGTATATTGAATTGCTTATCTTCCCAGTGGGGGCAGGTGAGGAGGGAAGAAAGGGGAAAAATCTGGAACTCAAAGTTTTAAAAACAAATATTTAAAAAAAATTTTTTTAACATGCAACTGGGAAATAAAATATACAGGCACTGGGAAATAAAATATACAGGCACTGGGATATAGAAATCCATCTTGTTCTACTAGAAAGTTAGGGAGGTGAGGGGGGAAGATATAAGAGAGAACAGATTGGGGGAAGAGGTATTCAGTAGGCTTGCTATTTTGGGGTGGGTTGTAGGGGAAAGGTGGGAGAAAAAAATTGTAACTCAAAATCTTGTGGAAATCTATGCTGAAAACTAACATAAATAAATAAATTTTAAAAATTATTTTAAAAAAAGAAAGCTAATTAGAAAGAAGGAGAGAAACAAGCCCAGCAACTCATGGTGGGGCTGAGGCAACAGGTGAAAGCAGCCCCAGGTAGTACTTGAGGAGATAACCAAGTCACAAATTCTATAATTTGTACAACTGCTTGGAGATTCCCACAGCTAACCAATCAGTGAGGTGGTTGGGGTAATATTGCCATTTTTCTCTCCTCCTGCTTGTCATTTGAGCATCATTATAGTAGTTAGCAAGCATGATCTGACAAGGTGGGGTTCCAACGTGGAAGAAGCTTGTGTGGTATGTGTTGTGGTGCAAGGGAGTTGGGAGATCAAGATGTGGAGGAAAAGAGGATTGGGACAGAGCAAGTAAGGTGGATGGAGGGATAGGAAGGTAGGGTTTTCTCTTTTCACAGTCAATATTTATCTGCTTCATTTTTTTATTTGATGTTGTGTTGTATTGGAATGCTCTTTATATGAGTTCCAATAAGTCTGTCATTGTTTATAGTGACTTGGTTAAGAGACATCTAAATTTCTTATATTTAAAAGAGAAAACACACTGAAATCCAAATTGCAACATCACACCAGTGGAGTAAAAGGAATAAATATAATGAGAGTTATATTCTGATTAGACACAAGGACTGAAATTTGTGCATTTGTTTCAGAACTGAATATCCTGATGTTTATTCCATGTGCCTTTCTTCTAGAGTAATCTGGTCTGGCATTGCGTGGGCAAGAGCTCAAATGCTCACCCTAAAAACAGGCAGCATAGCCTTCTTAATCTGTACTTTCATCCAGTGATGCAGTCACCTTTCAGAGTATGTGCAAGGTCTTGGGAGCATGGTGCTGGATACATAATTTCATAAGCCGCTTTTGATCCATTAACCTTTGGGACCTGTTGACTCATCACTACTATGGGTCACAGTGCTATTGCTGACCCTGCCTGCCCCAGTGCTCATCATCATAAATTCAGCTGATCTCTACATTTTCCAGTAGAAGCTTATTCAAATAGGAATATCAGCTGAATAATTGACCCCTTATATCCAAACATAATTCTAATCTGTGTTTATATTTTCATATCCTTCATTTCTCCTTATGTTCCTCTGTGTCCTCTTTGGAAGGGTGTTCCTCCAGAAACAGGCAATGTCAACTCATATCAATCCACGTATAGAGTGCTTTAAAATGCAACTCAATAGGATTGGAATAATTTTGCTATGCTAAACTCTTTTTTGAATAAACTAGGGTAGTGACATCCAAACTAAATGTTTAGCATGCCCTTCTTCTTTTCCTAACATGCACTCAATGAAACACCCATTCACCCACATCCATACATGGCTTTTCAAGGTTCTTGTGTCCAGGAGCTGGGAAACAAAACAAAACAAAAAAAACTTGTTTGGGGGCAGGGCGGTATACCCAAACCCCAAGATCCTCCCTCAATTTCCACTATTTGCCTAGAAAATCTGACCCCCTCGAAGGATTCCAAAGTAAGGGATCCTAGTTGTACACTATTGAGGGCCCTCAGCCAGAAAGATGTCTCTGCTCAATGGAACTGAAAACTAGCCCTAGACAGCTTTTCTAGAAAGGTTGTGGCAATTCTCTGGGAATAGCAAAATCACTGCTGTTACAGATCTTTCTTGTCTGCTCTTGAGGGTTCTGTCACATTAACTCATCAAATCCCATCCCTGACACAAGCATGGAGGCTTCATAGACACTCCTCAAGTCCCTTGGATTAAGACATAGCACTCCTCTCTCTTGCCATCTTATCCACTCTGGCACCAACCAACCCTTACTCCCAGAAGGGTAGTTAATTACCTAATTGATAAACTCTCCTGATCCAGACCACTGATCTTTACACTGTAACACATAAACAGCACCTATTCCCATCTGATCTAAACATAACATCCAAATGCTCATTCAAAGAACCTTAAACAGCAGAGTAAAACTAAAAAAAAATGTCAAAAGAAAATTGATTTATTCACAATTGTCATTATTAATACAAGTTGGGCAACCCTTTCTGTCCCTCCCCTTCACTTTATATCATTTGGGGCCCATTTTTCTGTCTATGCAGGGACAGCTACTCCTTAACACTAAAGGCAGAACCAAGGATGCTTATGTAAGCATTTTTGCTACAATGAGAAGGTCAGAGTTCATTCCTTGTGTATGTATGTTTTCTTTCCCCCTAAACTAAACTACTTTATTATTTAGAATAAACACTGTATGTATTTCCTCATCTAAAAGATGAATAGCTTGCCTACTGCTTATCAGCTGAAAGCAGTTTGTGGAAAAAATGTGAAGAACTTTGGGAAATTTATTACATTTTCAAAAGAGCAGCATCTCAGTACTTGCAGCCTACTTACTGGAAACCAAATCACAATCAGAGATTATCTGTTGAGCTAAAAATGGTAGGCTTTATTTTCTTTCATTTTTACTTAGTCATAAAGAAACTAACCCTTGATGTTTTAGAGCAGTTTCTTTAGACCATCTCCTTGCTGGCCAATGCAATTGCTTTGCATTTCTTCAACCAGGACTTTATTTGATTATCTACCACTTCACCTTTTCTTTTCTTTTTTGAGGGGGAGGGGAGCAGTAAGGGAGTGATTAAAGAGATTTAGTCACATTTTCCATGTCATTAGTTCCTCAAATTTGGTTGCTGAAACTATAATAGAGAAAGCATTTTAATGGACTGATTACCATCTGACCATTTCTCTGTATCTAGTTGTTTTGGAATATTTTAATAGGTGGCTTAGAATCATAGAATATTCTCTAGAAGAGATAGTAGCTAGTGATCATCTGGTCCAGCTCCTACCTAAATCTTATTTACAACATCACTGGAAAATTGCTATCTCCCTTCCTCTTGAAAACTTTGAATTACTTGAATCATGCTATACCACAGCATCTTACTTCATGTTCTTTATCTTTAATTCTTAAGAAATGTTTTCTTAATTTAGGCCTATGTCAATCTCCTTGAAATTTCCACAAATTGGTTCTAGTTCTACTCTGTACCAAGGAGAACAAGTCTGATTCCTTTTCCATAAATTAATGCTTCAGTATTTGAAGACTTCTATCATACCTACTCTTCTAGTTTTTTTTTTCTTTTCTCCAGGCTAAACATACCCACTTCTTTCAGATGATCTTCATATGTCATGGTTTAAAGTCTCCCTACTATTCAGATGACTTAGCTGGTGAGACCATCAATATTCCAAATACAATGCCAAGCTACACACAATACCGCAGATGTGACCTGAGAAGATTAGAGTATGTTGGGTCTCTTACCTGCTTTGATCTAGGCACTACACTATTATTAATGCAGCAAATCTACTACCTACTTTCATATGGAATACACACACACACACACAAGCACACACACCCCTCTTTAATGCAGTCATTAGCTCTTTGAGCTTCCATGTCACATTACCTACTTTCTCTTATTGAGCATGCAGGCCACTAAACTTTTTCACATAAGATGCTTCTAGCCATGACTCATCTATCTAAACTATTTGTGAATTCATTTAACCATACTAAATTTCATTTTCTTAATTTCAACCCCCTAATCAAATTTGTTGGGGATTTTTTTGAGGAGCCCTAATTCTGTCAACTCATATTTGATATATCCCTCCTAGTTTGGGGTCATCCAAACATTTCATAAGCATGCCTTTATTCAATGCTTTGGCAAAGTACAGCATAGGGCAATGACAGTCCCTCATGAATCTTTGCCCAGGTTTATAGCCTTCCATTAATCAGTACTTCTTGGGTCTGTTCATTCAACCACTCCAGAAATATCTAATTGTACTATTATCAAGTCCATATTTTTCCATCTTGTTTATTAAACTTTTGTGAGAATTTTTTTAATACCCTGATGAATTTTGAGTATAACACATCTACAGAATCCCTAGGACCAAGACATAAATAAAGTGGCAACTTTTGTTTTTGCTTTGCCTTGAGGTCCATTATTAGTTAATGAATACCTATAAAGATGAATGAGGACTTTTTCTTGGGGAAAAATGTCTCAGTACAGTTAAAACCCTATGTCTATAAAAAGCAAAAAAAAAAAATATAAAGTCAGCCACAGAATGACTACCACTTGTGTTATTGCTCCTCTCTCTCTCCTTTTTTATTGCAATCTATCACAATGGTCAGTGATCCCAAGTCAGAAATACAACTTTTCCTTTATGAGAAGAGAAAACTGCACAGTTGTTTTAACTGTCAAATCCAAATGGTTCTTCCTATATCATGCCAAGCAAATGATCAATTAGCTTTTATTTGAACCACTCTAGTGCCAGAAAATTCTCCAATAGTTTGATGTATCCCACTGTGTGGGGTATGGGGACCCCAAAAATTCCCTACCCAAGAAAAATCAAAAGTCAGAGATATCTTGAGGAAGGACCAGGAAGTTTTATTCTCTTCCCCCCACAGGAAGAGGGTAGTTCTCTCCATGTTGGGGATCAAGGAGGGGAGGCCTGTTACAAAAGACAGAATAAGAATTTATACTCTAACACAGTCAAGCCCCTTCCCCCTGGCTGTCCCTTCTCCCATTGGCTGGGAGGTGGTCTCTCAGTCTTGGCATGAAATCTAACCCAATGGTGGATAACAAAGAAGCCTGACACTATCTCCTATTGGCAGGGAGGTGGGACAGGGAACCAAGGTATCATCCATGTCCTTATTTGGTAAATGCCAAGCAAGGGAAGGGAAAAGGTAACAAGCAAGGGTGGAGGTCTAAAACTCCTGAAAGGGGCCTAATGCTGATGACTACAAGGGAAGGGGGGAAGGGTTCTAGGTTGTGTAAACCCAGGACTCATATCTGTGTAGTCTTACAAAAGTCTATCTCTGCTTTCCAGATAGTTTCTCTCCCTTCTCATTCTGAGGAGTCTTCACAATGGGTGCAGACAGTGTACTCCACTCACCATTTTACTTTAAGATATCTCTAATTGTTGGGATTTTTTTTCTTGAAATTGAACCTAAATTTGCCTCTTTGGAGCCATCAACTACAGATTGCTCCTATTTCTTTCCTCTAGGGTTTATCAGGACAAGTTGAAAACCTCATTCATTTAATGTTCCTTCATCTCCAAGCTTCACCCATGGCTCTCCAGACTTTCTTTCCCATGCTGTGACCAAGAAATCTCTTCACCCTGAAAGTTCACTTCATTCCTGGACTTCTGTATAAACTATAAGTACTGCCCTCTACCTCTGATTATCTTCTGTTGTTTGTTGCTTGTCCTTCATTCTTTAAGTGGACCAATGACATCTGGAGGGAGATGTCTTGACTTGCAAGTGATTTGGATTTAAGTGAGGCAGAGCTATGCAAAATCATTAACCTCACTCTCTCCTCCATAGTCTATGGGGTCCAGTGGCAAGCTATCCCTAGCACAATTGGTTGTGGCCCCAGATGCTGTGGGAGACCTTGGTTTTTTTAAGCTAAGTTCTCTCCCAGGTCTCAGTTTATCAGAGGCAACACCCATTCAATAGTTAAAGATTAGGTAAGAGTTGAGGCAAAAGATGGACTAGTTTGCCTTAACAAAAGAATCAGTCTGGGAGGGGAAAACGCTCTGTCTAGCTCCTCCTAGAGCTTCTATTCAGAGGAGGAATCTCAGGTTAAACACATCTTTATTACTCTCCAATATGAACTTATGATACTCAGGACTTTCTCTACCATCCCTTTATGTCCACTCCCTTCACATCTACCTCTCCCTTTCCAGCTTCCGTTTATATGTTTTCTTCATTAGAATGTAAATTCCTTAGGAACAGAGGCTGTCTTTCTTTCTACTTGTATTTGCATTCCCAGCATTTAGCACAAGTCCTGACACTTAACAAGTGTTTAAGTGCTTAAGTAAATGTTTGCTGACTTGTTCACTTGACTTCTCCCACATGAAAACTGTGCAAGTACATGAAAAGTATATTATGTCCAAAATCATCCTCTCCCCTCCAACCACTCTCAGTTCTTCTATCCTCCGAGTTAAATACCTTCAGTTTCTTTAATTAATATTAAAATAGGATGAGCTCATATGGCACTCAGAACAGAATACAATATTCAAGATGGATAATGATCACAGAAGAATTTAGCATTAATTCTATAACCCAACAATCCATTCAATAATCACTTGTTTTTAATGAACCCATGTTAACTCTTAGTAATCACCTTTCTTTTCTGGATACTCCCAAATATCCATTTATTATCTCTTCTAGAATTTTACCAGAGATTGACATCATGCTTCTTATTAAAAAAGCAGGCCCCCCCCCCAAAAAAAAACAATAGGGCTTTGTTCCATTTCCAGATTCCTAGTATCTTTCAGTTTGATATTTTACTTAGAGAAAGAATTGTGATAGTACCACACTATGGTAGTGTCTCATAGGCAAAATCACAAGTTCTTTCAGCAACTTGAAAGGAGATTTATCCAACTCTAGTGACTTGAATTTATGTCTAACCTTGAAAAAACACTACTAGGCACAGAGTGACAGGGTATTGTGTCATTTCTCTTTCCTTAAGGGATTTTCTGTTTTGGAACCATGAATATAGTTTAAGCTGAGTTCAAGCTTGGGAAAGTAGTCTTTAATCAGAAAGGAGCTAGATTCACTTTTACTGTAAATCAAGGGCTTGTTAAACACCCACACTGGTGCCTCAGGGCCAAATTATTTAAAGCATCAGTCTAGGATCCTATCCCGCGTTTTTTATTTTATTTTATTTTATTTTTTCCGTTTTTTCTTTTTTTTTCTTTTTGGAGGGCAGGGCAATTGGAGTTAAGTGACTTGTTCAAGGTCACATGGCTAGTTAGTTAAGTGTCCAAAGCCAGATTTGAAGTCAGGTCCTCCTAGCTACCTAGCCACCCCCAAATCACACTAAGATTTTGTTTTGTTTTGTTTTGTTTTATGAGGTGAGAGTGTTTAAAAAGTTAATCAATGTAAAATAAGAATAAGGTATGGGACAGATATTTTATTCCTACATGCTAATGTTTAAAAGAAAAATCACAAGCTCATGCCTGACAAAATAAAACTTAAAGAAAGATTCAGTACCTTAACCTATATGCATTGTTACAATCTGCTTGGAGGTAGATACTTAAATCACCCCGATCAAGTCATTTAAACTCTGAACTTCAATTTCCATATCTGTAAAAGGGGGATAATAACAGCACCTATCTCAAATGCAGGTTGTGAGGCTCAAAAAGATAACACATATACAAATATTAGAGCTATATGAATGCGAGCTGTTACTACTGTTGTTATTATATTATTATTATATATATTATATTATATATTATATATAATATAATATTATTATATTATTTCTGCACTATTTTTTCTGTTTTTTTCTTTGTTTTTTCTTTTTTTTTAATTTAAGTTTTATTATAGTTTGCATCATTCATTTCCACAAGATTTTGAGTTACATATTTTCTCCCCGTCTTTCCCCCACACACCGCCCCAAAACAGCCATCCCAGTGTGTCCCCCCTCCCCCAGTC
>CM053580.1:82917320-82933528 GCA_028627135.1 Pseudochirops cupreus
AGGGCCAGAAGAGTAAAATTCTGTTGAGTAGAATTCACCCTTTAAAATTATAAATCATTATTTCATAAAGATTCACATTTATTTGTCTGGCATTCTTGTCTGTAGAAAACTGCTATGATACTTAGCAAAGACCTTTCTTTTTTTTTTCAACTGGCCTGTTTCTTCATATACTTTATTACTCTATTGTTTTGTGAGAAAAGATTATCTGTTATTAACATTTACCGGCACACTCATTCATCATGTGACTCTGTCAGAGGAACTCATGTGATAAAGATACTTGGTCCTGTGTTATGAGAATAATTTTTGCAAAGGGCTGGGGAATCAATGTATTGTTTATTTGGAAAGCAAAGTGCGAAATAATTGATGGTGTGTCACCAGCTTGTAAAACAAATACAAAAGTAAACCATCAAATTAAAAATCACCAAAAAAGAGAATGCAAACCTAGGCCAAGATCATAATTTTAAGGCATTCGCTTACTCTAGCTGACTGGGTGAAACATTGGAAGAACAGGAAATGAGATAAAAAAGACAAAGTTGTTAATAAACAGTCACATGTGGAAACTATCTTCCAAAGCAGGCTTTTAAAAAATTATCTTTAATGCACTATGCAATTTGGACTGTAGGAAATGTTCTTTTAAATCCCAGCATTTTGTGAATATTTCCTAATGAAAGGGATATTGATTAAAACAGTATGTGTTTTCCAATTTTTTTGTTATTAGCCAACAATTTTTCTGTTTTCCTTTTAATTATATTCAGTACTTTCTGCCATCTCCAAGCATAGAAGCAATTTTTAAAATGAGTCATGCCTGGGGGGGGGGAATTATATAAATTCTTTCATAAAGCCATTTTTCTATGAAGAGGTCCTAGTCATTATCTAGACGTTGACAAGTTTGCACTTCTCTAACAAGAGCATATTTACATTCTTCTAACATTTTAATTATTTGCCAATGCATCCGAGAACTTATGTAGAAGTTTCTGCAACATTTTATTCCCATCTGCTCTTATTCTTGTCATATTTGGCTAGAATTTTCAAAATCTAAATTTAACTAACATCAAATCATTAATGCATCATCATACTAATGACATTTTTATAAACCTATCTTAATTGGGAAACATTTTAATTCCACATACCACAAAGATATGTTACTGTGTTCTCTAGATTATTTTAAAGACACAAAAAAAATATGTATATTTCTATTTTTGTTTTTAGTCTTCTAATAGCTAAAAAAGTCTTTGTAATGGCTTACATAATCATTCAAGTTTGAGTTTCTATGAATAAAGAGGTCTTCTTATCTATTCTGTTACACTTTCCATAACACTGGTAATGCCATATACTTATATGAGGTAGAAAAAAGAAAACCTACTTACTGTTATTAGCTTTGTAAATCTGCTCTCTGGATAGTGGCCTTCAGGGTTCAGTACTGTCTATGGCTAAGTCATTATTCTGCTTACATACTATCTAGGTTCCAAAATATTGAACATCAGGCCTCCATAAAGAAATATATCATATTATCACACCATAACTGCAGGTTAGCATCATTAAATGAAGGGAAAAAAAGCTTCCAGACTCCAGCATGACGTTAGGTCAAGCACTGTAGCTCACTTTTTGGAATGTTTCCATTCTGAGCAATTTGTCTCCTCCTCACTAGTAAGATCTAAAGATCATTATCCAGTGTGAAAAAGCCATTAGGAAATGGAAAATGTGATCATTCAAAACAAAAAAAAAATAATAAGTCTTTTCCTTCATATATTGGGAAATGAGGCCAACTTTGAGTTCAAAACTGAAAAAGGAAAGAATGAAATATTGCATCCTTTCTTGGTCTATTCAAACATGCTTATGGCCAATAGGATATGGTATTTTTGTAACAAGTTTCCTTTTTTTTTTTTAATTGGGGAGAGAAATTCCTAGGATATATAGTTCTCATGCCAGTGAAGATACTGGTCTTGTTAGGAGAGTGCTAAAAAGAAATTTAAGATTAAGATAAGATAAAATTTCAGAACTAGGAATGTCTACTGTTTCCTGATTTTTTTTAAATCATTACTATTCTCAAAAGACTAATTGTGTTTTCTATGAGTATAATGTGACTTTTTCCTTTGTCCCTTGATAAGCATTCATTTGTGCATTCTAACATCAAACAGTATTTCTAAAAGGTACTTCCTGGCATCTTGAATAAATTGTCCTGGGACAAAAATGTAAACAAGTCAAATAAGGATTATCTACATTCAAATACAAGAAGACAGAATTATTTAACCATGTCTGCTATTTAGATATGATTGTTACAGATGTTCAGTGAACCACGCAGATGTGCCCATGGAGTATGACTGGTATGAAAAGAATCAAAATTGATGCACTGAGTTCTAACTTGTTCCCTTGCTCAACTTTTATACTGCAACAAGGAGACTCTACTAACATCAAACCCCTTACTGATTACATTACCAATTGAGACCAATATGTAATGAATATAATTGAAATAACTTCTCAGAACAGGTTAAAATAGTTGAACAGATTCAATGAATTAATTAATTAAAACTTAACTGTAACAATACTTTAAAAGCAGGTGGTACCTTAAAATATAACCATGCCACATAAAGTGGCGACTGTAATCAACTTTACAAATGATTTTGACAATCTGTCCTAGAAATATATATACACAGTAATTAAGCCCCAAAATATTGTGAACTTGTGTTGCCTGAATTGTCCACATATAGTTATTAGAATTTCCAAAACAACACATACTATTTCTGTCCTTCTGCATCATTTATGAGTTATTCCTATTCAACGGCGTGATTAACTTTGAAAATGATACATCTGATACTGGAAAAAAAAAAGATTTTCAGTAATCAACAAAGAGCTATCATGCTTGGGTTTTGAACCTTTCTGTACAGATCCATAATTATCTTCTTGATTATCATTTAGTTAGACATATAAAATTCTGAAAGGCAAACTGAAGTCACTTCTAATCATTTTTTTTAACAATTGCAGCAGAGTTTTGCTTTAAATAATCAGATGTTATGTTATTCATTATAACATACACACAGGTAAGCAATTAAATTATTTATGGTATGAGTAGGCAGAATGGTAGTTCTTTATTAATCTTTTTTGATGGTATCTATTACTCCTGGTAGCATTATCCAAAACTATTATTGTCTATAGAGGTTTTCTGGATTTCAGTAAAACATAAACTTCTTTTTTCTGTAGTCCCTCGTTTAAAAATCTCTATAAGTTTTTATGTTTTAATTATTTTATTAATTTTTTGTCTTTATTGATTTGTTTGTTCACTTTTAGTTTACAAGATTCTGTTCCACAATCCCTTGACTTTCAAATTTTCTCCCCCTCCCTCTCCTCTCCCCAACCCCCATGGCAGCATGCAATCAAGTATAGGATCTGCAAATACTTTCACATTAGACATTAGTTTGGTTGTAAAGATGGGTTGTAACTGATGGAATGAACAGTGGGAAAGAAGAAACAAAACCAAATAAGAAAAAGAAAGAAAGGAGGGAGTTTTCTTCAATCTGCATTCAAACTGTTCTTTCTCAGAGTGTAGACATCTCTCTCCATCATGAGTCTTTTGGAGTTGTCTTATAACCCTGCATTGCTGAGAAGAGTCCAGTCTACCAAAGTTGGTCATCACACATATATTGTGTCTGTCACTCTGTACAAATTTCTCCTGGTTCTGCTCTTCTCACTCAGCATCACTTTGTATAAGCCTCTCCAGGTAAATATGAAGTCCATCTGCTCCTCATTTTCTTATAGTATTCCATCACATTCATATACCACAACTTGTTTAGCCATTCCCCAATTGATGGGCATCCTCTTAATTTCCAATTCTTTGCCACCACAAAAAGAGCTACTATAAATATATTTGTACATATGGGTCTTCCACTTCTACAGTTTCTTTGGGATACAACCCTAGAAGTGGTATTGCTAGATCAAAGGGTATGCAATTATTTATAGTTCTTTGGGCATAGTTCCTTATGTTTTAATTATGCTTCCTGTATGCAGAAAATAGTTGAATTCTGTTCATAATTGTGCAACTCTTTTATTCCAAATACCTGCATATTGGCTACTATATTTCAGATGATAATATTTCACATGTTTTTAGGATTTCTGGTAAGTTTTATCATATAATTTCTATTAATATGATACTTTTTACTTAATCTTTTTCTTTAGTTCTAGTTCTTAGTTCTAGTTCTCTCATTTGATATACTTCTAAGACTGTCCTGTCATATTCTATGTCTTAAAGCTCATTTATTTCAGTTTTTAGAAAATATTAAGCATCGATTCAAATTTCTATATTTTTATTACTTTGTTTATTATTTTGCTGACACTTCTACATTGTTTTATTGTATTTTCCATTATCTTTTTCAGTGCGTCAAATTCTTCACACATGTGTGCTTTTTCTGTTTGAAACCATTTGTTAATGTTTTTTCAAATTCTTTAAGAGTTTTCCTTGCTGTTCATATAACTTTTTTTTTATTAAATTTCCCAATGATTTGGAAATTTCTAAAGCTTATAAAATTTCATTTTCATAGTTCTCTTTGTGGATACACAAATAATGCTCCCTTTTTCTTCAGATTTTTCTTCACAGCAGTTTATGCTATGGTATTTCTTCAATGTATTAACCAGTTCTTTTTGTTTATTAACTTGTTTGTTTAATTGTTCTTCACGCTTATTTTGCTGTGAGGTTCTCCTCATGTGGATTTTTTTTTCTTTTCTACTTTATTTAATTTGTTTTCTTTGACTTTATCTGGTACATTTCTTGCAATTTATTCCAAAATGATATAGAAGAGCTGGGGAGACCTAATACAATTTCATGATTATGCCTAGTGCTGCATGGTCCATACTTTTATAACAAACATTCATTAAGAATGTAATGAAAATTAGTTTGTGTTTGTGTGAAGGCAAAGACAAAGATATTATAAAAATAAATATGGCAAATAGACAATATTTAAAGAGAACTTGAAAATTCCATTTTCCCGTTAAGAGTTAACATATCTGGTGAGAGAAAGGAAATGGAGATGTGAAAAACTCATCAGATCCCAATAGCATTCAGAGTAAGATCCCTCCTTTATCAGGTCACTGAGCTAGACAAGATTCCATTCGCTCATGAATATATTCAAGTTGGTGCAGCAGCATCTTTTGTTTTCAATAACAAGCCTCCTCCAGTGAAAAAATGAGCCAAATGTTCCTCCAGCTTTCATTTTCGGACTTGGCCTTCCCTTTCAAGCTAGGCATATCGTGTCACCTGAGGGAAGGTGGTGAAGGACCGGGTCAGGTATCTTCCATCTGCATCACAGTAATGACTTCAATTGGTTTCACCTCCTGCTCCAGATCTAACTTCCACCTCCTACTACCAGTCTCCTGTTTGGGATGTGGAGAATTCAGTGTGAGGCCTCCCAGTTGACTATTTACTTCCTTTCTCATATGGCATTTGCCTCCAGTCTGATCTCCAAACTTCTTTGAGAAGAGGATGGTGCTTTCCACTCAATGATGAATATTCTCACACCAGATTATACTATTCATATCCTATTGATTCTGAACTCCTATACTCTGTTAACTGAACTTCATTCCTAATTTCCCATCATCCAATTCTTTATTCCTATTCCCCTCAATCCTCCCATATCAATTTCAACAAATACCACCCAGCCCATAAACTGTTCCCTGTATGACGTATGTTCCATAGGCAATAAAATTCCCTTCAGCCTCAATATCCAAGGTCACAGGGCTAACTAAGTGTTAAGTGTCTGAGGCCAGATTTGAACTTAGGTCCTCCTGACTCCAGGGCCAGTGCTCTATTCACTGTGTCACCTAGCCACCCCAATCCTCAATATTTTTTTCTCTCCCATTCCTTCCATCTACCAGCTATTACTGAAACTTGGCTCCCCCCACATAACATAGCCTCCTTAGTTGTCTTTTTCAGTACTGTCTGCAACTTCATTCATTCTTAGCTCACTGGTTGAAGTGGGGGAGTTGGAGTGCACCTTGACACTTCCAGGTTCTTTTCTTACATTCCTAACATATTTCTTTGAGATTTATGCTATTCCCATATGCCACCCAATTAAAATCCTGGTTGCTGTTATTTACAGACCTCCAGGACATTCCACTTTTTCTTCAATGAGTTTTATACATGGTTCACATTTTTTCTCTCCTCAACACCTACCTTCATATTAGTGGACTTCAACATATATCTTGCCTCTCCCTCAAATGCCTTAACTATTTAATTCCTCAACTTACTCACTTCCCATAAACTACTCTTCCACCCCACCTTCCACATACACAAAGATGATCACACATTGGATCTTTCCATCACACACAGATGTACCATCTCCATGGTCAAAATTTATGAAATCCCCTTATTTGACCATAACCTATTGGCTTTTCTCCTCTTCCTCTCCCTTTCTTTATGAAACCTTTATCCATACCATAGCTCCTACTCTTTCCTTTCTTCCATCTTTCCCATTTTATATCATTCATTTGCTTTTTCTTACGATCTCCTCCTTCTCCCCTGTCTCATAATGGGGTGACATTACTCCTTACCATTGCTGACCCCTCTTTCCTGTTCAAAGAATCCAATTCATTCAAATCTCTTCCAACAGATTGCTCTGTCACACCCACTCTATTATTTTCTGTCTTCCCATTTCTACTGACTGAATCCTTACTACTTTGAAACACTCGCATATCTCCCCTATCCTGAAAAAACAAACAAATCCTCACTTGATCCTCGTATGCCTGCTATTATCTTTTATCTTTTATACTCTTTGTAGCTAAATTCTCCAAAAAGGACATCTCTAATAGATGCCTCCACTTTCTCTCCTTTCACTATCTTCTCAACCTCTTACCATTCTTCCTTAACATTTCATGAAAATGGTTCTTTCCAAAGTTACGGTGAACTTAGTTGTCAAATGCAATGTCTTTTTTTTCAGTTCTCATTCTCCTTGACCTTTATGTAGCCTTTGACACTGTTGATCCTCATCTCATCCTTGCTTCTCTCTTCTCTCTAGATTTTCAGTAAACCACTCACTCTCTCCTGATTCTCTTCCTACCTGACTCCTCCTTCTTAATCTCCTTTGATAGAACCTTGTTCTGATCAAATCAAAGGTATCTCACATGCTTTTGACCTAGGTTCTCTTCTCTTCTTTCATACTACCTCCATTGGTGATCTCATTAGTTCTCTATGGACTTAATTACCATCTTTGTGCTGATATTTCTCAAATCTACATGTATTTCCCCAACTCTTCTGCTGATCTCCAATTTTGAATTTCCAAATGCCTTTCATACATCTTGCTCTTGATGCAGCTAGACATTTTAAACTAAATATATCCAAAATTGTACTCATTATTTTCCTACCAAACCCTCCCACTTCCTACGCAACAGACTACTGTCTCTCAGGGTCACAGCCTAGGAGTTATATCTGAGTCTACCCTATCACTCCACCCCTATATTCAATCTGTTGCCAAGGCCTACCAGTTTTGCCACTGTAAAATCTTTTGAATATACCCCCTTCTCTCCTTTGACACTGCCACCAATCCGGTGCAGGCCATCATCACTTCACACCTATCCTGCTACAGTAGCCTGTAAGTGGATCTGCCTGTATAAAATTTCTCCCCACCCTAATCCATCCCTCAATCAGCAACCAAAGTAATTTTCCTAAAGTGAAGGTTCAACCACATCACTCTGCCACTCACAAACACCAGATGCTCCCTATGACCTCCAGGATAAAATACAAAATCTTCTGGCATTCGAAATCCTTCATACCCTAGGTCCCTCCTACCTTTCCAATCTTCTTACACTTTACTCCCCTACGTGTGCTCTGATTCATTGACCCTGGCCTCCTGCCTGTTCCAGGTATAAGATACTCATTCTCTCAGCTCCAGGAATTCTCTCTATCCCCCATACCCTGCAGTGCTCTCCTTCCCTCTGTTCTAAGTACTGACCTGTCTTCCTTTAAGTCCTAACTAAAATAGTGTCTTCTAAATAAAGCCTTCTCCAGGCTTTCTTAATTCTAGTACATTTTGTCACTTACTAATTTACTATTTGTCCTGTATATAATTTGTTTGGTATGTATTTGTTTACATGTTGTCTCTCCCAGTAAGCTCCTTAAGGAGAGGGATTACCTTTTGCCTCTTTTGTATCCCTAGTACTTAGCCCAGTGCCCAGCACATAGAGGCCTCTTAATAAATGTTTCTGTTTGATTGATTGGATCACTACTCCTAGGCTCCTCATTTTACGTGGACCTTAAAATTCTCCAGAATTTTTTCCAGGTTGTAATGCCAAGCAAAGGCAACTTCCAAGGTTCAGATTACCAGCATAGTAAACCCCATTTATTCAGCAAACATTCACAGAACAGAAGAAGTCAAAATACAGTGTAATTTGTTCCTTTAGCAAGTTCTCAATTCAATCCAGGTACTACTCCACTCCTAGACAGTACATTCATTTAGTCAGTCAGAAGTCTCTTCTCAAATGGAGATTAGTCTCCAACCATAAAAAAAAGTACATTCATTTGGTCAGTCACTCAAAGGCTTCCCACTCCTGAATCTCCAAAGGGGCAGGAGAGCACAAAAGGCCATCCACCCTTAAGTTACAAGGTTAAGCTCAGCATTGAATACCCAAGGAAAGGGCCTTCTTTCATCTTCACTGTAGGCAAGCTCTCAGCAATCTCAGTTCCTGGGGAGACAAGGTTCAACAAAGCCATAGACAGTTTCCTCATCAAGTCACACTCTGCCTGTAGAACAGTCCCAGAACCCCTGAAAACATCAGCAAGGCCCTCTTCCAGGATTTCTGTGCAGGTACCACAAGAAAATCCTCCTTCAGGGCTTCTGAACCAATAGCCAGGTTCTACAACAGCAGCACTGTCCTTCACCATCAGGTGAATCTGGCAAAACAACATCAAAACAGACAGACAAAATACCAGCATCACAGCCATGCCTCCTCAGTTTTTGTCAGTTTCGGGTGGCAGTTCCAGGTGGCAGTTCCCATGGGCTCTTAGCAGTCTTTCTCTCAGCAACTCAGGCTCCATGATACTGGACACTGCTCTCCCAAAGTCCTTCTGGCTTCCTCTCAGCTTGGGCCTCTCTCCCAATTCACAGCTACTCCCAGTTCAGCCCCCTCTCTTCACATCAATAAGTCCATCCCGCAAGTGGGATTCACAAGCTCTGGGTTTTAACACTCAACCCAAAAAACCAAGCCAATACAGGGACATCTCCAAATTCCATTACCAAATCACAGGTCAGCTAACTTGCACCTACAATGACCCTTCCTTCCTAGATGGGAAAAATTAAACTTCCTGTCAGCTTTATAGGCAGTTTGGGAAAAATCAAGAGTGTGCATAAAGTGGACATACTTCTCCTGAGGAGTAAGAACAATTTGACTGTTTGCTGAGCAACAGGTGGTACCTTCAGTTTAGGACAGCTTTGTTGTTGTTTGTACTGAAGTTCAAGTGGTGTGTTACACATCTTTTGTATGTACAGAAAATTTGCAAACTACAATAAAGGTATTATATTTGTGTGTATGTACACACACATTTCTGATAATTTATAAACTAATATGAAGCCAAATAATGGACACAGATATATTTATAGCTCATGATAATATGTATAGTTAAAGAATTAGAAAAAAAATGTCATTTAATTAGGTTCTAGAACAGTGGTTCTCAACCTTCCTAATGCCACGGCCCTTTAATATAGTTCCTCATGTTGTGGTGGCCCCCAACCATAAAATTATTTTTGTTGCTACTTTATAACTGTAATTTTGCTACTGTTTTGAATCATAATGTAAATATGTGATATGCAGGATGTATTTTCATTGTTACAAATTGAACATAACTCACAGGTTGAGAACCACTGTTCTAGAAGATGGAAAAAGGGTTGGGAAAGATAGAGAAAGGCAAGCCAAAATTTGAATATTTAGACTAACAGAATGAAGAGAGAGAAATTGATATCTCTAAAAGGATTACTAAGTCTTCCTCCCTTTCCACTCTACCAAAATGAATAGTAACTAATTAGGGTGTGCAACTCTGAAAATTTGGAAATTCACTGCACTACAAAACCCTTCATATGAACTAGCAGAATTTCTTGGCAGCCTTAGATGATCTTAAAAATCCCTCCCCAGTATGTGAAAGAGTTAAAAGAGGGTTCATTGGTTTTTTGGCTCATGGAAGAAAAAAAATATCAGCTCCTCTGAATGGAAAAACTCTCTCCCAGGTAGAAAGAGCATCAAGCACCCATCACCTAGGGAATGTCTAAATAAGTTATAGTATATAAGGCAGAAGTTTATAGATGTACATCAGAAAGAGCAAGTAGTCCAATCTGACTAGAATGGAGAGTACAAGAAAGATAATAATTTTAAAATGGTAAATGAAGCTAGATAATGGAAGACTTTATATGCCAAGTTAAGTAGTTTTGTATTTTATCCTCAAAGCCTTAGGTTATCATTAAATATTTTTAGTAGATAGGTAAACATGATCAAATTTATGTTTAAAGAATATTATTTTGCCAGTTGTGTGGAAAACAGATTGTACAGGGGAGACACTGAAGTGAAGTAGGTCAGTTAGGAAATTATTGCAACAGTCCAGCCAAGGGATATTCACAGTCTATTGCATGTAAATTGATAGTGGAGTATAGTTGTGAGTGAGGTGGAGAAAGGATGGATACGTGTAACAGCAAACACCCTAGCATACCCAGGATGGCTGCTAGCACAGGTTTTTTGATCTGCTTTTCTAAAGGAAAGCAACTCAAAAGGGATTAGCAATCTTAGTTTAATCAAACATATATCATACAACTCTTCCCATAAGTGAGCCCCAAAGCAAAACCTCACCTCAGGGAGTATATATAGCCTTCTCCAGGATCAGAAGACATCACAAGCTTTGTGACCCAATGCCTAATTACAAAGTAACAAAAGATGGAATTTTCTGAAAAACAAGCCTCCCCTAAGCAAGCTTTTCTTGTTGCACTCCAAGTGAGACCCATTAGGGGCGGGGAAGATCTTCAAATTCCCTTACTATTACAACAAGATTTGGCAGCTGATTGGATTTTGGTGCTGAGAGAGAGGCATCAAAGATGAACAAGATGGTAAACCCAAGTGACTGTAAGGATCCTATTTTGTTAAAAAAAAATAAGGAAGCTTGGAGTAGAGATAGGTCATGGTAT
This sequence comes from Pseudochirops cupreus, assembly GCA_028627135.1. NCBI lineage: Eukaryota > Metazoa > Chordata > Mammalia > Diprotodontia > Pseudocheiridae > Pseudochirops > Pseudochirops cupreus. The sequence continues at coordinate 82,928,465 of CM053580.1, forward strand.
GACAATAAAACATGTTCTGTATTAGACATATTGAGTTTGTGATACCTACCTGTGGAGATGTCCAGGGAACTGTTGGTAATGCAGGACAAGTGTTCAAGAAATTAGATAGATAGATAGATAGATAGATATTTAGATAGATGTATATGTGTGCCATGAATGTAGACACATACACATCTATGGTTCATTTTATATATGCATATAACATCTGGTATTTCTCATATGCATATATAAAATGACATGCAACTATACACATACAAACATACATATACATACATATATAGACAGAGAGAGAGACAGAGAGATTTATAGGGCACATAGAAGAGGGCACACAAGTAGCAAGTAGGAGAAAGGAGAAAGAAGATTTTAGAAAAAAACAATTGGGTTGACCTTTATGGTACAATGAGCTCACACAGCTAGATCTATAATACAAAAGTAGAATTCAATGTTACTATTTTTTTAATAGACTCATTGATCATAAAGTCTGCTTTTCAAGCATCATAGAGACCAATATTTCTGGATTTCTTTAACAATCAGACTTAAATAGATTGGTGATAGCTAATTTGATAACTGGGAAATGATTATTACAAATAATTTTTTTTACCTACACTGCCTCAAAACTGGACTGAATCTATATAGAAATAATTTTTAAGTCTCCATTAAAACCTAGTTGGTTTAGATCATAAAGATCTCATAATGCCTCCACCTTCTTAGAATTCCCCAATGATTTGATGATCTGGGGGCTTGTATAGATCAGTACAGTATATTCCTTTTCCTCTTATTTTACAAATATTCTAAAAAGGAATCAATTGTAAAATGTGACACTTTTTTTACCTTAAATTTTTTTTAATAATTTTATTCTACAGGAAATGAATAACTGTGCCACATTTTTTCTCTATTTAAATTGAAAGTCTCTGAAAATGTATACAACAAAAGGAGAAGAAAGAAATGTCTCCATTAATAGGCCTTATGGTACATTAATGTTTATGAGGATTTTTTATGCTGTTTTATTTTATACATCAAAACATCTATCAATGGGGAAGCAATTCATAACCAGACAGCAGATATAACATTTATTTTCATGAAATGGGGTGACCTCATCACACACATTTAGAATAGACTCACAAAAGGGAAATAACACTACTTTATCAGGTATAGATACAAATCAACACTTGCAATGTTGATATTGCATGTTCCATTTAATAGCACCCAAACTTTAAATCTGTCCTTAGGTATAAGATCTATTAATATTATCCAAAGGTGTCTGCTTCATATTTTATCTAAAGAAACCTAAAGAGAGGAAGAAAGAAAACAGAAAAGACAATTTGCTATAAGAGAGGGCAGCACAAAGTTATTGAGAGAATAAAGAGAAAATATCTTTTGCTTTTATAAATAAACTAGTTTTAACACTTAGCATTCTTTCCCCTCAAACTCATATTCAGGTAGACTCCTCTTAGCATTTTACTGCAACAACAGCTCAGGGCAAATTTCCAATCAGGTTAATTCGCACAGGTATTCAGATTGGATAATTCAGGAAATATGTTTAAAATCTACATTTGCTTGATAATTCCCTGCTCTCCTCTTAATTGTTTGCATTATATATCTATCATCGGAATTTACAGAATATACTCTGCTGAATCCCATCACTAAGTAGAAGATTTCCTTTAACATCTTGAGTCTTTACAATCTGTGATTCTTCACACATGTCTATTTGCACAATGAATCAATAATGAACAAACATTTATTAAGCACCTCGCACATTCCAGGCACTGTGTCAAGTGCTATGTAATAAAGTCATTTTTGTTTTGTGTCCGTGAGCTACTCAATTAAGAGAAAACTAAAATAAAAAAACAAAACCAAAACCAAAACCAAATGTGATGCCCCAGTATCAAGTAGATTAAAAGAAAAATTACAGAAAAGTCTAGGGTTGTTTTTAAATTGCACAAGTTGGTGCTGTGTGGATATGGTCTTACAATAATATATGGGATGCTGAATTGTAATGCTGTATTTGTTGTGTCACATTAAAACCTTGGATGATTAGGAATAAAGATGACAAAGTGAACATCTTGTTTCCTTATAGTTAGAGAGACTGGGTCCCTTATTCCAGAAAATAAAAGGCAGGGCTGGGGCAGAGGGAGGAGGAGGGGCAGCCAAGTCTACTCCCTACTAAAAGAAATATCTTTAGCACAACCAGTATATAAAAGAATTCTGGTTAGGTGACAAAATTCAGTCATATGTAAATGCATTCTTGTGCTTTAAAAGTGAAGAATTATCATCTACATGATCAGAAAGAAAACCAGATATGGTTAGTAGTAAGAGACATGGAATAGGAGGAGGGAAGCAAAGACAAGCAGGAAAATTTACAAGTGCATGGCAAGATACACAATTAAAGTTTTATTTTCTTAAAGGCAAAATCCATCAAGGATATAAACATGCAATCGTTTTATGTCCAGGTTACAATATTTTAACTATAGATTAGTAGTAAACTGAATCTTATTTTGCTGCAACATAAAGAAATGAAAGGAATAAGCACTAGTCGTTACTGTTTTCTTTGTCCTAGAATTCATGGGTCACAGCCTTATGTGTCTTTTATATCTATTTTTTTTTGCAACACATGGCCATTTAGGATAAAAACGTATATTATTGTCAAATACTTCCATAATTAGTTAAATATAATCTAGCATTTTTCAACAGTTGTGTATTTCTTCATTGCCTAGTTTGATTATTACCACAAAAAAGCTAGAAGTGACCTATTTGTCCTCTTCCTTACATCTCAATAGATTTTCAACCTGCATTCTGCCATTTTTTCAATAGCTTAAATGAGAATATATATTACTCTACTGGAATATTAATTCTTACATTTTTGCTCAGAACCACATCTCCTCCATTATCATCACCACCATAGTCATAAACCTGGATCTGGAAAGTAACTTAAAGGCCATCATTTGATCCTCACAAAATTCTGTGATGCAGCTATTGTATTTATTCTTATCGCAATTTTTCAGCCACGAAACTGAGGTTAAGTGACTTAGTCATGATGAGAGCAAAAAAATGACCAAGCTGAGATTAAATGTTTTTCTCCTGACCTTGGTCCAGAACTCTGTGCACCACACCTCTCAGCTTCTCAAAAGACATCCTCCCATATAACCATATACCACCTTACTCCTAGGGCCTCCATAAGAATAGGGAAGTTTTAGATCATTTGATCTATCATCTACTTCATGAAAAAAAAATGCCAAACAAAGGGGACATTTCTTCGTGAATATAAAGGAAACACCTAAACTTTTCCCCATTGTCTTTGGAAAGAAATCTTTTGCATTTGGGTATCAGGGATATCTGCATATGTCAGAGACATGTGCTAGTGGCTATTGTCAAATACCAAAGTGTGTGTGTGTGTGTGTGTGTGTGTGTGTGTGTGTGTGTGTGTGTGCATGGAGGACTTTAGATCTAATGCCATACCACAAACTGACCAAATTGGGACCCAGCTGGCCAGTTCTGACTGGGGAACTCAACCAGTCCTCTACCCCCTGCTTTCCTTTTCTCCCTTCTCCTCCCCTCTCCTCTCCTCTCTTCTTCTGTCCTCTCCTCGTGGCTGTAGGGATGTCAGGAGAGTGGATCACCAACAGCTGTGGCTGTTTCCAGAATTATCAACCCATAAATGCCAAAGAAAAAGTGAGAGGTCAGTGTGGACTTTGGGAACAGGGGACCAAGAGTGCAGTCTGACCTGTGCCCCTGGAAAGGAGAAACAGCTCATGTGTGATGGCTGTGTAGCTGCCTCCACATGGCTACTTCAGAGCTCCTGGCTTGCAGATTGTAGGGGGACCAAGCAACCATTCTGAGGGGTAATCCCTCTTGCTTAACCTGGTTGGATCTGGATCGCTGTCTTGGGTGGAGGTCCTGGGGTGTGTGACCAGGTGACAGAGCTTGTGGAGACTTCAAAGAGCACCCAACTAATAGCTCCGGCAGCTGTGAAAACCCCAGCAATTTGGGACAAAGTTCTCTCTGGAAGCAGAGTTCCACTGTGTCAAAAAGCTCAAAAAGTCAAGTAATTGAGGAGTAACGTGAGCAAGCAAAAGGAAGCAAAGCAAGCATAGTAATGTGACTTTAGATTCCTTTTTTGGGGACAAAAAGGATCAAAGCATTGAATGGGAGGAAGACAATGAAGTCAGAACTCCTGCACCAAAACCTTCCAAGAAAAATATAAACTGATTACAGGCCACAGAGGAGCTTAAGAAGGATTTGGAAAACCAAATAAGAAAAGTAGAGGAAAAATTGGGAAGAGAAATGAGAACGATGCAAGAAAATCGTGAAAAGAGAGTCAACAACCTGAGCGAAGAAAATAACACCTTAAAAAATAGACTAACTCAAATGGCAAAAGAGGTTCAAAAAGCCAATGAGGAGAACAATGCCTTAAAAAATTGAATTTGCCAGATGGGAAAAGAATCTCAAAAGCTCACTGAAGAGAATAATTCCTTCAGAGTTAGAGTGGAGCAAATGGAAGCTAATGACTTCATGAGAAATCAAGATACTATTAAACAGATCCAAACAAATGGAAAAATAGAAGGCAATGTGAAAAACCACTGACCTGGAAAATAGATCTAGGAGAGATAATTTAAAAATTATTGGACTACCTGAAAGCCATGATTAAAAAAAGAACCTAATAATTGTCCTTCAAAAAATGCTCAAGGAAAATTGCCCTGATATTTTAGAACCAGAGGGCAAAATAGAGGTTGAAAGAATTCACCTATCACCTCTTGAAAAAGATCCCAAAAAGAAAACTCCTAGGAATATTATAGCCAGATTCCAGAGTTCCCAGATCAAGGAGAAAATATTACAAGCAGCCAATAAGAAAAAATTTGAATATTGTGGAAACACAATCAGGATAACACAGGATCTGGCAGCTTCTACACTGAGGGATCAAAGGGTTTAGAATATGATATTCCGGAGATCAAAGGAGCTGGGATTAAAACTAAGAATCACCTACCCAGAAAAACTGAATATAACATTTCAGGGGAAAATATGAGTGAATTAGAGGACTTTCAAGCTTTCTTGGTGAAAAAAACAGAG
>CM053580.1:82933628-82947968 GCA_028627135.1 Pseudochirops cupreus
TATATATACAGTGGGATTGCTGTTTTGGAGTGGTTGGTAGGGGAAAGACAGGGAGAAAATTTGTAACTCAAAATTTTGTTGAAATGAGTGGTATAAACTAAATATGAACATAAAATTTAATTAAAAAAAAGAACATTGCAATAAGAATTTTTTTTCACCTCAGAAATGAAACTGGATCTGCCACAAGATAGTTTTAAAATCATTAATAAAGTTAGTAAGGGAAATAGAGAAGGCTTGGCATTTAAAAAAATGAAAAATAAAATTAGGAACTATGATAAACATCTAATTCTCCAGCTTGTAACAGTCAATAGGAAATCTTAACAAATCAGTGGTTACACTGAAGAATAAAATATCTTAGATGAAATGTAGGATGACATAAAAAAAAAAGTACTGGATTTAGAGTCAGAGAACCTAAATGCAAATCCTTTCTGCTATTTAATACTTAACTGACTTAGCAAGTCCATTAACCTCTCTTGGCTCTAGTTGATTTGTCTATATAATGTTGGGATTGGAATAGATGACCATGAAAATACCTTTCACTTCTAAATTTACGATCTGTAATTATATGAACACAAAAAAATGAAGAACAAATAACAAGGACAAAATTTAAGAATTTGTCTCCCTGTCTCACATTTTAAAGTGACTCTACATTGTAGTAAATGATGCACAAATATTATCTGTAAATATTATAAACCAAAGACAAATCACATAGACATAGAATTCATGAAAAGTAAATAAAAGAAGGAATTCTAAAATTTAACACACTCAAAAATGTACTTGACAAATTTCAAAACTACAATGACAAGGATAAAAATCTTAGAAGTTGTCAGGAGAAATCAAACTGCACATCAAAAATTAATTCCAATTTAGATCCTGAAATCCTTAATTTCTCATTAAAGGTTACAATTTAAAGGAAAGTCTAGGCTTCAATTTACCAAAAAAGAAAGGAAAATTGGCCTTCACTGAAATACTGATTATTAAGCATATCCCTTTATGATAAAATATTTGAATGCAGCCAAAGATTTTCAAACTTGGCAAAAGAATATAACTCTGGATGAAAGAATTTTGACAAGGTAAACAAGAATCCAAAACCAAGGGTGTATGTAATGTGTTATTTCCATTTTGCAAGAAATAGAAAGCCCATTATATTTTGAAATTCACACCATTTAAAGGGAACACTGAAAAAAAGGATTACTAGAAATTGGAAGTGGAGGGCTTGTGAAAAGCAAACCCAGATAAGCAAATACACAAACATTAATGTCCTTGAAGAGGAAATGAGCATGAGAGGTGCTCAGTAGAGAATTATCCTACACTGAATCTGGGTGCAAAATACAAATAATAACCTAACAAGGATGTTGGGAGAATGAATAATTCCTAAAATACATCCCTTTATGGAGGTAGGAGAAAAGTCAGAAAAGGTCAGACTAGATTAACTAGTAAAAGTAGCATTCTATGATCTATATGATATGGAATTGGGGGAAGGTTGTGCTGCATGTCTCTGTGTTTGGGTATGTATAAAGAGCCTAGGATTGTAGTGATACTTCAGAAACAAGCTATTCTGTACCTTATGTTGATCAAACCAATATTGCAGAATACAATGGAATAAATGTCAAACTTAACAACTGCTATCTTGAGATTTAAGGGAATGAATTAAGCTATAAAAGGAAAAAAGTTGTAAATTAATTAGAAAAGAGAATACAAAAATATTCATCCTAAGTGAAATATGCCTAAAATTTAAGAACACACACTAAAAATGAAAGGCTAGATTAAAATTCATTATATTTCAGCTAAATAAGAAAAGCAAAAGTTACAATTATGATTATGCATATGGCACAATTTACAACTGATAACACTAGAAAGAGAAATCAAGGAAGTAAAGTTACAAATAAAAGCTCCATAAACAATGAAAAAGCTAATACTTATTTGGATTTATGATTTCATCAAAATAAATATTCTCCCTTATTCTAACAAGGAAGATTTTGAACTTCTCAGGCCTTCTTATTTGTAAAGCCACACATGAGCAGCTTTCCAGAAGAATGCTGCTATGGACAGTTTTCAAGGTTCTGATTACATAGTATAGTGAAAACTCTACTTATTCAATAACATATCAGAACAAAACCTTCACAGAAAATCAAAACACAGCATTCAGAAAGTTCCAACTTATTACAGAAAATCAAAATACAGCATGCACCATGTCACAGCTCAACAATTTATCACTAAAATGGTCACATAGTTTTCACCAAAGTGGTCACATAGTTTTGAACAAAGTACAATCATTTAGTCAATCACTTAGTAACTCAGTCATTCAATCATTCAATCATGACGTGCAAAACGTCAAAGTCCTCCACCATGGGGCACATTAAGTTACCAATCAGTCACTATTCAGTCATTAATTCAGTGCCCTCTTAAGTGACAGTGGGGAATACACAAGCCATCCGCCCCTAGGTCACTGGCAAATTACAATTTCAGTCACTACTCAGTACCCACTGAGAGGTCTTTTCGTCTTGACTTGGGGCAGGCTCTCAGTCTCCATGGCTCCTCTTCTATGGCTCCCCCCTGAATCTAACCAACTGCCACCAGAGTTCAAAGGCAGATAGCTCCTAGAGCCTTGTCTAGCTCTCTGTACAGTTCCTGCTCCATATTGAAGCTCACAGTGTCCAGTCCACCTCAAGTCCTTCACAGTTTCTGTTCCTGGGAAGAGAAACCTTAACAGAGCCACAGACAGACAAAGTACCAACACCACAGTAATGCTTCCTCTGGCAGCTCTGGCTGGCTCTCAGAAGTCCTCAGCACCATAAGCTCTGTTCTCAAAATCAAAATCATTTTCTCCACGGAAGTTCCAGTCCAGCAGCAGCAGCCCAGCCATCAGTCGCTCATCTCAAGAAGTTCTGACTTTCCCAGCTGGGGTGTTTCTTTATATACAATAGTGCTTCTCCCTTTTCAGCCCCTTCCTGTTACATCAGCAACAGTGGTTACCTGTTCAGCTCCCCCCTGTTACGTCAGCAGCAGGGGTTCATACCTTCTATTTCTTTAACACAGGTTTAATTTGAAACTAGGTGCTAAGTACCTGTCAGCTTCCAATACAAAGGGATCTTTAAATTTCATTACCATTACATTATCCTGTTTGATTCTTGGCCATGTCCTCCTATGTATCTACTACAAAGAATCTGCTCATAATCCTGCATATTTTACTGTAGAATATTTGATATTCTGTAGATACTAATATAAAATCCTACTTGCAAGAGTTAGACTAGTATTGCAAGGGGGCCTAAGCCACTAAAAGTTTGAGAAATATATTTCTTCCTCATTTTGAAAAAGAGGATCCTGTTTAGGATCAGAAGCAGAGAGCACAGTTATTTTCTTGTTGTTGTTGTTGTGTTATTGTGTGTGTGTGTGTGTGTTTTACTATAAGGGCAATTTTTAAAATCACTCTACTGAAGGATGTGAAGAAAGAACATGAGCAAGAGTTATTGAAAGCTAAGCAGTTATTGGCATAGCCACAACTATAAAGGGGCATCATGCTTTAAAGGAGATAAATACTAAACTTTGTAGTATCTTGAGCCTTACTCTGCCCCCAACAGCCTCCCTCCCCCAGGCACATAGCTCAGATTACTAAGAGAACCTTAAAAAAAATGAAATATAACTCCTTTCATTATCTCCCACCAAAGTAGTAACACTGCACCAGGAGCCATTGTGTTTTCTTGAGGTCAGATAAGGAATAGGAAGAGAATATACTTAAAGAGAAGGTCATATCCAGAGCCAGAACCCAAAGGTTATTTCCACCCACTTTCCCCAAAGGAAGAGAAATGAGAAATGTTCCTCATCCAAAATGCCTGAGGAGAGCTCTCTAAATTCATTGACTAATGGAGCACATGGGTCTACTCATCTGCTATTCCCAGTTTCCATGACATGACAGACCCTTCTTTCTCAACATTTCTCTGACGATATTCTTTTTATTTATTTAAAATGTTTTTTTTATTTTTATTTACTTACTTTTGGTTTACAACATTCAGTTCCACAGTCCCTTGAGTTTCAAATTTCTCCCCCTTCCTCTCCTCACCCCTTTCTCCCATGGCGGCATGCAATCTGATACGATCTTCATGGCACTTTTCCAGGGCATTTTTTTTCTTGCTTAAGTTCAGTGTTTATACTCATCATGTAGGTTTACAGTTTCTGCTTGCTATGTAGGTCTCCAGTGCCTTTTTGGTGATGGTTTCAATATTAAATATATATGTAAAGACTTTCCTCAAGACAACCAAGTGAGAGGAAGAAGAAAAGATCAACTATTGCAAGTACTCTAAGAAAGATGAAAAAAGAGCACTAGACCAAGAAAGCATCAAGAAGTCCAAGAAGAAACTATAGCAAGTAAATTTCATCAGGCTCATTCCACACAGAATGAAATCCACATCTAAGGCATATTAGAATTTTTTTTGACTAGGTGAATATCATCCCCCACCTTTTTTCTTTCCTCCCCCATACCTTAGAGATGGCTACCATGGGTACCATAGATATGTATATGTATGTAAAATAATTCTATACATAGTTCTATATATCAGTTCTTCTTCTGGATATGGATAGCATCTTTCTTCATATGTCCTTTATTTTTAATTTATATATTTATAATAAGCAAAATGATTTAGTTGCTCAGTCATTCTTAAAACAATATTGCTTTTACTATATACAACGTTTTCTTGCTTCTACTCACTTTGCTCTTCACCATGTCTTTCCATGTCTTTCTAAGATCACTGAGCTCATCATTTCTTACAGTAAAATAGTACTCCATCACAAAAGAACAACAACAATATGTATATATATATATATATATATATCCACACATACATATGCACATATGGGTATCTATATCTATCCATATTTTTATATTTGGAACAAGGAGAAAACCAGATTGCATAAGATGTGATAGATGCCACTGTAAAAGAGAAAAAAATTCCATATATACATACACAGACATACACACATACACATACACACTATATATCTACACATGTGTGTGCATGCATGTAGAGCGAAAGAATGCACAACTGGTTGGTGTACAAGTATGGTGTGTGTGTACATATATATATATATATATATATATATATATATATATATATATGGTATATGGTGTATATAGTATTGGTCTTATAGTCAGGAAGACCTAACTTCAAATCCAACCTTGGAAACTTACTAGTTTTGTGATTCTGAGCAAGTAATTTATCTCTTGTTTGCCTCATTTTTCTTATGTGAGGTAAAAAAAAACAACAACAGATAATAATAACATCTACCTTCCAGGGTTATTGTGAGGGTTAAAAGAGATCAGAATTGGACATTCAGATCCAAGGTACACCTGTGGCCAGGCTGCAGGAGAATTGGAGTGGTGGCTGAGGGAGCAGGGCTCAGAGGGCTGGAAGGGCCTGAGGCATATCGCAGTGATGGCGGCTTTAGGGAGCTGCATGACCCAGAGAAGCTGGGAACTGGCCAACCACATGCAGGAAGCCCAGAGCATCTATGAGATCCACAAGTACAACAAGAAGCAGCAACAGGAAATCCTGGTGGTCAAACCCTGGACCAAGGATCATCATTACTTTAAGTAATGCAAGATCTTAGTCTCAGCCCTGTTGAAAATAGTGATGCACACTAGATCAGGAGCCAACTTGGAAGTGATGGGCTTGCTGCTCAGACAAGTGGATATTGAAACCATGATCATTATGGACAGTTTGCTTTACCAGTAGAGGGCACTGAAACGTGAGTTAATGCCCAAGCTGCTGCATATGACTATATGACATATATAGAAAATGCAAAACAGGTGGGTTGACTTGAAAATGCAGTTGGCTGGTATCATAGTCAGCCTAACTATGGTTGTTTGCTCTCTGGAATTGATGTTATAGCCAGATGCTCAATCAGAAGTTTCAAGAACCATTTGTAGCATTAGTTATTGATCCAACAAGAACAATATCTGCAGGAAAAGTGAATATTGGTGCCTTTGAGACTTACCCAAAGGGCTATAAACTATTAGATGAAGGTCCCTCTGAGTACCAGACTATTGCACTTAATAAAATAGAGGACTTTGGAGTACATTGCAAATAGTGCTATGCTTTAAAATTCTCTTACTTTAAATCATCTTTGGATCTCAAATTGCTTGAACTTCTATGGGATAAATATTAGGTAAATTCTCTGAGTTATTCCAGCTTACTTATGAATGCAGACTGTACCACTGTACCACTGAAAAACTAGAGCACTCAGAAGTCCAGCTTGGAGGAGGAAGTTTCATTTTGGGTTTAGAAACACATGACCAAAAGTCAGAAGACAAACTTGCTAAAGCAACAAAAGACAACTGTAAGACTACTATAGAAGCTATCCATGGATTGATGTCTGAGATTATTAAGGATAAACTTTTCAAACAAATTAATATTCCTTAGAGAATATCATCAAGTAGTCACTCATTTCTGACTTCTTTGAGGTATTTCTCTTTTTTTACAGCTAGTATGAGAAAAATACTCAAGTTCACACTTTAAAATTTCCCATAAAAAATCTGATTAGGAGAGGAAAGTGCTTTGAAATTCTCTATATTCCAGAAGATTGCTTTGGAAAATTCCTTAAGAAGAAACTAAAGAATTGTCACTTAGATTCTGTTGTTTAGTTATTTACACTCATCATGGAGCTATAATAAAATTTATTTAAAATGCCAAAAATATATATAATAATTATAAAGCAGTTAACACAGTGTCTGGCACATAGTAGATTCCATATAGTCATCAGTTATTATTATTAATGAAATGAGAGCTGTAGATGAAAAATGGGAAAGGAAATGAAAGTTCTAGAGGGAAAAATCCTATGAAAATAAACACTTTACTAATATCTTCTTTAACTAATAGACTCCTGGGAATTTGATTTGACCAGATAGAAATCAACAACAGCATGAAAATGCAAGCAACAGTAGAATGAAATGATATTTTAAAAGAAGAAAAAAAGTAACTCTTAGCAAAAATAAATGATCCAGAAAACAGATAAGGGACTGATGATATGAGAACCATCAGACTATCTTGAAAACCTCAAACATTAAAAAAAAAAAGTCTTGAAATCATGCAGAAAATCTGCACACACCCAATAGAACCAGAGGGCTAAGTGCAAGTAGAAAAATACAGATGCTGAAAGAAACCCCAAAAGGCAAATTCCTCCTAGGAAAACTCCCAGGAAAAAAATATAAGCAAAATCGAGCACTTCCAAGGTTAAAAAAAAAAAAAGGAAATGTTTAAAACATAAAAAAGCTCAATATTCAAGGAGACAGTCAGGATTACATAAACTATGGCAAATGACATTGTAAAAGAGGGGGAAAATTCTAATATAATATTCCAAAAGATAAAAGTTTACAACCAGTAACAAATTTCCAAGCAGAACTAAATATAACCTTATGGGAGCAGGTAATAGATTTTTAATAATATGGAACACTTCTAAATACTCTTGATAAAGAAGGCAGAGCTGAGTAGGTTAGGTTAGCTAAGTAGGTAAATGAAAACACAGGAGTCAATATGGAAAAAAAGGGAAAAGACTGTAAAATAATGGTGTGTTTATGTTCTAAGAGAGAAACAGATGGAAACAGGAATATACTAGTGAAAAAGGAATGAAGAAGAAAAGGCATTTTATTAGATCACATAAAGGGGCACAATATGACTGTACAAAAATGAAGAACAGTGGAGATAGTTGATTACACATGAACCTTCCTTTCATCTAAGTGGGAGAATGTGGGACTGACTCCCCTTTCCTCCCCTCCCCCACAGAATTCAACATGGAAATTCATGAAATTTGACAAGGATTGAACTGGATTCAATGAAAGGGAAAGGAGGATTAAGAAGAGCATTACATTTATGGATGACAGTTGGCCAAGACTAAATCTAATGTCTTCTGCTTCTAATACCTTAACCCCCCCTCCAGTCCCTGATAAGACAGTTTCTTCTCATACATTTTGCTAGAAAGATAGGCTTGCACCATCTTTTCAGATGACTCCCTCATCCTGGCTAATCATTTACCAGAACTGCTGAATTCCAGATAATTGTATTTTTTTTTTTATAGGATCCAGAGGGCATTACAAAGTTCTTCAGCCAATTAGAGCAGACTTCCTTTCTGTCATCATTTAATTTCATCAAATGACTTTCTACCCTAAGTCTAGGGCTTTTGATTAAGAGTGATTGGCCAGCTTACCATTTACATTAAGTGGGATGGGGTTGATTGATTTGGTCAACCTTAGCCTACTTAATGTAAGTGATTTCATATGATAATTAATAGCTTGGATTTTTTTTTGAAAACCATCTCTTTATCTCATTTAACCATTTGTCTACTGGCAAATCGTAATTCTTATATATTTGATGGATTTACTCAACTCCTACCCCACAAAATAAAAAGGAAAAAAGACCCCAAAATACAGAAATATAAATAGCACTGTTATTTGTTCTCTCAAAGAACTGTAAGCTATATATGCTCCCATCAATTGGAAAAAGGCTAAACAATTTATGATACATAGGTGTAATGAAATATTATTATGTTTTAAGATCTGATGAAAGGGATGGTTTTAAAGAAAGCTGGTAAGACATGTGTGTGCAGATTAAAGTGATTGATACAAACAGAATAATTTATAAAAGAATAACACCATAAAGAAAAATACCTTGGAAAGACAGAATTTATTAATGCATCAACTCACAAATGCGCTGACATCAGGGGACTGATAATAAAGTGTGCCACCCACATACTAAAATAGGGGTAAAGGAAGGTGCAGAATGTAACATACATTTTGGGCATGGCAAATATACGTATTTTTGTTTGATACTGCATATTTGCTGTAATGATTGTGTCTTTTTTATGTGGGGGCACAGGGGAAGACAAAGGGGGCTGTTAATAATGTTGTCCTGAAGATAACAGCGTGAAAGTGGTGACTCACCTAAGGTCTACCCCAAACCTTTCAAATACCTTTAAAAAGTGACTGAACAAATTGTAGAGCTGCAGAACCCAAAAAGAGAGAGAGTGGCAGATTTCCAGCCCAAGACAACCTGGAACATCCACAGGAAGTAGCTGTTGCTTCAGGCTGAGAAAGGAGGGCAGTTTAAGGCAGGTTATGCCAACACAGACCTAGTCCCAGCAAAGACAGAGAAGATCTCAGGGGATGGAATCATTGGCAGAAGCAACAGTTTCCAGACTTCTCAGCCCACAGACACCAGAGACAACTTAGATCGCCAGTGGGTGGGGCCTGTTGAGACTGGGTGAGAGAAAAACACAGTCTAGCACAGGGTGTACAAATACATCCCCAGCCTCAGCAAACCAGGAGCAGGCTTGGGAGTGACTGTATCAACAGCAGCAGTGGTGGCAGTGGCATGTAGGTGTCATGGCAGCAACAGTGAATGCTCTTGGAACTATCAGCCCACAGACAGAATGTTTCAAAGTTGCTTATTTTGACTTCTCAGACCCAAGATGGTGGAGTAAGTAGTAAGTTACTCTCACCCTCTTTTATTGACCTTGAAAAACCTAGAGATTGCCCCAGGAAAAATTCTGAAAGAGTGGAGCCAGCAGAAAAATGAATTGTAGCAGTCTTTTAGCTCTGGAGGCTAAGAGGATTAAGGGAAAGGTCCCCCTTACTGTGTCTGAAGAAGATCAATAGGAAATTGCAGGAATCCCAGTGTGCCAGTGGCAAGCTCCAGCTCAGCACAAGGTAAACTACCAGCCTCCAGGTGCCAGCATTTGGGACCTTAGCACACAAAACCAGTAACCTGTCCCCTAAACTCCAGCACAAGAACCTAGAGCAGTGCCCTCTGGGTGCCAGAAGCAAAGATCAGCTTTAAGATCTGGAAAAAATAAAAGGCAGACAATATGAATAAAAAGCAACAAAATAAAACAACCATAGAGAACTATCCTGGTGATAGGGAAACTCAAAACATGAATTCAGGAATGGACAACATTGTCAATATACCCATATCCAAAAACTCAAAGGGGAATATGAATTGATCTCAAGCCCCAAAAACCTTCTTGGAAGCACTTAAGAAGGATTTTGAAACTCAAATAAGAGAAGTAGCAGAAAAATTGAACAATTCCTTTAAAAACAGAATTGCCAAAAATGGGGGAAAAATGCAATGAAGAAAATAATTCTTTAAAAAGTAAAAATGGTCAAACAGAGAAGGAGGTACAAAAGCTAACTGAGGAAAATAATTCATTAAAAATTAGAGTTGGACAACTGGAAACTAAAGATGCTATGAGACATCAAGAAACAGTTCAACAAAATCAATAGAATGAAAAAATAGAAAAGAACAATAAAATCCTTCATTAGAAAAAAAGTTGACCTGGAAAATAGATCCAGGAGAGATAATTTAAAACTTATTAGTCTACTCGAAGACCATGATAAAAAAAAAAAAGAGCCTGGACAGTATCTTCCAAGAAATCAACAAGAAAAACTGCCTCCTTGTCCTAGAAGCAGAGGGTAAAATAGTCATCAAAAGAATCCACAGAGCACCTCCTGAAAGAGATCTCAAATTGAAAATGCTTAAGAATATTGTAGCCAAATTCTAGTATTATTGGATCAAGGAGAAAAGCAGCCAGAAAGAGACAATTGAAATACCATGGAACACAGTCAGTGTTACACAGGACCTTGCAAGTTCTACATTAAACGATAAGTGGACTTGGAATATGATATTCCATAAGACAAAGGAGCTTGGATTATAACCCAGGATCAACTATCCAGTGAAATTTAGTATAATCTTTCAGGCAAGGAGATGAACACTCAATGAAATAGGAAGCTTACAGACTTTACTGATGAAAAGACCAGAATTCAATGGAAAATTTGTTCATCAAATACAAGAGTCAAGAGAAGAATAAAAAGGTAAACAGGAAAGAAATAAATGTTATTCAATAAGGGCAAACTGTTTACATCCCTACATGGAAAAATAATACTTTTAACTCTTGAGAACTATATCTTCATTATGACATTTTATAAGGGATATACATAGACAGAGGGGATGGATTTAAAGTGACTTGGATGCGATGATAAAATTCCTAATTAAGTGGTGAAAAGGGATTATAATGGGAGAAGAGGAAAGAAGGAGGCAGAAAAGGATAAATTACATCACATACAGAGGCACAGACCTACTACAGTACAGAGAAAGAAGGAAGGGAAATGAGCATTGTTTGAACTTTACTCTCATCAGATTTGGCACAAGAGGGAATAACTTACTCAGGTATGAAAGTCTAACTTGCCTAGTAGGAGGGGAAAAGAGGAAAGAAAAGGGAGGACTAGGTAGAAGAGAGGGCAATTTGAGGGAGATGGTGGTCAAAAGCAAAACTCTAGTGAAGAGGAAAAGAGAGAAGGGAGAGAGAAAAGCATAAACAGGGGAAAGTGGTTGGATAGGATGAAGAGAAAGACACAGATAATAATCATGACTGGGAATGTGAATGGGATGAACTCTCACATAAAATGGAAGTGGATAACAGAATAGATTAAAACTCAGAATCCTGCATTATGTTGTTTACAATAAACACATGTGAGGCAGAGGAATATACACAGGGTAAATGTAAAAGGCTGGAGCAGAATATGTTATGCTTTAGCTGAAGTTAAAAAAAAAAGCAGTGGTAGCAATTTTGATTTCAGACAAAGTAAAAGCAAAAATATATCTAATTAAAAGAGATAAGGAAAGAAACTATATCCTGCTAAAATTCATCATAGATAATAAAGTACTGTTACTAAATATATATACTCCAAGTGATAGAGCATCCATATACTTAGAGGAGAAATTAAGGGAGTTATAGAAAGAAATAGAAAACAAAACTATAGTAGTGGTGGGCCTCAACCTCCCCCTCTCTGAACTAGATAAAACTTACCCTAAAGTAATGAGAAAGAAGTTAAGTAGGTGAAAAAAATTTTAGAAAAGTTAGATATGGTAGACCTCTGGAGAAAATTGAATGGGTATAAAAAGGAAAACACCGTTTTCTCGGTAGTATATGGCACCTAAACAAAAAATGACTAGGGTATGAAAACCTCACAATCCAATGCAGAAAGGCAGAAATATTAAATATATCCTTTTCAGATCATGATGCAATTAAAATTACATGTAATAAAAGGCCATGGAAAGATAGATGAAAAATTAATTGGAAACCAAATAAATCTAATACTAAAGTATGAATGGGTCAAACAACAAATAATAGAAACAATAACTTCATCCAAGAGAATGACAATAATGAGTGAACATATCAAAACTTATGGGATGCAGTTGAAGTAATTCTTAGAGGAAGGTTTTTTTATCTCTAAATGTTTATATGAATAAAATAGAGAAAGTGATTAACGAAGTGGGCATGGAAGTAAAAAAAAAAAACAACAACAACAATAACCAGAAAAAGAACCAATTAAAAATCCCCAATTAAATGCCAATTTAGAAATACTGAAAACCAAAGGAGAGATTAATAAAATAGTAATTAAGGAAAGTATTGAACTAACAAATAAAGCTAAGAACTGCTTTTATAGGACAAAACAATAAAATAGATAAACCTTCATTTAATTTTAAAAAAGAAAAGCAAACCAGATTACCAGCATGAAAAGGATGAGGTCACCACCAATGAAGAGGAAATTGAAACAACAATTAGGAACTATTTTGCCCAACTGCATGCTAATAAATTTGGCAATCTTAGTGAAATGTATGAATATTTACAATAATATAAATTGTTCAGATTAACAAAAGAGGAAATAAAAATATTTTCCCATTTGGGAAAAAGAAATTTAACAAGCCATCAATGGAACTCAGGAAAAAGTCTCCAGGGTCAGAAGGATTTACATGCAAATTATATCAAACATTTAAGGAGTAATTAATTCCAATTCTACATAGACTATTTGGGAAAAAAGGTGAAGAGCAAATTCTACCAAATTCTTTTTAGGATACAAATATGGTACTGATATCTAAAGTGGAAAGAGTCAAAACAGGGAAAGAAAATTATAGACTAATTTTCTTAATTAATATAAATGTAAAAATTTAAAATAAAATATTAGAAAAAAGATAACAGCAAGTTATGACAGCAATAATTCACTATGACCAGGTAGAAGTTATACCAGGAAAGCAGGGCTGGTTAAAAATTAGGGAAAGTATCAGCATAATTGATCGTATCAACAAAAAAACTAACAGAAACCATATGATTATCTCAATAGATGCAGATAAAACTTTTGACAAAATGCAACACTCATGACTATTAAAAGCCCTCGAGAGCATAGGAATAAATAGAGTCTTTGTTAAAATGATAAGCAGCATCTAACTAAAACCATCAACAAGTATTATATGTAATGAGGATAGGCTAGAAGCATTTCCAATAAGATCAGGGATGAAATAAGGTTGTCCATTATCACCCAAAAATGTTAGCTTTAACAATAATGGAAGAAAAAGAAATTGTAGGAATTAGAATAGGTAAAGAAGAAACAAAGCTATCACTCTTTGCAGTTGATTTGGTGATAGAAAATCCTAGACAATCAAATGAAAAACTATTTGAAATAAAACTATTTGAAATAATAAACAACTTTGACAAAGTTGCGGCATATAAAACAAACCCACATAAATCTTTGGCATTTATATTTCTTACTTGCAAAGCCCAACAGCAAGAGATAGAAAAAGAAATTCCACTTCAAGTTCCTGTAGACATTATAAAACATTTGGAAGTCTACTGCCAAAAAATAACCTAGGAACTATATGAACACAATTATAAAACACTTTTCACACAAATAAAGTCAGATCTAAATAATTGGAAAAACATCAGTTGCTCATGGTTAGGCTGGCCTAATATTTCTACCTAAATTAATTTAAGTATTCCCCGCCATTCGAATCAGCCTACCAAGAAATTGTTTTATAAAGTCAGAAAAAATAGGGAAATTCTTCTGGAACAGCAAAGGTCCAGAATATCAAGTGAATTAATGAAAAGAAATGCTAGGGAAGGTGGCCTAGCCATACCAGAAGTTAAATTGTATTATAAACAGCAGTCATCAAAACTACTTGGTATTTGTCAAGAAATAGAGTGGTGGATCAGTGGAATAGGTGTAATAGTAATCTGTTTAGCAGGATACCTAGCACTTAGTACTAAGTGCTAAGTGTGGAAGGGGCAAACCCTGTCCCATTGTTGAGAAGGCATGAACTCCGCTGTTGATGTGGAAGAAGGGGATTGGCTGAGGTGTGTATATAAGCAAGAATTCCAGAGACAGACAGACAGAATTGGAATGTTGCTCTGGGTGAAGGAAGAATTGTAGAGACTGAAGCTGGCTGAGAGAGAGACAAAGAGAGGGAGAGAGAGAAAGTTTCTCTCCCAGCATCTGAGAGACAGAATTTGAATGCTGCTCCT
>CM053580.1:82948468-82975671 GCA_028627135.1 Pseudochirops cupreus
GAATATTATAATGTTTTGAATGTTTGTCTTGATTTGTAATAGAATAAACAGAGTGTTCACTATATTTTGTGATCTGAACTCTAAAGGCTGTTCACAGTAGCATTCCTTTGGGAATCTGCTGGTGCATGGCATTACAATAGGTTAGGTATACAAGACACAGTAGTCAATGAGTGTAGTAATCTACTGTTTGATAAATCCAAAGACTCCAGCTTCTGGGATAAGAACTCAGTATTTGGCAAAAACTGCTGGGAAAACTGGAAAATAATAAGGCAGAAACTAAGTGTAGACCAACATCTCACTCCATATACCAAAGTAAAGTAAAATGGGTACACAATTTAGATATAAAGGCTGATAATATAAACAAACTGGGAGAGCAAGAAATTGTTTACCTGTCAGATTTATAAAGAGGGGGAGAATTCAAACAATATATAGAGAACATTGTGAAATGCAAAATGGATCATTTTGATTATGTTAAACTGAAGAGGTTTTGTATGAACAAAGCCAATGCAATCAAGATAAAGAGGGAAAGAGAAAACTGGGAAAAAAAATTTACAACTAGTGTTTCTGATAGAGGCCTCATTTCTAAGATTTTTAGAGAACTGAGTGAAATTTATTAGAAGACATTCTCCAATTGAAAAATGATCAAAAGATACGAACAGGCAGTTTTCAGAGGAAGACATTCAAGCTATCTATAGCTATGAAAAATGCTCTAAATTAGTATTGATTAGACAGATGCAAATCAAAACAATTCTGAGGTACCAAATTATACCTATCAGATTAGATAACATGACAAAACAGGAAAATGATAGATGTTGGAGAAAATGTGGGAAAATTGAAACATTAATATGTTGCTGGTAGGGTTGTGAACTGATCTAACCGTTCTGGAGAGTAATTTGGAACTATTCCCAAAGGGTTATAAAACTGCATACCCTTTTATCTAGCAAATACCACTACTGGGTCTGTATCCCAAAGAGATCTTTAAAAAGAGAGAGCAAGAAAGGACCACATATACATGTCTATTACATACACACACACACACACACACACACACACACACACACACACAAAATCTTTTTTGTTGTGACAAAGAATCAGAAATTGAGGGGATGTCTGTCAGTTGTGGAATGACTGAATAAGTTGTGCAGTATGAATATAATGGAATACTAATGTGCTACAAGAAATGAGCAGGCAGACATCAGGAAAACCTGGTAAGAATCAAATGAACTGATGCTGAGTGAAGTGAGCCAAACCATTAGAACATTGTACACAGTAACAGTCACAATGTGTGATGATTAACTTTGATAGACTTATCTCTTCTTAGCAATACAAGGATCCAAGACAACTCTCAGTCCTAATTCACAGTCTAGGAATGTTCAATTACTTGTATAAAGATACATAAGTAGTGGGGAGCAAAATCAGATTTCAAATACAGGTGTCTCATTATATATTCATTCCTCCTTTAGCTGTGCCACTCTGACTCCATCAATAACTTCTCCTTGCTCTAAACTCCATGCTTTTATATCTTAGTATTGTCAAGGTGACCTCCACAAAAAACTGTGGATTGAATCTATTTGTGTAATTATCTTACTGTATTTCCCCCTTCACTAGATAGTAAATTCCCTGAGGTCACACACTCTTAAATTTTTCTTGGTCTTCCTTGTTTGACCCACTCTGCCACTGGTAGGCACAGTACTTGCTTCATTTAGTCAGTGAATCAGGACACTCATTACAAAAGGAATGAATGGAATGAAATTAATTAACTTGCTATGAGTTTTCAATATTAGGAAAAAAATATAAATTGAATCTTGGCAAATCTAAACATGTCTTATCTTAGGGAATTTTTAAGAGGCAAAGTTATGACTAGTAGTTTTGATAACGAGGGAATTTTTCATAAAATCACCTCTGAAGAAAGTGGGGTAAAATATTCCCTTAAAGCAAAATTCAAAGATGGGGAAGGGGAAGGGATTCCATGACTTGGCAAACCTGATTTTGGTAAGGGTACTAAGGTTAGGTAAAGTACACATGAACCTCAGTCATTAAATATTTACATGTGGTGTACAATAAAGGACACAAGGGTTAGTTTTAATATCACATTCAGTAAAACACACATTGTTTTGTCTGGACCTATGTACCTGTGCATAAGGCTTTCAACCTTTAAGTGCTTCAGGAATCTAAGACTATAAGTTATACAAAACAAGTAGGAGTTTCAATCTAGTATCTCTCTTTACTAATGCCATCAGGGTTCAAGACACATTTAAATGTTAGAAAAAATAAAATTATACATGTAGTAATAAAAGGACTGGGCTCCATATATGTAGTCACATATGTGGTGAAGATGTTGTCCTTGTGTAGCTCAAAGTCAGGCAGAATAGCCTACTCTAGCCTCTTCTTCACTCTACTTTAATTCCTGCCAGAAAAAGAATCAGGAGGTTGAGAGAGAGGTTACCAGGGTGGTAGTATATTTATGTGCTCCCTTAAATACTGTTCATCTAGAGGATATAATCAGATTTGAATTATCTTTTGACAGTTTCAGTGGTAAAGGGGTTCCCAAGCTCCATATCCTAGTCTTGACCTCTTTCCAATCAAATACCAGTTCCATGGTGAATGAATATAGAAAAGAGCAAAGAAACCAGTGTCCAAATCACAGCAAAACATAAATCAGAGAAATTATAGATAGGATAATATATATAACAGACAATAAAAGTGATATGTAGCCCTCCCATTAGGAGCAACACAAGTCAATCAAGAGAGAGAATCTTGAATTTCACCCAAGGAGAAACTCCCTGAAATCTCTAAAGTAGGGTGCTAGGAATATGAACATGATGGAAACTATTACCCAATCCTCTAGGTCTTCCCATAGTCTTTTCCTTCAGCAGCCTGATGTGAGCTTCCATTTTCTCCCTTAAAGCTGGAAGCTGACTCAACCCTTGAAGAAAACTTGAAACTTGACCAGTTCCAAAATGGGGTAGGAGATTTGTCCTTGAAGTGGCCTGAACTGGTAGTCAAAGGGAACTCTCACCCCAGGAATTCTGAAACAGACTTGAAGTTTGATGACTAGCCCAAAAGGGACTTTAAGGGTATTGGTAAAAGCTTGAACTCTCTTGCCTTTAACCAGCTCTGCCCCAGAGCAGGGCCAGGAAGAGAGTCCCATACCAAAGGGCTAAAGGACTGGTATTATATGCAATATTATAATGAACATTTCTTCTGTGTTAAGTCAAATGCCACACTTGACACCGAAGGTCCAAAATTTTTAGCAGACACAGAGAGTCTAATTTTCACACGAGAGGGAAGAGGGGAGAGAAGAAAAAAAGTAGATATGCACTTTCCATATCCTATTCACAGGAGGTCACAAGAATATCTTCTTCCGTGTATAGAAGACGTCATTTGGACATCAGAAAAAGACTGATTCTAGAAACATCCAAGTCAGAAAGAATTTTAGGAATGTCAAAAAAATCATTTAAAAAAAGTAATTTGAAAGAGTAGATTAGGGAATTACCAAAAATTTGAAGAAAAAGTAAGGCAACCAAGTATCTTAGAATTTCACATCTAGTTATGAAAGACCAATAAAAAGATGTTTCTCTTGCCAATGTGTAAAGCCATGGGCACATAGTAGTCACTCAATACATACTTGATCAATCGAATAATTTGTCATTAGAACATAAGCTTTTGCATGGCTGAAAAGGACTTTTAGCCATTAAGTTCATAGATTTCAGTGTTCCCTGAAATGAGTTTTAGTGGCAAATCTGATTAAATCAATTGTTAAAATTAAAGTGCACTTGTCAAAATAAATGAACTAAGCACCAACAAAATGGTGTTGAGGGCTCTTTTAAAAAATGTTATTGTGTTTTCACCTTGTTTATTATTTCTTCACTCCTGGACAAGATTTCTATCATTAGTGGTAATTAAAAGGGGCACTGATATAAATGAAAAGAGGTAATCAAAATTTATAGTGCAAGACATGAGAGGTAGATGTATTTTCAATTCTTTTATCCTTAGAACTGATGAATCCTTTTTTTCTGCTTTCTGTTTGTTTTGGTCAAGAGTTTATCTCAAGTAATTGTCTGTTGAATTGATAACACTTAAATGTCACATAGTAGGACTAAAATTTTAATTGATTATTTTTTCAGTTGACAACTAACTTTCTTTTCTCCCTCCCATTTCCCCCTCCCCAATAAGGAGGGGAAAAACTTGTAAATATATGCATAGTCAAACAAAAAAAACATATTGCCACATTGACCATGCCCAAAAAGATATCTCATTTTGCATGTTTACTACATTACTTCTCTCTTAGAAGGTGGATAGCATTTTTCATCAATATTTGAGAATAATTATTAGTCATTGCACTGATCAGAGTTCTCTTTATAAATTATTTTTATGGTATTGTTTTGGCAGTATAAATTGGTCTGCTGGTTTTGGTTACTACCATCTAAATCAGTACATATAAATCTTTCTGGATTCCTGTGAAAGTTCTCCCACATCACAATATTAACTCATATTGATCTGGCAGTCCCCTGAATCCCATGGATGTTTTTTAGAACCACTTTTGTTTCTTTGTGTCTGAACTTGTGAAGTTGACTTTTTTGTACCCAAGTGCAAGACTTTACATTGAAGCCTACTGAATTTCATCTCATTAGCTCCAATCCAATGTTCTAGCATGTCAGAGATCATTTGAAAACTTGAAACTGTCATTCATTTTCTTACTTATCCCTACTGGCTTTATGCCGTCTGCAAATTTGATGAGAATGTCTTCTTTTATCTCTTTTTGATAAAAGTACTAAACTGGATAGGTCCCACTATAGATCTTTGGTCCACTCCACTAGTGACATCATAAAAGATTGCATTCAGTCATTAATAACTACTATTGGAGTCTAGCCATCCAACCCATTCTGAATTTGATTGTAATATTGTCTAATCCATAGTCCTCATTCTACTCTACAAGAAGAGTATGTGATGCTTTCATCAAAATCTATGCTAAAACGCAAGTAAATTATATTCATAGCTTTCCTGCCATTTTTTTTAGTGATCCTGTCAAGAAAAAAAAATGATGGTCTGTTATGATCTTTTCTAGATGTATGAATGATCAAGCCTTTATTAAGCCTTTAATTATGTTATGCTTAGCTCTGAGCTAAGTGCTGGAGATATAAATATAAACACACAAAACAATCCCTGCTCTGTCTTTTTTTTTTTCTTTTTGGAGGGCAACTGGGGTTAAGTGACTTGCCCAAGGTCACATGGCTAGTTTTTTGTGTTAAGTGTTTGAGGCTGGATTTGAACTCAGGTCCTCTTGACTCCAGGGCTGGCTCACATTCAAATGGAGGGAGACAAGGATTAAAGGGGAATTAGAAAAGAGTGTATGTGTGAGGGTTGGGAGTAGAAGATGAAAATGTTTAAAAGGCTGGGAAGGTCCACGGGGGCTTAGGTCCAGATAAAATAAACAAAAGTTTGGCTATCATAGCCATTGTTCTGCAACCATTTTGTTTTTACACACTCCTATCATTTAAAAAAAATTGCAGTTATCACCAATATAAGTGTATTTATTTATAAATTATATGGATGTCCTTTGTAATTTATTCATTTATGTATGTAGTATTAATGTACTTATTTATTTGTGCACTATTTATATACCATTATGTTATATACTAAATAAATACTATATATTTTCAAATATAGCAAGACACTACCCTGTGGCTCAGTGGATGAATTGTTAGGCTTGGAGTCAGGCAGACCTAAGTTCAGGTCTTATCTTACTAGTCATTTACTACTTGCATGACTCTATGTCACTTAATGTCTGTCAGGTCCATATTTTTCATCTGTAAAATAAGGAGGTTTGACTTGATGGCCCCTAGGTTTCTTTCCATATCTAAAACTATGAACTATTAAAAAAAAAGACAATAATATTAATTTCAAAAGGATTGTAGAGATTTCTTAAGTGGTTTCTTAAGCCAGCTTTAAACTGACACACTAGCCAAACAGTTCTCAACTTGTGGGTTATGTTCAATTTGTAAAAATGAAAATATATCCTGCACATCAGTTATTTACATTACAGTTCATAAGAGTAGCAAAATTACAGTTATGAAATAGCAATGAAAATAATTTAATGGTTGGGACTCACCACAACATGAGGAACTGTATTAAAGGGTCATGGCATTAGGAAAATTGAGAACCACTGCACTAGCCCACTAAAAGTGCGAGAAAACATGGTCCAGGTGTGATGTCAAGTAATCCATTTATTGATACCATGAACAAGGTTTTTATGGAGAAGTAAAACAAAGGAGGTAATTATAGGTCACTTGGTTTCCTTAACACCCTTTGTTCAGTAATAAGATACTAAGTAGTGATGTCAACTTTTAGGTCTTGAAGATAACCAGGTCCTAAAGTATAGTATCTAAAAATGTAAAAAAATCATAAAGGGCAGCTAACATCTTCTAGCAGTAATCTCAGAACAGGGTACCTCCCTGGATTACAGGATATCAGAAAGGCTCTGATTTATAGCTGCTTCTCAAGGGAAAAAACCAAGTCCAGTTACTTTTTACTGGCCATAGTAAAAACCCAGAGCTAACTTATCTAGGACCAGCCTGATTCCTGGATCAGATGTTTTGGCTCCCTTCAAAGGATTAGATAAAGAAATAATATCATAGTCAAGAAGGAGCTAGTGAAATTTATTTAGCAAAGTGTGTATCATGCTCATACTTAGTGTTTAGGGGAAAACTGCTTTGGCAGCTATACAGGAAATGGATTTGAGTGGGAAAAGATTTGAAACAGACCAATAAGAAGTTACTATACTCATCCAGGTGAGAAATGATGAGAACCAGAACTAAGATGGTAAAATTTAAGTAAATTAGATGTATGTGTAGAATGATGTGGACAAGTACAAGATATGTTGTAGATGTAAAAGTGGCAAGTTTGTCACCTGATTAGATAGAATTGAATGAGTGACAAGTGACAGAAAGGAATCAATGACAACAATACATTTAGGAACCTGGGTGTCTGGAAAGATGATTGTACATAGAAAGCAATAAGCAATTTCATAAGAGCTATGAGTTTTGAGGGAATGTCAATGCAATGTTTTCTGACAGGCACTCGACTTTGGATATGGTACAAGGTGGCAGAAGTACTTTTTAATACCCTTTGAGTAGCTGTTGATATGGGTATCTGACTTGAGATAACATCATTACCCTTATGAAATACTGACCTTGAGGCAGTAATGAGCATTTGGGAGATTGCAGAGACCAAAAAAGGTGGAATGGGAGTTTGAGTGGTTGCAGTAGCGATATCTAGAGATGATTGGCTGTTAAGAAGAGTGTAATGTGACTTCTTTTTCAATCAGGTACCCTTTGGGGTCATTTGATTACTTCCCAGACATCAGAGACCCTCACTTTGGAAATCAGTGATCTAGTCCAATGCTCTCATTTTATAGATAAGAAATTAAGGCTGAGAGGGATCCTAGAAGGGGAGTGACTTATCTGGAGTTACAGTGGCTCAAAGGAGCACAGAGCAAGAGCTAGATGATCCCTTAGAGCAGTGGTTCTCAACCTATGGGTTATGGTAAATTTGTAACAATGAAAATACATCCTACATATCAGATATTCACATTATGATTCATAACAGTAGCAAAATTACAGTTACGAAGTAGCAACAAAAATAAATTAATGGTTGGGGGTCACCACAATATGAGGAACTGTATTAAAGGGTCACGGCTTTAGGAAGGTTGAGAACCACTGCCTTAGAGGAAAATTTGTGCTATCTGTGCTGAATGATCAAAAAGAACTAATTTGTATGAGACTTGAAATCAATTAAATATTCATTAGTCCAACCACCTCTTTTTACAATTGAGGAAACTTTGATCTAGATTAAGTGATTAATGTAAGAAGACAGAGCTAGTCAGTGGAAGAGTAAGGATTTGAACTCAGGTCCTATGAATTCAAATTCAGCATGCTTTCTATTGCCCCATACTACCTACAGAACTGAAATTCTAACCCAGGTTCTCCAAGTATGGATCAAGAACCAGAGAAGAATCTATTGTTTCCAGCTTAGGGTTTACCACTTTAACTGTTCTCCACCTCCCCCCCTCCACTTTGAACTCTTCAGAGCATATATTTGAAATGAGTAGGTAACAATAGATAATTCCCTTGCCTTTGATATCAATAGAATTCATATAATAATAAATGCCACTTTGTGTCTATTGATTCTCAGGTGAAGGCTATAATTGAACAGGCAGGTGTTTTCTTCATTAACTTTTCATTAAGTGTTCTCTTTAAATGAATTTCATTATTATTCATTGAGAACTGATAGCATATTTAGAACTTATCTAAATAGGGAATAGAAAACAGTCTCAATCGATGACTGAATTATTTTTTCTTTCAAGGTTTAATGATTAAAAAAAAAGTTTTTAATCTTTCATACCACACACTATCCCAAGTATGTTTCCCTACAATTCTATCTTCTTTCCTCCACACACTAATGAGGCTAAATCAGAAAGCCTAAGATATAGAATTTCACTTAAATCCTACCTCCCCTTTCTAAAACACTCAGGATCCATTTCCTTTAATGGACACCCAAAATAATTAGCAAGACAGACATATAATAATCAAAATAAGGAAGGTTATGGTCATGTTATAATACCCTTTGGTCTTCATCATAATGCCACTGAAATGTTGCATCTACTTCTGGCAAACCACGGAAGGAAGGCACTAAGGAATTGAAGCTCCTCCAGAGGAGAGTGATCAGGAGAATAAAGCATTTAAAAACCATCCAATATGAGTATGGATTTTCAAAAAAAGGATATGTTTAGCTCAGAAAAGATAAAACTAATGGGAGATACTTTTGAAATTTTATTTATTTATTTATTTATCTCTTTCTTTCTATCTTTCTTTCTCTTTCTTTTTTCAGGGGGCAAAGCAGGACAATTGGAGTTAAATGACTTGCCCAAGGTCACACAGCTAGTAAGTGTTAAGTGTCTGAGGCCGGATATGAATTCAGGTGCTCCTGACCCCAGGGCTGGTGCCCTATTCACTGTGCCACTTAGCTGCCCCCAATTTTTATTTATTTAAAGAATTGATACAAGATAAAGAGTTGGGCCATGTCTTTAGTCAGGCCTGTATAGGATTTTAGCTCTATGAGAGCAGATTGTTTCATTAACGTCCCTGGAACAGTGCCTCATAGATTATTTTTGAAAAATTTCTTTAGCCTTGTATATTCTTAATTTTTTTGCTGATTTGAGTTGAACTGAACTAGTACCAATAGGTAGAAGTTAGTTCAATATAAAAAAGAGCTTTCTAAAAACTACATCTACCTCAAAGAAGAACGTTCTGCCTTGAAATACAATGATTTTTCAATGACTCTTCAAGTCAAAGATAGATGACCATTTTTGAGAGATATTGATGAGGGGATAAGGCAAGTTGACAATTACATGTTGCTTTAATGTTCACAAAGTACTTTATATACAATATTATTATGTCATTATTTTTCCCATGTCCACATGAGATAGTACCTTAGTTCATGAACCCTTTTCTTTAAAGTTTTATTTAATATTTTCTTTTTCTCAATTACAAGTAAAAACAAAGTTAACATTTTTCCAAATTCTGAGTTCCAAATTATCTTTTCCTTCCATCTTTTCCCCTCCCCTCTCCTTCCTCTTTCAGAAGCCAAGCAATCGGATATGTTATACAGGTGTAGTTATGTGAAACATATTTCCACGTGAGTCATTCTGTGAAAGAAAACACAGACAAAAAAACAAAGAAAAAGTGTCTTAGATCTGCTTTTAGGCTCTACTAGTTCTTTTTTCTGGAGATGGACAGCACCTTTCATCATAAGCTCTAAGGAATTGTCCTGGATCACTGTATTTCTGAGAATACTTGTTATTCATAGAAGATCATCATACAATGTCACTATTACTGTGTACAATGTTTTCCTGTTCCTGCTCCTTTCACTTTGCTTCAGTTCATGTAAGTCTTTCCATTTTTTTCCGAGAGAATCCTGATCATTATTTCTTTTAATTAACTAATTAATTTTTAATTTTCAATATTCACTTCCATAAAATTTTGAGATTTAAATTTTGTCCCTCTCTTTTCTTCCTCCCCCTCTCCAAGACAGTGTGCAATCTGATATGGGCTCTATACATACATTCATATTAAACATATTTTCACTTTAGTGATGTAGTAAAGAAGAATTAGAACAAATGGGAGAAACCGTGAAAAAGAAGGAACAAAATCAAACAATAACAACAACAAAAAGGAAGCAAATAATGTGCTTCCATCTGCATTGAGATGCCAAAGTTCTTTCTCTGTATGTGGATAGCATTTTCCATCATAAGTCTTTTGGAGTTGTCTTGGATCCTTGCATTACTGAGAAGTGCTAAGTCTATTAAAGTTAGTCATCACACAATGTGATCACCACTGTCTAAAATGTTTTCCTGGTTCTGCTCACTTCAACCAGCATCAGTTCATGTAAGTCTTTCCAGGTTTTTCTGAAGCCCTTTCTGCTCGTTATTTCTTATAGCAAAATAGTATCCATTATATTCACATACCACCACTTGTTCAGTCATTCCCCAATTGATGGACATCCTTCAATTTCCAATTCTTTGTCACCATAAAAAAGAGCTGCTATAAATATTTTTGTACATGTGGGTTCTTTTCCTATTTTTATGATCTCTTTGGGATACAGACCTAGAAGTGGTATTGCTGAGTCAAAGAGTATGAATAGTTTTATAGCCCTTTGGACATAGTTCCAAATTGCTCTCCAGAATGGTTGGATCAGTTCACAACTCCACCAAAAATACATTAGTGTTCCAATTTTCACACATATTCTCCCAACATCTATCATTTTCCTGTTTTGTCTTATTAGCCAATCTGTAGGTGTCATGTGGTATCTTAGAGTTGTTTTGATTTGCATTTCTCTTACCAATAGTGATTTAGCTAAGCATCATCTCTTAAAGCACGATAGTATTCCATCACAATCATATACAACTTGTTTGGCCATTTCCCAATTGATAGACAACTCTTCAATTTCCAATTCTTTGTCAACACTGAAAGACCTGCTATAAATAGTTTTGTACACAAAGAACCTTTCCTTTTTTTAAAATTTCTTTGGGATTCAGACCTAGAAGTGGTATTGCTGGATCATAGAGTAGATACAGTTTTATACCCCTTTGGGCATAGTTCCAAATTGCCTTCCAGAATGGTTTGATCAGTTCACAACTCCACCAACAATGCATTAATGTTCCCATTTTCCCACATTCCCTTCAGCATTTATCATTTTCCTTTTCTATCATACTAGTCACTCTGACAGGTGTGAGGCAGTACTCAGTTCTTTTAACTTTCATTTCCTTCATCAATAGTGGTTTAGGGCATTTTTAAGGCACTATAGATAGCTGTGATTGCTTTGAAAAATGACTGTTCATATCCTTTGACTATCAATTGAAGAATCACTCTTATTTCTATAAATCTGACTCTTTTATATTTTTGAGAAATGAAGTCTTTATCAGAAAAACTAACTGTAAAACTTTATTTTCACACTAATGGTTACTATGTATTTCCCTCCATTCTGTTTTATCCATTTAACCCTCTCTCTCTCTCTCTCTCTCTCTCTCTCTCTCTCTCTCTCTCTCTCTCTCTCTCTCTCTTTCTCTCTTTCTCTGTCTCTCTTTTTCTCTGTCTGTCTGTCTGTCTCTGTCTTTATCCTGTCCATTTTCAAAAGTGTTTTGCTTCTGACTTTCAACTCCCCCAAATTAGCCTCTCTCTTCTCAGTTCCCTCCCTTCTCTAATCCCCTTTCCTTTCTACTTTATTACATAGTAAGAGTGATTTCTACAGTCAACTGAGTGTGTATATTGTTCCTTCTTTGAGTCAATTCTGATGAAAGTAGGGTTCATGTGCTCCACTCTGTTTCCCCTCTTTTCCTTTCCACTGTAAAAATCTCTTTCAAGCTTCTTTTGTGTCAGATAATTTATCCCATTCTACTTCTCCCTTTTCCTTCCTCCCAGTACATTCTTCTTTCTCATCCCTTATTATTTTTGATAATCATGCTATCACATTCAACTCATACCTCTGTTTCCTCGCTATGTATACTCCTTCTAACTTCCCTCATAATGAGAAAGTTTTTTAGGAGTTTTAAATATATCTTACATAGGAATATAAACAGTTTAACCTTATCAAATCCCTTATTTCTCTTTCCTGTTAGTCCTTTTATGCCTTGTTCACATCTTAAGTCAATTTTTTTTTATTGAGTTTTTCATCAGGAATGCTTGAAAGGCCTCCATTTCATTCCCCTCAGAGATTATACTAAATTTTGCTGAGTAGGTGATTCTTGGTTGTAATCTTAGCTCTTTTGCCCCTGGGAATAGCATATTTTAAACCCTCAAATCCTTTCATGTAGAAGATGCTAAATCTTGTGTTATCCTAACGGCGGCCTAATGATATTTGAATTGTTTCTTTTTTGCTACTAGCAGTATTTTCTCCTTGAACTAGGAGGTCTAGAATTTAGGTATACTATTTTTGAGAGTTTTCATTTTGAGATCTCTTTCAGGAGGTGGTTGGTGGATTCTTTCAATTTCTATTTCATCCTCCAGTTCTAGAATGTCAGGGCAGTTCTCCTTTATAATTTCTTGAAAAATGATGTCTAGGCTCTTTTTATAATCATGACCTTTAAGCAGTCTAATAATTCTTAAATTATTTCTCCTGGATTTATTTTCCAACTTAGTTTATTTTTTTTTCCAACAAAACACTTCACATTTTCTTCTATTGTTTTCATCCTTTTGATTTAGTTCGACTGTTTTTTTGATGTCTTTAAAATTATCAGCTTCCACTTGCCAATTCTAATTTTTAGGAAATTATTTTCTTTAATTAGATTTGGACCACCTTTTCCATTTGGCCAATTCTACTTTTTAAAAAGTTCTTCTCTTTCATGAATTTATGTATATCTTTTTCCATTTGGCCAATTTTGCTTTTTAAGGTAGTCTTCTCTCCATTGGATTTTTGTTACTCTTTTACCATTTGGCCTATTCTGTTTTTAAGGTGTTATTTACTTCAGGATTTTTGTGCCTCCTTGACCAAGCTGTTGATTCTTTTTTCATGATTTTCTTGCATCACTCTCATTTTTCTTCAAATTTTTTCTTCTATCTCTCTTACTTGATTTAAAAACCTTTTTGAGCTCAAAATAAGCAAACAACCAATTCATACTGTTCTTGGAGGCTTTAGATTAAGGAATTTTGACTTTGTTGTGTTCTTCTGAGTGTGTGTTTTGATCTTCCTTGTCACCATAGCAACTTGCTATGGTCATATTTTTTTTTCTGTTGTTTGTTTATTTTTTAGCCTATTTCTTGAAATATTCCTTCATTGTGAATCTAAATGGTCTGTATATAAAATCTGGACTGGAAAAAAAGTATATATGTAAACTATTTTTCAAACATACTAGTTAAAACCACAAAATCCAAGAATCTTAAAATTCTTTCTGAAGATGAAAAACAAACAAACCAACAACTTCAGATGTCAGTTCTTTTAGCATAGCAGAGGATCAATGGACCACTGAGAACAAAATAATTGGTGGGAGAGAGGTAATGAGGTATAGTGGAAGGAATATTGGACTGGGAGACTAAGAATTACAGGTCATATTTCAGTGTCTGCTGTATGATTTTAGACAGAATCATTTATCCTTTTAGAGCCTTAGTTTTCTTATAATGCGAAATCTTGTACTGAGTTGTCCCTAAGATACTTTCACATCCTAAAATTTAACAAATCTAAATACTTCCTAGGTGAAGGCACCTTTACTCTTACATCTATTTGGTATGGCAAAAACCCTCATGTCATCACCTCAGTAAAAATGTCTAATAGTTGACAAGAATTTAAGCACCTAATCTAGAACACTATATTTTATGTTATTAGGGATACACATAGAATTAAAATGAAGGTTTCCCTAGTAAGTACCAGGTTCAGTTCTGAGCTATGTAAGTATGAAAAACAAAAATTCTACTAATGAAAAAAAAATTGAGCCTCAGTAAATTGACTTTCTCATGGCTACATAGCTAGTGATTATCAGAGCTAGATCTCAAAACCAAGTCTGTTGCTTTCTACATTAAATCATGAAAACATACACATATGAAATGGTAAGAGAAAAAATTATGACTAAATGAAAAGAAAAGGATGTTTAAGTAATTCCTATGTACCAGACACTGATAAATAGCAAGAATATAAAACACAATCAAGCAAGACAATTTACCTCTTGCCACCTCTGACAAAAATAATTTTGATAATACTTAACATTTATGTTGTGTTTTAAAGTTTGCAAAGCACCTTACAAAAATTATTTCATTTTATCCTAACAACAACCTTTGGGAGGCTGATGCTATTGTCATCAGCATTTCACAAATGAAAAAAACTGGGGTGTAATAAACATTCGATGGATTACACCCCTGTCTTTTTTCTTCACCACTTGCTAGCCCACTGGCTGTGCTGGTCATATCGATATACATATTTTTGTATGATGAAACAGAATATATATAATGAAACAGAATATAAAATCACACAGATAAGGAATCATCATAATGGGTTGTGGGGTAATCATAATACTTCTTTGGATATTCAAGAATTAGAAAATTTTGCTTTTATAATAGAACAAGAAAGTCATTAAAAATACAATGTCTAGTGCCTCAGCTCAAAATATTGTTGATTGGATCCAGAGAGCTCAAGGTATTTTGCCTGGTTTTATGCAACAACTGTTCAATATACCGGGACTTGGAATTATGCTTGTGCTGTGTTGTATTTTCCTACCCCTCCTCATTTCCTGTGTGTTTTGCTTACTAAGGCAAATGACGTACAATATTCATTTAAACCAAGATCGTTCCAGTGAATAAGCAGAAAGGGGGAGATGTAGAGAACTTCTGGGCGTTGAAAAGCCTCAACAGAATGTTCCCCTTCCCCTGGGATACATGTTTACTGGTAATGATTGCTTGGAGTACATGTTGACCCGTGCCTTGCCTTGTTAGCAGGACACAGTTCATGGTATGCATCCATAAATTTTGTAAGTCAAAGAGTATTCTTGACAGGCATGAGCTAGGAGGGTCTAGATGTATTGTTCTCATTCTTTTTGGAGAGGTTCCTAGGCTTGAAGTCACCTTGTAGCCACAGAGACCCCTTTGAAGTAAAGTATATAAAGATTAAGAGACATTTGTTTGTTGTCTCTGTATGAAATGGATATGTAATAAACATTCTATGGATTACATCCCTGTCTCTTTTCTTTGCCGCTTGCTAGTCCACTGGCTGCGCTGGCTGTAGCGCTGGGGCAAGATAAAGGATAAATCATTTGCGAAGGGTTACATTGGTAATATCTAAGGCTGGATTTGAACTCGGATTTTCCTGACTCCAGGTCCAGAGCTCTATCATTTCATTACCTTGCAGGTAGAGATCATGATCAATGATGCTAAATGCTCCAGATTGGTCAAGAAAGATAGGGTCTGAGAAAAAGTAAAAGCTTTCTTCTCAGAGTCCAGGGAAAGAAAGAATCCAGATGTTTTTGTTATGAGAGGTTTGAGAAGGATGATCAGAGTGCAGGTGGCACATTCTGGAAATAGTGGAGAGGTGAAAATTAGCATACCAAAATATGCAAAAATATGTGTGTTTTAAGCAGAGATTCTTAACCTTTTTGTGTGTCATGGACCTCTTCAGAAATCTGGTGATTCCTATGGACCACTCCTCAGACTGATTTTAATGCATAAAATGAAATGCACAGGATTACAAAGGAAAACCATTATATTAAAATGTAGTTATTGATATTTAAATTTCACAGCTTCTACATTAGAAACTCATGTTTTAAAGGAATATTTTCAATGCCTTCAGGATTTTGCCTCCAATATGTCAGTTCTATGAGAAGTGGGATAGTGTTTAGAATGGCTTGTCATTAGAAATTCCTATGTTTAAATTCTACCTTGAACAAGTTATTTAACCTCTAGGAGTCCTAATTTCCTCATCTTAAAATGGGAATAATAATGGAACCTAGCTCAGAGGGCTATTGTGAGGGACAAATGAAATGATATATGCACAGCACCCAGCAAACCTTAAAGCTCTATGTAAATGTTAGCCCTATGAGCCCTTAAAGCTTTGTGTAAATGGTCTAGACCTGTAGTTTCATTGGCATAGGGAATTGCACATGCGGAAATTTTCTTTTTTTTAAGCAACTTTTTTGCAAGGTATAATCTTAGAAAGAACCCTCGGTCACTAAGAAGATGAGTGATTTTGCTCAGCATGACACAGCTAGTATAATTCTAAGGCACTTCATCTGTACTCTGAAGCCAAATTCGTTTTGGTGATCTGTGTCCTTGTTATTATTGTTACTGCTGCTACTGCAGTTCAGCTACAATTCTTGACTTGAAGCTGGTAAATTAAGTTTCTGATCTTGACCCTGATTCTGACATGTTTACATTTAGTCTTGGCTGCCATTAACTAGCTATATGGTTTTTTGGAAACTCACTTATCTGCTCTGAGACAAATTCATGGATGATCACAGGTTTAGGCCTGGACAGAATCTTAAAAAATTTAGAAATCATCAAATCCTATCACTTTATTTTGAATATGAGAAAACTGAGGCCTGGGTACATTAAATAATTTGTCCAGTTTTAGATATATAGAAAAGGATAGTCTAGATTCAAATTCATTTTCTGACTTTGGATCTGGTGTTCTTTTCTCTACAATACCCCAAAAAAGGTATAATGTTGATGGTAACAGTAATAACAATAGTAGCTTCAATTTATATAGTACTTAAAGCTTTACAGTTGATTTTTGACAATCCTATGAGGTATATCTTACATTTTTTTTATTATTCCTTATTTTATAAATGGAGATACTTAGGTTTAGTTAAGAGATTTGTGCTACATTGCACAGCTCAGAAATATAACTGTTGTGACTGTCTGGAGACCCCAAAACTGTGTTTTGCTTTCTTACTATGACCTCCAAATTGTTGATTGATGAATTCTTTCCCAGGTGATCATCCTTGTATTGGCTAAATGCCATCCTTCCTCATCTTGACCAATTCCATTTTATACTGTTCTGCTCTCTAGTGCCCCCCTGCTCCCTTATTCTATTGGCAGTCTTGCCATGGTAAACTTTAGGCTGGGATTATTCAACCCTCTGGGTGGTTTGGTGGCTCAGTGGATAGAGTACCAGACTTGGAATCAGGATGACTGATTTTTCCAAGTTCAAATCTGACTTCAGACATTAATTATCTTTGTGACCCTGGGCAAGTCACTTAACTCTGCTTCAGTTTTCCTTTACTGTAAAATGAAGTAGAGAAAGAAATGGCAAACCACTTCAGCATTTTTGTATAAAGAACAATAAATGGGGTCACAAAGAGTCAGACATGACTGAAAATGACTGAACAACAACTCCACATAACCATCTGCTACCTTTGTTATTAACGACACATTAGTGAATACAGTTGGAGAAAATTATGAAACTGCTGACTGGATCCTCTACAAATTATGTTAT
The DNA here is from genome assembly GCA_028627135.1 of Pseudochirops cupreus. Lineage (NCBI taxonomy): Eukaryota > Metazoa > Chordata > Mammalia > Diprotodontia > Pseudocheiridae > Pseudochirops > Pseudochirops cupreus. The sequence continues at coordinate 82,965,938 of CM053580.1, forward strand.
GTAATCTTACCTGAATCCTGACTACAAGGCAATTCTTTTATCTCTCCCAAATTAACTGTTTTGCTCATCACAGTGGTTTTTCCCTCCTCAAACCTTCCTCTCTTGTTCCATCTACTTAGTTGAGAGCTCTGCCTCAAATTTCCCTAAAAAAAAAATTAGGTGATTTTTTGAAAGCTTCCTCTTCTTCCTCCTCAGCCCACATTGCTCAGGAACCTTCTGCTCTCATCCCCTCCTTTATAATTGTCTTACATGAAGAGTTGGACCTTCGTTTTGTCAAGGCTAACCACTCTAAATGCATGTAATCTCATTCCAATCTGTTTTTGGTGGCAAACCCCCTTTTCTCAATTATTTTGTCTCTGTTTAATGACTGATTTTCTGTTGCCTATAGATGTGTCCATCTCTCTCTCTGTCTCTCTCTCTCTCTCTCTCTCTCTGTCTCTCTCTCTCCACACACATACACACATATGCACACACACACACACACACACACACACACACACACACACACACACACGACAACCTCCTTGATCTGTTCATCCCCACTAGCTATTGTCCAAAATCACTGCTCCATTTTGTGCCTAAACTTCTTGAGAAGGCCACCTACATTTAATGTTTATGTCTCCTTTTCTCTCACTCTATTCTTAACTCTAGCTAAAGTTTGGCTTCTTACATCATCATTCACCTGAAACTGTTCTCTCCAAAATTACCAATGATCTCCAAATAAATAATTCTAATAGCTTTTTAAAACCTGCATTCTTCTTGATATTCCTAAAGTCTTTGATGATGCTAATCACCCTTTTTTCTTTGATACTCTTCTCTCTAAATTTTTCAGGACAATATTCTAGCCTGACTTTATTCCTATGTCTTACTGCTTCTCAGTTTATTTTGCTGTTCTTTAGTCCTAGGGTACATCTGTTAATGGTGGCTATCCCAAAACAATCTGTACCTGGATACTCTTTTCTTCTTCTTCTATATTATTTCACTTGGCAAACTCCTCAACTTCCATGGTTTTCATGATTAACTCTATGCTGAGGATCCTCAGATCTACATATCTGACCCAAACTTTCCTTCTAACTTCCAGGCTTACAATCCCAGCTGCCTAATGAACATCTCAAATTGTCTGTTCAATAGCTATTTTAAACTCGTATTGAAAACAACTAATTTTCTTCCCTTTTCCCCAAATCTTACAGCTTCACAACATTCTTATAATCAAGGCACCATCATCCCCCTTGTCATTCAAGCTCAGAACCTAGGTGTTCTACCCATCTTTTCAATCTTGTTTACCTTCCATCTTCAATCTGTTTCCAAGGCCTTTGGATTTCACATCTGCTACTCTCTCAAATATGCTCCTCTCTCCCCTCTGACACTGGTATCATGCTAGTACATTTTTATGATGTCATACCTGGACTATTGCAAGAGTCAGCTAGTTGGTCTCCTGCCACAAGTCACTCTCTCCTCCAATTGATCCTCTACTCAGCTCTCAAAGTAATCTTCCTAAACTGCAGTTCTGACCATGTCCCATCCTCTCCATTCAAAAAAAAAAAACAACTAGTGTCTCTCTTTGCCTCTTAGATCAAGTATAAAATACAAAACTCTCTGTTTGACATTTAAAACCCTTCACAACCTTCTGTCACTCCTTTTCAGTCTTAATTATTTTAATATTCAGTATTTTTCCTCAATTTCATCTAAAAACAATTTTTAACATTCACTTAAAAAATAAGTTCTAAATTCTCTCCCTCCTGCTACTTCCCCCTCAATGAGAAGGCAAGCAATTTGATATAGTTTATACATGTGCAAAACACGTTTTCATATTAGTCATGTTGTGAAAGAAAAAATAAGCCCAAAAAAAAGAGAATTTTTTTTTTAACATGCTTCAACCTGCATTCAGGTTCCATCAGTTCTTTCTCTGGAAATGGATAGCATTGTTCATCATAAGCCCTTCAGAATTGTCTTGGATCATTGTATTGTTGAAGATTGTTGTCATTCACAATTCATTGTCATATAATATTGCTGTAATTGTGTACAATGTTCTCCTGGTTCTGCTTATTTCATGAAAGTCTTTCCAGGTTTTTCTGAGAGCATCCTACTCATCATTGCATATAGTACAATAGTACTCCATCACAATCACATACCAAATTTGTTCAGACTGTCCCCACTTGATGGACATTCTTTAAATTTCCAATACTTTGCCACTACAAAAGGAGCTGCTATAAATGTTTTAGTATGTATAGGTCCTCTTTTTTTTTTTATCTCTTTGGGATAAAGACCTAATAGTTGTACTGCTGGGTCAAAGGTATGCATGGTTTTATATTCCATTGGGAATGGTTCCAAATTGCTGCTCAGAATGATTTAATCAATTCACAACTCCCTCAATAGCTTGTTGGTATCTCAATTTTCCCACATCCCCTCCAACATTTGTCATTTTCCATTTTTGTCATATTAGCCAATCTGATAGGTGCAAAGTGGTATTTCAGAGTTGTTTTTAATGTGTATTTCTCTAATCAATAGTAATTTAGAGAATTTTTCATATGATTATAGATAGCTTTGATAACTTAATCTGAAAACTGCCTGTTAATATCCTTTTATCATTTATCAATTGGAGCATGGCTCTGATTTTTTTTCTAAATTTGACTCAAGTTCCTATATATTTGAGAAAAGAGGTGTTTATCAGAGAAATTTGCTGTGAAAATGTTTTTACAATCATAATTACTGTGTGTATTTCCCTACACTCACTTTCCCCTGCATTCTCTCTCCTCTTACCTTGTTCATTCTCAAAAGTGTTCTGCTTCTGATTACTTCCTCCCCCAACCTGCCCTCCCTTCTATAAGTCCTCCCCCTCCCCTTTGTTTATTCCCTTCCCTTTCTACTTTTCTATAAGGCTAAATGGATTTCTAAATGCAGCTGAATGTGTATGTTATTCTCTCTTTTATGTAATTTAAATGAGAATAAAGTTGAAGTGCTTTTCCCTCCTATATCTTCCCATATACTGTAAAAGGTCCATTATATATCTCATATATGAGATAATTTACCTAATTTTACCTCTTAGGAGTTACACATATCCTTCCACATAGGCATATAAATAATTTCATCTTATTGAATCCTGTATTATTTCCCTTTCCTGTTTTATATTTTTTTATTCTTCTCATGAGCCTTGTATTTGAAAGTCAATTCTTTTTTTTTTATTCAGCTCTAATCTTCATCAGGAATGCTTGAAAGTCATCTATTTTATTAAATGTCTACATGTTCTTTTGAAGAATTATACTCCATTTTACTGGGCAGATGATTCTTCATTACCATCTGAGCTCCTTTACCTTCTACAACATAACATTCCAAGCCCTATAATTATTTCATGTAACAGCTTCTAAATTTTGTGTTATCCTGACTGTGGCTCCACAATGTTTAAATTATTTCTTTTTGGCTCCTTGCAATATTTTTTTTTCCTTGGCCTGGGAGCTCTGGACTTTAACTGAAATATTCCTGTGAGTTTTCATTATGAGACTTCTTTCAGGAGGTGATCAATGGATACTTTCAATTTCTATTTCACTCTCTTCTCTGGTTCTTGAGTATCAACACAGTTTTTCTTGATAACTATTTAAAAGGTTATGTCTAGACTCTTTGTTCTGTCCTTAGGTTTCAGAAAGGGTAATAATTCTTAAACCATCTCTCCTGTTTTCCTGTTGAATTGTTTTTCAAATGAAACATTTCTCATTTTCCTCTTTTTTTCATTCTTTTGGCTTTTGTTTGCTTGTTTCTTAAGGTCTCATTGATTGATTAGCTTCTACGCTGCCTAACTCTAATTTTTAAAATGTTCTCTTTGGAGAAATTTTATTCCTCTTTTATCATTGGACATATTGCTTGTTTGTTTTAAGTGTTATTTTCTTCAGTATTTTTTATGCCTCTTTTACCATGTTGTTGACTTTTTTTTTCATGATTTTCTTATATCACTCATTTCTTTTTCCAATTTTCTTCTATTTCTCTTATTGATTTTTAAAATCTTTTTGACATCTTCCAGGAATTTTTTTTTAGGTCTGAAATCAATTCAGTTTTTTCCTTTGAACTTTAGATGTGGCAGTTTTGACTTTATTCTCTCCTTCTGAGATTGTGGTTTGGTTTTCCCTGTTACCTTAGTAAATTTGTATGGTCGAGTTCTCTTTTTGTTGTTGCCTAATTTTTCCAGAATATTTCTTGATGTTAAAATTGAGCTTTGCTTCTGGGGTACTTTCCCAAGCTTGGTTGTTTTTTTTTTTTTGAGTTTTTTTTTGTGCAGCTATTTTCAAAGCTAGTCTTGGGGGCATGTAAAATCTTAGTTTCTCCAAGGTGGTATGATATAAGGAGAGGTGTGTTTACTGTTCTCCTGATCACTTCACTGGTCTGTGAGCAACTACAAGTACTCTCTTCCACCCTGGAACTATGACCAGGGTTCCCTCTCCCTGTGGCCACAAGTTTTGACGTGCTAATGCTCAATCTTGCCCTGTGACTGCAACTGTGGATCTACATGTAGACAATGCAACAGAGTTCTGTACTCAGTGTGAGTAAAGGGACTCCTATGATGTCCTTCTGATCAGTTGTCTGGCTTCCTTACTATTTTTGGTTTGAGAGCTCTGGAATCTACTGCTGCAGCTGTTGAGTCAGTTAGCCCTAAGGCCTGTTACTGGTTTGCTGGGACACAGCCCATACTCCACTCTTACCTCAGTGAAACAGAAATTTTCTGCTGAATTTCTATGTTTTCTTGGGATGAAAAATTTTTTCACCCACCCCATTTTTTTGGTGGGTTCTGTTGCTCCAGGGTTTGTTTTGAGGTATTACATGAAGTTGTTTAGAGGGGAATGTGGGAGAACTCAGGTGAGTCCCAGCTTTTTATCTCCAATTTTGGCTCCACATCCCAAAAAATGAGGATTTTTTCGACATCTTACTACATACTCTTCATACAACTGTGACTGCCTTGCTGTTGTTCCTTTCATAAGCTACTTTGTCTCCCACCACTAGATATTTCTGTTGGCTGTCTCCTATGCTTCTAATTCTCTCCTTCATCATCTTTTCTTTCTGGCCTTCCTTGTTTCATATAATTTTCAGCTCTCACTTAATTTCAAGACTTCCTCTCTATTGATTATTTCTAATACATACATACATGCATATATGAATACATAAATACATGCATGTATATATCTATATGTAGATATAGCTAGCTAGCTATATCTGTACATATGTGTTTTTAAAATTGCTCTTTTCTTGTTTTCTCACTCATTGGTCTGTGAGCTCTTTCAGAGCAGGGACTATCTTTTTGCCTTTTAATTTTCATATCCCCAGAGTTTAACACAGTGCCCAACATATAGTAGACTTTAAAAAAAATGTTTATTGATTGACTTGATGAGTTAAGGACTACTAGAAATGAAACTGGACTTAATGATCTTTAATATCTTGCCCATTTTTTATGATTTTGGATTAAATTTCCCTGCTTTTGTTCCCCTATTTTAAAAATACAAATGAGTAAGGTATTATGAAGTAAACAACATAAAGTACTTGAAATGTCTTGAGCTTCTCTCAAGAAAATGCTTTAAAAAAAGCTTTCAACTCTAACTTTCTTCTGTTTATGTTCTCTCTCATCTCAATAATAAGTGGATTTCCTCAGTGGTGTATTGCTATTCATTACTATACTTTGCATAAACAACAACATATCCAAAAATTCTTAAGAGCTACACAACAAAGGAGGAGAAAAAAAAAGATTATGTGTCCATTGCAATGGTAGAAAACAAATATCCTTGCTACTATTGGTAACCAACCTGGCCAACTCAATGGATATATAATATCAATGATGTGGGTTTTCCTTCTAATAAAACAACTAGTCAATTTTGCTATTTATTTTACATAGCTATTCTTCATATCCTGCTGAAAATCTACCCTGTGAATACATCCAATATGCCATGTTTTCCTAACATTATTTTCAGATTCCAATATGTGGGTATTTCAATAATTTCTCCCCATTTCCTTTATGCCACTGTCCAATATTAAAAAAAAATCTTTTTCCTACAATTCTCTGATGATATATTTTACCTAACATGCATACTCCCTCCTTTTTAATATGTTATAGCTTGCTTACAACCACCATGTGATTTCCCCCTGTTCATTGTGAGATACCCAACCTCCCTACTTCAGAAATTGTAGTTCTTGACTTGAACTATCAGAATATATGTTAAAAAATAGATCTTTCATTGTCAAGGCTAAAATCATTAAAAGAAGTATGCAATTTTTTCAGAAACAATGTAGTCTGCTTCACTCCTTTTCTGTATGTTCTAAGCTCATTGTCTACTTTAACCAAAAAACAGAAAGATAAACATTGGAGGTTCAATCAATCAATATTTATTAAATACTTACTATGTGCCAGGAAATGTGCTAAGTGTTAGGGTTATAAAAGGAGGCAAAATTAAGTCACTGATCTTTTTTTGAAAATTAATTTATTTACTTTTAGTTTACAACATTCAATTCCAGTATCCCTTGAGTTTCAAATTGTCTCCCTCTCTCTCTCCTCTCGCCTTGTCCCCATGGCAGTATGCATTCAGATATAGGTTCTACAAATACCTTCACATTAAACGTTAGTCTAGTTATATAGAAGGATTATAGCCAATGGAGTGAACAATGAGTAAGAAGGGATAAAACAAAAGAGAAAGTAAGAGAGACAAACAGACGCACAGAGAGAGAGAGAGAGAGAGAAAGAAAGAGAGAGAGAGAAAGAGTAGTTCCCTTCAAACTGTATTCAGACTCTAGTTCTTTCTCTGGATGTAGATATACCTAGTCACTGATCTTAAGAAGCTAAAAATCTAATGGAGAAGACAATATGCAAACAAATGTATAATGCAAATTATATTTAGCATAAATAGGAACTAATTAACATAAGGAAGGCACTTAAATTGAGGGACTGGTAATGGGTTGTTCATCTAATTGCATATAGCTTTCTGGACAATGGATATTATTCTTCTATTTGTAATTTTGAAAAAAAAAGTAATTAGAAAAAAACCATTTTGTTTTATTATGAATCTAACAGGAGTTTCTTCCATGTTTTGTGACTTGATATGATCATTAAAATGTCTTCCATAACTGCATAAATTGAGAGAATCTCACTGTAGATAAGGAGCCACTCTACCATTTGATCTTTGAATTGGACATCTGTAATGGCAGCAAAGAAAAGTTTTATTATAAATCAGAGACTTCTTAAAATTGTTTCTATTGTTAAAACTTTCAAAAATTTTTGTGTGGTGACATTTGCTTGGGAGATAGATATCTTAGTGGCAGAGAGCCTGTATGGTAGCATTTTTAGTTCTGGTGTCTCTGGTGATTTTCCTATAGAAATAAAACAAAACAAATGGAATAAGTAAAGTGATCTCCTGTATTGCCTACTCTTCTTAGTGGAATATCTTACTACTGGAAAAATTGGGGTTTGTTACAGAATATTTGTGAAAGTCTATGTGTTTTCCCCTCACACTTTCATCAGCAAAGCTGTCTTTATATGCTCAGGATATTCTCATAATATTTTGGAATGTTGGCTTATGGGTTGGTAGTTACTGATATTCTCTAGCAACATATTTTTGGTAACAATATGAAACATGAGTTTTCCCTGAGTACTTAGTATCTTTCCCTCTATTTTATTCTTTGAGAGTCAAAAACTTATTGCTTTCTAATTGTTATTCTCTCTAGCATGGATCTACTCTTTGTATACGTGATCTTGTCTACTTGCTTTTATCACACACATCATATATATAAATGTGTATATGTATGTATAATGAACATATGATTGGGTTATAATATATAAATATTACATATAACATATGTAAGTATAAATATATATGGTATTGCATATATAAAGGAGAGGTTAATTTCTACTTCTTCATTATGCAAACCAGAGGATGCATTGTTAGAGTTTGAATAGAGTGTCTATATAATCTTTGAGGGTATTGAAAAATTGTCTTGTTTTGGATAGATATTTTTCATCTATTTTCTATTGTTCTACTTTTATCCTTAAATGCCTTTAGGATGCCTTTGATTAGCTGAATATCACTGCTTAACTAGCAGATCAAGTGTTTACTGGTAGAAGATATTTTTTAGGCTATTTTTTGCTCAATATGAAAATTTACTCACATGCTTAGAGTTCTTTGTAAATTGTCATCATCAGAGACTTGCTACTTAGGTTTTTCCATGAGAAGAACTTTTGACCGAGATTCACAAGGTTTGCTTTGATACTTCAATCAACTCATTCATATGAGTTCTCCCTCCAGTGGTCATAAAACATTCAGCTAAACATTTTTTTAAACATAAGGAAGGTAATTTCCCCACTACTAAAACACTAATCACATTTTAAAAATGTAGAATTATATAGGTTGCAGTGATTTACTGTAATACCATGTACTGAGGAAATCTGAAAGGAAGCACCCTAAAAACCATTCCTCTCCAACTCATAAAATTTGACAATGATTGGCCAAAAGAGGGCCCTTCTTTTAATCAGTTATAACAAAATAACAAAGTTGAGAGAAAGGCCTGGCAGCTCTACTTTTCCCTACTTCTTCCATCCCAGAAGTTGTTCCCAGTGCTGATGAGAACAGCTATATTCCTGGTATATTGAGTTAAGAACTCTGAAATCATTTTACTGGAGAAACAATATAATAAGTGATTTTTTGGTAAAATTAAAATGGTATTATAAGTAGCATACATCAGTTACATTATGGGTTAAAAGAACTTTTATGACTGAACCCGAGTTTCTAAGAACTATTTCTATAATCATGTCTAAGAAGAAATATAATTAACTTCTAAAAATTAGCTTCCAAATTATGAATCACAATTGAAAAATAGTTATGCTCAGGAAAGATCCCATGCATTAGGGGAATAGGTGGTTTCTTAAGTGGTGTATTCCAGGAAGGCCTTGTTAGGCCCAAATACATCTCTTTCTAAATAGTCACTGATACCTGAAGTTTCATATTTTGCCTCTATAGCTTATGGATACAACAGAATGATTGTTCTTAGAGCTGGAAGAGATACTACAAATACATATTTGGAACATCTTCCAATTTCTGACTGCCTTATACCACTCTGAGCCTTCTTTTTTCCCATGTGAAAAATGCAGAAGACTCAGAAATGTTGACTCAGATATGTGATGTTAAGATCAAAACTGAACAGAGACTATTATTAGAGTGCACCTAGAAGAAACAGTGAATTGTAGGACACTAGACCTTAAGACTGCATTAGAATACATCTGATTTCTGTCATAACCACAAACCAATATCATTTGATTTTACTCTGGCTGGAATACACTCACCACATACCACAGAACTGACTGCAAGGAAGTACACTGAGCCTGTTCTTGTTACTCTTTCACAGTGAAATTGTGAAGAGATTGAGATTCACTCTCAAACATTCTTCAACCATCATTTTTAGGAATCAAAGTCAACTCTGCCTGTAACAAAGTTCTCCATTCTCACACCTGATTCCTGACTTCAGCACTGGATACACTTCTATCAATTCATTTAAAAGAAAAGGATGAGGACTGCATCTGATATTTCATTGGTATTAGGAAGTTCTAGTTCAGAAAATACTCTCTTCTAATGAAGGATGGCATTTCTTTTTTTTCCTGCAAACCTATAACTTAGACAGTTTCCTAGAGCACTGAGAGATTAAATTATTTGCCCACATAGCAAGTATGTCAGAAGCAGAATTTGAACCTTGGTGCTCCTGTCATCAAGACCAGCTCT
>CM053580.1:82976171-82992377 GCA_028627135.1 Pseudochirops cupreus
GTGAATGAGGAAATTGTTGGATATAGCTTTTCAGAAAACAAGTTTAAACAGGAAATGAAGGTTTCCTATCCAGAATAATGTGTCCCAGACTGGACCTGGGCATTGGTTCCTCATTCTGTTTTATTTACTTGTAGTTTATTTGTTTGAGACAGATATTGGCTTAATTTGAACAGACGGATTAATGTTTTAGATGTCATTTACGCACAAGCTATTTTGTATTTGTTAGAGCTACTCACCATATCCTCCTATCAATCCATGTACTGAATTGTCTATTCAAATCAATAGTGTGTTCTGCATAAAAATATATGGCAGGATATGGTAATTCAGCTCAAAGATAGGTAATACTTTCAAATCCTACTAAACATTTTCCGTGTTAGCTGGACTTTGGCAGTGGGAAAGCCTATTTGCCTTTTTTTCTTGGTTATAGTAAGAGTAAACATATTTTTTTTAAATAAAGACATTTCAACTTGATATTCATTATACTTTGAGTTTCTTCTATTCACCTTTTCCAAACAGGCACAGAGTGTATAATCCACTATAGTTACCTTGATTTTTGCTGGTTTTTATTCCCTAAATCCAGAGAACAATTGCTTTGGGAAGGGAATTCGCCGCTTCCAGGATCTAGTAATGAGGTATATTCCCAGATTCATCATGCTAAATGGTAGCATCATTTATCTGATGAGTAAATACAAAGTTATCAATGAAAAAAAACACAATAGGTGTAAATCTCTAGATAATAAAGTAAAAAAAAAAACCTACATAAGCCAAATTCTCAGACTTATAGGCAACAGATTAAACTGTTACAAACCTTGGGGAGACAGTCCCTTGAGAATTAACCAGGGTGTGGGAAGATTACACCCCTATTTGCCTATGGGAGTAAAGCATCCTTCTTGATAAATTCCTCACTTCCTTGATCCACTCAAAAGACAGAAAAAATGTGGGCCTTGGAGATATAACAAAATGAAAGTAAAATGATAATCTGCAAAGGTTGCTCATGTCATTTTCTTGGTCGCTCATAAAAGATTAGCCTGTGACAACACCAAAATCCAATTAATGATTAATTCATTCATTCATCATCTTCTTCTTCCTCTTCCTCTTGTTCTTGTTCTTCTTGTTATTGTTGTTGTTGCTGTTGTTCTTCTTCCTCATCTTGTTGTTGTTGTTTTCGTTCTTCTTCTTCTTCTTCTTCTTCTTCTTCTTCTTCTTCTTCTTTTTCTTCCTCCTCTTCCTCCTCTTCTTCTTCTTCTTCTTCTTCTTCCTCCTCCTCCTCCTCCTCCTCCTCCTCCTCTTCTTCTTCTTCTTCTTCTTCTTCTTCTTCTTCTTCTTCTTCTTCTTCTTCTTCTTCTTCTTCTTCTTCTTCCCTTTCTCCTTCCATGGACAAAACATGATGATGGTTTTGTATTCAAAGAATAATCTTTCAAGCCCCATGTGAACTCTACTTTTCCTTTCAAAAAATTCCAAAGGAAAAAGGAACTTAATCAGCAGTGAATTTTGAAGTCAAATTGATCTCATTTGCTTCAGTTTGAGCTTCTCTTAATGTTTCCAAGACCTCCTGAAGAGCAGATGTCACCAACAACCAAAATTATGCCATTTCCATTCCAAACACAGAACTGAAAAAAAGATTTACTTTAAACAGAAAATTATGTAAAAAGGCAAGTGCCCAATAATGACAGTGAAGTCACCACTTGGACTACTCCAACTTGAAAAATGGATGTTGGCGATGATATGGGCTAAGAGGTTGAGGATATCAGAAGGGTCAAATCTAAAGAATATTTGGTCATTTTCTTAGTGTAATTTAAATTATTTAATCATTTCTGGATCACAACTATAGATATTCCCTAACTTTCAGGTTTGATGTCATTTGAAAGTCAGTTTAGAATTTGAAATATATCCTTTTAAAAAAAAATAGAAATTCTATTAAAAATGGTGGTTAAGTTCCCAGACCATCTCTCAGAAGCTTATTTTACCTATATACATTAATAGAATACATTTGCTACTTTAAAACCTGTAGAAATACTACATTTATAATACAAATAAACAGAAATATATAATTGATAAAGAAATGGGTTTTTTTTGTGTGTGTATGTTTTGCAGCAAATGTAGTCTAATTAAAAGGGGAAATGACCTGAGGATGGGCAATATCTAGTGACAAGTTCAAGGAGCCATAGGAAATTGATAAAGGAAAAAAAAATAAATCAGAGAGTGCCACCTGATAAGAATGACCTTGACTTACAGCTGGAAGGGGAGCTATCATAGATCATAAGTTTAAAGGGGCATTAGAGATCATATAGACCAACCTCCTTATTTCACAGAAAAGGAAACTGAGAATAAGAGATGTTATATAAAAATAATAAAATCCCAGAGCTGGGATTTGACTCTATATTCTTTGACTCAAAAGTCAGGGCATTTTCCACAATAAGATACTGCAAATTGGGAAAAGGGGAAGGGAACAATAAGTTTGTCATAATTACTTAGATCTTTGCAAGAGAATTGCTTTGGGAAGGGATTTCTTTGTAGTTGTATTTTGTTTCTAGGGTTGTTGTTTGTTTGCATCCCTTGGTTCTTCAATAATATTTGACTTTTTTTAGGATTAAGAACTGCGTTCTTGTAAGAGGGGTTACTGTCAATAAGATGATGAATCTCCCTAATTTTCTGGGTGGAGTTTATAAGTTAGAGAATTTATAAAAGCACAGAATGTGTATTTAAGTAGACAAGCAGGCCCCTTTTGCATAGTGAGGGCCTCTGAAACATGTAACAAGTCTCAGTATTTGAAATCACAACTCCTTTCCTGGTGCTAAATCCCAGTGAAGTTTGCCAACTGACTAAATACCCAAAACAGTTTTCCAAACATCCAATTTGAAAAGCTACTTATGAAATGACAACATTAAGACAAATGGGTAGAACACCTTAAACAAATTTTCCATAGGTCTCACTTCAAAAATATATTTGAGAAAAAGATATGAGCCTAAACAGTGCAGTGGAAACATTAGGAATATTGGTAAAAATCTACAAACCCGAACTACAACCATAACAACAAAAAGAAATAGTTAAATGAGATGATCAAATCACAGTTGAATTATTAAGTGTATTTGGCATCAGAAATGGAAATAGGTAACAAAACTCATTTATGAATATTGGACAATTCAGACCACACCTAACCAGCAAAAGTGCAAGACCGTTGTTGAAAAGGGCATATGTTAGCTAGAGCAATGAACCCTAAATGACTGAACAACAGCAATAACTATTATTGTTGTTATCAAAGGTTCTTCCATCAGGAAAATATATTTATTTACATGGTCTGTGAATAGTATTTTTTATTTATAGATATCCTATTGCTTTCAGCTTAATGTGATTGTAAGAAATTGAGACTTTTAATCCCCCTCATATCTTCCTAGCAAATGAACATTGATGTCTTCCTATTAAAGTGAATATCATACTACATATAGTGATTGAGACTGTAGCCAAGAAACTTACAGAGATGATTCAAACTACTGATAGCCTGTATATTTGAGATAATCATGTTAAAGGACTATTGTTGGTGAATTTGGAAAGGCAGCCTCTACTTCCTATCAATTTCATCACATTTTAAGGGTCCTTGACAGCCTTCATTGCAATATATTGTGAGAAATCCTTGGGTCCTACAGCAACTCAGTTAATGCCATCAGCAAAGATGTGAAACGCTCTGTAATGTTAAACCAGTTAAAGTGGATCAATATGGATACTGGTAATATAAACTCTCTGGCATATGAGAAATGCCATGAAGATACAGACAGAGTTGATGATATTGTGCTACTGAATGACTCTCCATAATAAAAAAATAAAAATAAAAATAAAAAACACCTGAAAAAAGGGGCAATCAATCTCATGGAAATCCCTTTAGATGTTTCAAAATAGGATAGAAATATTTCTGTCTGTGATGATCTTACAATAGCTCCTTAAAGATGACTAACTCATATATACAGGCTAGCTTAAAGGCTGTTCTCCCATTAGTTTTCCAATTACTGTCTGAGAGTGCATCTATTCAACTCAATCAAGACTGGACATTGACTAAGCTGGAAGTACTTTATAGGTAGGTTGAGAACCAAGGCAAAATCATGAAGTAAGGGAACTTGCTTTCAGGTTTCTATCTTCTCCCATTTCAATGCCCCGTTTCCACCTTGTTCAATGTCCTTTTCCCCATATACAAACAAATCTACTATTTTCAAGTTCTATTAAGAGTCATCATGGTGTAGTAGAAAGAGCACACGGCTAGAAGTCATGCAAATTGAATTCAAATTCTAGGTCTGACTGTCATTAACTATGGCTCTATGGGCAAGTCATGGTCTTTGATCTTTGATCGTCTTTGTCTGTAAAATGGGGATGGTAATATTTTTATGCTAACCATATTATAAGGTTATTAAAGGAAAGAATGAAGTTCATAAACATTAAACCAATGTCAGAAATTATTATTATTCATACTTATCTAAATCTATATCATCTCTCAATTACTGCATTATATTAGAAAGTATCTCAAAAATTAATTCCTACTGTGTATTACTCTTCTCCATTAAGTTACTTTAATTTTAAGGAAGAGAATAATCCCTTAACAGGAACAAATCTCAAGGCAAGTGTTAAGACATCAATGTCCATTTGGTGGGGACATTTTGTAGGGATAGGAATCCTTCTCAGTTTATTGTAAATCACATCAAGTTGAAAGCAGTAGAATATCTGTAATTAAAGAAGATACTATTCACAGACCATGTTAATGAATTTTTGTGTGTGTGATGGTAGAGCCTTTGATAATAATATTAATAGTTATTATTGTTGTTAAATTGTTTAAGGTTTATAAAGAGTTTTTACCACATCTTTGGAGGCTTCTTCCTCAATTATCAGTACAATTATTGGGCTAGAATTGCAGAAGGTGGCTTACTACTACTTTCTACTAGGGGTTTCAGGGTTCTAATGATAATCCTGGGGGAATAAGGTTTATAGCACTTTGTTTCATAACCCTCCATCTGATATAATTCTCATTAATAAACAAGGAGATGTCATTAGCTTCTAGGAAAAAAATATTTATGAGGCAGTTACAGGAAGGACAATTGTTTAAAAAGTCCAAAAGTTATTTTAATAAAATACATATTTTCCTTTACTACAAATCTTCAAGAAAGATCTAATTAAGATGCTGAATAAATTAATATTATTTTAACATCTAAAGTTATTATATATTGATAACTAGGAAATCATCTTGTCCAAACCTTTGACTCTACATATGATGAGGTTAAGGTCCAGAAAAATGACTTTTTCCAAGGTCCATAGTAGAAAGAAAGAATGAAAGAATGGAAAGAAGGAGGGATAAATAATAAAACATTAAAATGAGTGGAAGAAAAAGAAGACAATTTTAAAAAGGAGATGCAAATGGGACAATTTTGCTGGACCATATTAAATTTAACATAAGTTTTCAATTAACTGTGTAGATAAGAAACTTATGATTTTGTATACACTGAAAAGTTTGTCTTTATATTTTAATTCATAATAAAAATAAAATAAAAATAAACAAGGCAGACTTTGGTTACTTTTTTACATTCTGATAAAACCACATCTCTGATAATTTCTTAATTATGAGGCAGCATGTCATAGAAAAGAAATTGAGGAAGAATAGAACATTCAGAAAATAATAGCCATAATGTTAGGAGAAATACAAATCTTGAAATCTGAGGATTGGCTGAATAAAGTAACAATGTTTACCTCAGGTAAGAGGAGACTTATGGGAAAAGAATTATTCTTTGCATATTTGAATATTGATAATATTAAAGAAAAAAATCTGTTTTTTTCTACTCTATGGCAGAGAGGACAACTAAAATGAACGTGTAGAAAATAAAAGACAGTTTTGGTTATATATCAGTAGATATTTCTGAACAATTGGAGCTGTCAGAAAATGAGACAATCTATAATCTACCTCAAGAAGGAGTGAATTCCATGATTATGAGGTTTTTCAATTGGAAACTGGGAGGGAGTAAGTGTTGGATATAGTTATCATTCATCCAGAGATGTTGTAAAGCGTCCATACAGAGATTGGGCTAGCTGATCTCTCAATACCCTGAATCTATTATCCTATTAATAAGTGGAAAATTGATAAGGTTTCCAGGCAAAGAGAATAGCATGAACATAGGCAAGAGTAGACAATGAACCAATGACTGAGAGTTGGTGAGCACTCATATTGTTTTTTTTTAATTTTCACATTAGTCATGTTGCATAGAATTGTAGCAAATGTGAAAAATAATGAGAAAGGGGAAAATAAAACAAAACAAAAATAAAACAAGACAAAAAAGAAAATAGTCTGCTTCGTTCTGCATCCTGACTCCATAGTTCTTTCTCTGCATGTGACTGGCATTTTCCATTGTGTGTCCTTTGGAATTATTTTAGGTCCTTGCATTACTGAGAACGGCTAAGTCTATCAAAATCAGTTCTCGTATACTGTGGCTGCTACTGTGTACAATATTCGCCTGGTTCTCTCATTCAGAATCAATTTTATATGAATTGATTATATGAATATGAATCTTTCCAGGTTTCTCTAAAGTCTGCCTGTTCAACATTTCTTATAGCACAATAGTATTCTGTTACATTCATATACCACAATTTGTTTAGCCATTCTGCAATTGATGGGCATCCCCTCAATTTCCTGTTCTTGTCCGCCACAAAAAGAGCTGCTATAAATATTTTTGTACATGTGGGTCCTTGACCCATTTGTATGGTAGGTCTACAGCCTTAGACATAGTATAGGTGGGTCAAAGGGTATGAACATTTTTATAACCCTTTGGGTATACTTCTGAAGCACTCTCCAGAATATTTGGATCAGCTCACAGCTCCACCAACAATGAATTAGCCTTCTAACTTTCCCACATCTTCTCCAACATTTATCATTTACCTATTTTGCCATGTGAACCAATCTGATAGGTCTGATGTGGTACCTCAGAGTTGTTTTGATTTGCATCTCTCTAATCAATAGCAATTTAGAGCATTTTTTTTCATATAACTATAGATAGTTTTGATTTCTTCATCTGAAAATTGCCTGTTCATATCCTTTGACCATTCATCAGTTGGGAAATGACTTGTATCCTTGTAAATTTGATTCAGTTCTCTTAGAAACAAGACCTTTATCAGAGACATTGGTTGTAAAAATTCTTTCCCAGTTTTCTGCATCCCTCAGAATCTTGGTTGCATTGGCTTTGTTTTTGAAAAAAAAATTCAATTTAATGTAATCAAAATTATCTGTTTTGTATTTCATAATGTTGTCTGTCTCTTGTTTGGTCAAAAATTCCTCCATTCTCCATAAATCTGACAGATAAACTATTTCTTCCTCCCCTAATTTGTTTGTAGTTTCAGCCTTTATACCTAGATTGTGTACCTATTTGGATTTATTCTGGTATACAGTTGTCAGACACTGGTCTATGCGCAGTTTCTGCCATACTATTTTCTAGTTTTCCCAGCAGGCTTTGTCAAACAATGGCACTCATAATTCTTTGATAGAAAATGAAAAAGGAAAGAGAAAAAGGCCAGAGAAATAAGCTTAAAGCAAAACATGTACACAGAGACCAAAGAAAGAGCTATTTTGAGGTAAAGTGTTTTGCCAGTGTCCAAAGCTGCAAAGAAGTTAATTAGAATTATCCAAAATAATTCAATGGATTGGGCAAAATGAAGGTTATTGTTAACCTTGTCTAGTTCAGATTAAGCTTAGCAATCAGTGAAGAATCTACACTGTAGGAATACAGCAGGGAATAGAAGAAGCAGGTGTAGATCACTGATAATGCCAACAAAAAAGAAAAAAAAGTTTTATAGCTTGAAAAACTACCTGAATCTGTGAAACGTTTGTTTTTTTTTTTATTCTGTTTCGTTTATTTTAAGGAAGGAAAGTAACTGTGACACAGGTCATTCAGTCACTCATCAACCATTTGCTAAGTACCTACTGTGTGTCAGGCTTTGTGGTAAGCTTTAGGGATAAAATAAAAATAAAAAAGACAGTTCCTAAATTCAAGGAGTTCAGTCTAATGGGGGAGATGACATTAAAATCTCTCTCTCTCTCTCTCTGTCTCTATCTATCTAATGTGTGTGTGTGTGTGTGTGTGTGTGTGTGTGTGTGTGTGTGTGTGCATGTGTGTGTTGGAACATTACTTCATTTTTGGTGGAATTGTGAACTGCTCCAACCATTCTGGAGAGCAATTTGGAACTATGCCCAATTGACAACCAAACTGTACATACCCTTTGTTCCAGCAATACCATTGCGAGATCTATATACTGAAGAGATCATAGAAAAGGGGAAAGGACCCACATGTACAAAAATATTTATAGCTGCTCTTTTTGTGGTGGCAAAGAATTGGAAATTGAGGGGATGACTATCAATTGGGAAATGACTGAACAAATTGTAGTACATGAATATTAATGGGATGTTATTATGCTATAAGGAATGATGATCAGGCAGATTTTAGAAGAAAAAAAAAACCTGGAAAGACTCACATGAACTGATTCTGGCCATAATTATTTTAGATAATTATTCTTAACTTCTTTGTAGCTTTGGATACTGACAAAACTCTTTACTTCAAAATCATTTTTTTAATTTTTTCTTTCTCCTGTTTTTTCCCTTTTGTTCTGATTCTTCTTTCACAGCCTGACTTATATGGAAATACTTTTAAAATGATTGTACATGTATAACTGGTATCAGATTGCTTGTTGTTTGGGGAAGAGTGGAGGGAAGGGAGGGATGGAGAAAAATTCGGAGCTCAGAATTTTACAAAAATGAATGTTGAAAATTATCCTTACATATAATTAGGAAAAATAAGATATTATTAAGAAAAAAGAGTAAGAAACAAATGCATTTCAGGGCACTAAGACCTTTATATTAAATCAAATTTGGAAGATGCATTAGCTACTGATTCTGAACAACCCAAATCACTCTTTTATCTCATTCTAAAGTAGAAGGCACTAATGTACTTAAAGATTTACTGAATAGCCTAGATGCCTCAAAATATTTTCCCTAATTGCTAATGCTTTCACCAGCTTGAATGGACTAGACTTCACAGGTCAAGGCATTGTGTCCATGACCCTGAAATTAAAGTATATGTCTTTATTTGGAAGCAGCTCTGAAGGACTCTTCTATTGCATGGTATAGTCAAAGGAACACTGAACTTGGAGGCATAGATTTGGACCTTAGCTTTGACATTTATTAGTTGTGTGCTCCTAAACAAATAATTTCTTATCTCTGAACCTTAGTTTCCTTTTTTGTGATATGAGAATGTTTATAATATCTCAAGTTGGTGGTGGCTGAAACTCATACCTCTGGGATCCTAGGCTCCTAATTGGTGAGCATTCACTCAGATAAACCCAGATCCCACAATACCTCCTTTTCCATCTCCATATCATTTTTCCTATCCTCCAGGTTTTACATCTGACCTAAACATCAAGTTCATACTCTTGAGATCCTGACCTTATGATTAATGAGTTTTTAATTTATCTTACCGGGAACCAGACCAATCATGCCAATTCTTAGCTACCTCTTTGCATACTAAGCTCTCTTCCAGCACCCCATTCCAACTCTAGTTCTAAGAACATTTATTAATTTAATAATAATTTACTAATATTTACTAATAATAATTACTAAGAATAGTAATCACATCAAAAGTAACATTGCTGGAGTAATTATTTCAGTCATTATTCCTTCTAACTTTCAGTCATAAGACTAATCATCTTCCTGACCAAAACTACCCTATATGTGTTGTAGCCCCTTATTAGAAAGTAAACTGCTTGAATTTAGAGATTGCTTTTCTTGATTATATGTTATATAAGCAGGGCTTAACATAATGTAGATCAAATCAAAAGACTGAAAAATGAACAGAACTAGAAACATAAAATCCAAGGCCCTAATAATAGATCTGTCCCTAACTAATTGGATAGTCTAGGACAACATATTGAACATCTTGACTTCTCCAAGCTCAGAATGTCTAAGCAGGAAATCATTGTTTCATGGTTCTGAGTGTCTAGCAGAATGTGTACTCCTGGAAGATAGGTATTGACTTGTTTTCAATTTTGTGTCTCCAATGATGAGCACTTACAAGTTGCTTTAAGGGTTGCTGATAATAAAAAAAAAATGACAGATTAAGCGTTAAAATGGCAAATGTTATCTGACAAGGAGTCTATCATAAAGATGATAAACTAGAGAAGCCAGAGGATAGCCATAAGTAGCTGCAATTTTGGGAAGTTGAGTTATCAAGTCTTTTTTAAAGCACTTACTATATTCTATTTTCCATTGAAACCACTGAGGATGCAAAGAAAGGGAAAAACAAACAATTTAAACATAGCAAAATGACAACAACAACCAACCCTGCCCTCTGGGAACTGGAAGTCTAATAGGAAAGACAGCATACTTGGAAATATACACATATATATGTGTATATGTGTGTGTGTATATATATATATATATATATATATATAAATCATAATGATAAATGAGAGATATGAAATCCTAAATTATAAGCAAAAATATATTATTTCTCATTCTATATAATTCTAAAATGTAATCAATTCTTCATTAAAAATATCTTAGTGAATACAGAATTCAATTCTATTATTCTTTTCACCCTTATGACATAAGATTCACCAAGATATATAGGGTTATCCCTCAAAATGGAACTTTCAGGCAATACTCTCCTCATTTCTCTCACACAAACCCTGCTTAACCTCTTTAAAAAAGTGAAAATTAAAGTTATCATTTTGAATATATAAAGAGTTAATTCCCCTTGCACACTTACATACTTCCTTCAGTGTACTTCTCAGTACCCTTTGGAACTTATTTGAAAATATACAGGCAGTTGTTGAGGGGAAAAATGAATATAAATTACAATATTTCCTTTGAAGCTTCCTGAAAAGCTGCCAGCTCTACTTTATACATAAAATCTTAAAGTATAGAAGCTCCAGGAATTCCTGTTTAAATAAACTTTGAAAGTGTTTCTATGACTTTCTATCTGCAACCTACATTGTTGTTTTCCAAGACCACTTGGAAAATATCATCCTTTAGCCTCTAAAAATTTTGTCAAGAATTCTTGATTTTTTTTTTTGTTGAATATTGACTTTATCATTTATCAAAAAAGTAGACTTGAATGGGGTCAGTCAAATGGCTTGGTTAATTTTAATGCAGTTAGCATTTCTACACTTGACTGCCTTGGTCTATAATAATTTCCTGGATAAAGACAGACTGTTTGTTGAAATACTTTTGAGGTTCTCTTGTAATGGATTCATGGGATGCAAATATGAAAATGGATCTGTGTTCTTATTGATGAGGATGCTCCCTCCAGCAGTACATATCACAATCTATTCATGCCTGCATCTCTTTGATAATTCTTGTCCATGTCCTCCCCAAAGCTAAGAATAGATAGTCCATCAAATATTCTGACTTTCTTCCCTTTTCCTGTCATTATGAGAATGCTAGGGGAAGGTTCAGGCTTTCTATACTTCACTCTCTACTTGTGGGCAAGTCATCTTCTTTTCCATCACACTTAGTTTTGGTTATGTTCATTACCATTCTTGTTTGTAGTTCCTTATTAATTGTATGCTGCCATCTATGCTCACAATTACTCTATGCATCTCCATTACCTTGTGAATACTAGTTACTAGAAAATATTTTTATAATAATGACTTTCAGCTATATAATAATTCTGGTGGAATATTTGCATTAATAAAAGGAACCTTTTTCAGGGAGATGTTTGGAATATTTTTTTAAAAGGCAGGAATTTGCTAAGTGTGAGTAGGAGGTAAAGGGGTAGTTTGTGAGATAACTTCTTGATGTGTACTTTAATCTGAGGCATACCCTGGGGGGAAGAGGGGAAATTCTTGTGAGTTCAAACTTGCCACACAAATTGTTCTTCTTTGTCATTGTTCTGTAACCTTAATAAACCTGAATAAGCACATCAGGCTGAATGTCTGAGTAGGTTATAAAGTTCTAAATCTCCTTGATGGGGATGGTATCATTGCGTTTGAATAGAATTGTCATAATTTGACCAGAGGAAAGCAGGAGCAGAACTGGGAGCAGGCAGTTAGCATGAGTGAGAGAGGGGCATAAGGCTCGGGGGTGTTGATGCTTGCTGCATTGGTTATGTGTAACAACTTCTTGGTTGCTATGATGAATTTAGTTTTCTGTTGTTGGGATTCAGCTTTCTAGTGTTTGAATAAATGTTTTGGTTCTGTTTTCCATGTGGAGAGTCTGTTACATTTTGTTATTCAGAACTACACCAGCTTATTCATAGCTGTTATGGACTCTGTGAATATCACATTGACATTATAGTATTCCAGCTTTGCACTTGATTTAAAATATATTTTCAAAATGCTAAGAATTGAGACAACAAAAGTACTGCTTTCAAGGACAAAGATCAACATGTCTGTCTTGGCACCAATCTTTTTGTGCAAGTTATAAGCAATAGCAAAAGCATTTTGTTCATTGATGATTCAGAACACATTAAGACTAGTGATTGCTTTAGAATCTTTGGTAGCCTAACATTGGGAATCACTGTAGTAGGCTGGTACTATGGTAACAGGATTTTTAACAGTCTTCTCAAGCTAAGCTTTGGCATTTTCTTTTATCTTGGTCAAGATTATAGAAGATACTTCTGAATAAAAACTGTTGGTCTCAATGTAGTACTCCACTTAGACCTTAGACCTGCCTGCATCATTCATCACTGTTAAAAGTCAGTGCTTCATATCTGACTGCACAACTCGATCATCAAATCTGTGACTAAGCAAACATTTGGCATCAAAGAATGTATTGGTTGCATTCATTACAACTTGGTTCTTTGTAGCATCACTGATTACATATCCTGTTAGTAAAGGGGATGTTTCTTAGGGTGGCCCTGTTTCCTTGATCGTTAGCCATGATCTCTGCTTTCCCCTATTGGAATACTTCCACACAGAAATAAGTACTGCAAAGACCAATGCCAACTGCCCTCAGGCACGGTTTCTGGATTGTCTGGATGATAGCTGATTGACGCAGAGCAAGAAGGGCTTGCTGCTGCACTGAGTAAATCTCAATTATAATTCCCCCCAATATTCCATTTGGATCTGTTGTCGTTTCTTTACCATTCTGTTAGCTTTCAATATTTTTAAAAAATATTATTAAATCTACTGCAGAATTCTCCAACCATGTAAATATCATTGATATGAAATTCACTTTAGATTTTCCTTTAGGTATTTAGAAATTATGACACTTGATACATATTTAATTAATATTGACATGGTTTTTCCTTTTATTCCTTTTAGATGTATATGACATTACTATCATTTTATCTGTAATTATGATGGCAGGTCCTGGCTTTTTTTTTTAATTTAACTGAACCATGAAAAAAAAAACTTTTGTTATAGCACTTCACTTTAAAAATGTGTTCTAATGTTTTAAGTTTTTCTAACGTGCAGAAAAATTTGGGGAAATTTTGCCTCATTTATTCTGCCAGATTTTTTTTTATCACTAATTTAAGTACATTAAGACTTTAAATTGTGTTTGTTTAGTCCTTTAATACGCATTCTCATATTTGAATTTTTTCTTCATAAATTTTTATTATACTCCTTTTTTAAAACAAGAACAACAAAAACCCAGCAGATTTTTTTTTCCCCTTGAAAGAATGTGATCATATGCCCCATTCTTACATAAGGATAAGTCCCATTTCCTGTTGATAAAAAGGGCATACACTCCCCCCCTCACATATACACATATAAACACACAAATATACATATATGTAGGTGTATGTGTGTATATAACCTATTTTATATTTCCTCTGCCCAATAGGAATATTATTTAAGTATCCCAACTCAGTCTCCCCATTTCTCTAAGTGATTTTTTTTAAGATTTTTTTTCTTATATTAAGAAACATAAATTAATTTCTCCTTTCCTTACCCTAGGATATTTTTCATGATTTTCCAGTATGAAAAATCCATATTTCTTCTCTCTTCATTCTTTACATGATCCTCAGAAAAGTTGAAACAATAGTTGAATCTTTTCATATTATATAGACTTTGAGCGATCACTTAGATATTTATTCTTTGCATATTTTTATATGTTTTATTTCTTTGTTTTCTACTTTCATTTAATTCATGTTTTCCTTTGTGTAAATGATTGAAAGACCTGTTTTACTTGATCTTTATTTGTCTCATTTCTTTGCAATATGTACCATTTTAGAATCCAAGCCAATTTATTATGCTTTTGGCTATCTTGTATTTGAAACACATTCTTTCATATGAGAAACAAATGAATAATGCTATGGGATTAAAATTGGTTTTGTTTTTATGTGAACTGGACCTCTGGAGACCATGCCCTAGAGGAGCTAAGTTACTTAGCTTTGGGTATCTCACCTTGGATCCATGCTCTCCTGAATTATACAAGCTAATTATAACTAACTCGTCCCCAAAATAGTTGTGATTGAACCCAGCCAACTTCCTGCCATCTGCCTTCCTGCTGCCCATGTCCTCTATCACTATTGCCAGCACTTTCCTAACTTTCCACCTCTTGCTCTGGCAATCATAACAAAAACAAGACAATTTCAGAATTAATACCCTCTCAAAAAAACCTAATGAAACACATTAATAAAAGAGCATAAGAACTAATTAAATAAAATTATACAGATGTTATTAAGAAATAAATGAACAGTTCCGCAGAATCCACAAGCCATCTACCAGGAAAACTCCAAGTTTAACTCATCCGGAAATGTAGTAATTAAGCTATATAATAAAAAATGTCTTGCAAGCATAATATTAGTAGTATGAATTAATGAATGAAAATTATACTGGTCTACACATTGTTCCTCATTCATGAAACTCCATTTCCCATCTGTGTACCTCTGCACTGGCCATCCACTATAACTTGAATGCTCCGTCTTATCATATCTTCATATTCAGTTTCTTGACTTCCTTTAAGTCACAGCTGAAACACTACATGCTGTATGAAGAATTTCCTTTTATTTCAAGCTGCTAGTTTGTTTTTTTTTTTAATCTAAAGTTACATTCCATTTCCTCTGAATGCTTCTTGGATTTACCTATTTATATGAATATTGCCTCCCTTATTAGAATATTAACTCCTTTAAGGTAGAGAGTAAGGTTTTGCTTTTAACTTTTCTTTCCAGAAGCAAGTTTTCTTACATTTTGCTTTTATTTAATTTTTAGCTGATATTTGTGCTTCCATCTTTTTTTTTCATGTTTCATCTCTGCTTTTTTTCTTTTCCAGATAATTCATTGCCTTATTAAGATTTCTAATCATTTCTCCACTATGAAGTCAATTATCATTTTTGCTACACATTCTATTTATAAATAATTATTTCTTCCCTTATCTCTTACTCTCTTTTTTTTTATTGGATATCTAAAACACTGCAGTTTCCTATAATTCTTTCGTTCTTTTTCCCAAGGGTTTAATTATTCTTGCAAAGTTATTCCATTCTTCTGGAGATTTTTCCTCTTCCTTTTGCCTTGTAGTACTTATTCCTTCATTTATCTATGCTTTTGCTTTCATATTATTTCTTCAATCCATTGTGTTCTTCAGCTTTCCTTGTATCATTTTATTTCTTTTCTTTTATTATTGTTGTTATTCTTTTATTTTTTGTTGCGTTGTCCCTGTTTTTCTATGACTTAATGAAAGTATGCTTAGTCTACTTCACTACCTTGCTAGACTTACTAGAAGCGCCCTTTTTGGTGTACCTTAAACCCAAGCCATTAAAATCCTTTACTCTAGCTATTATATCTCTGTCCCCATCCCTATGTCATCTCTATCTCTATCTCTATCTCTATCTCTATCTCTATCTCATCTCTATCTATCTATCTATCTATCTATCTGTCTGTCTGTCTGTCTGTCTGTCTGTCTATCTGTCTTAGTTGTATTTACTTTTCTTTAAGACACTAGAATTTGAGCAGGAAGACAGGTAAGGAAAGAAGAAATGGAAGCTAGACTTACGTAGAAGTCTGGATTAAATTGTTATGGTCATAATCATACCTTTTGTATGCATTTTGGGAAAATCAAGGTAGAAAGTGAGTTTCCTTTAGAGCCTGAGAGGATTTATGTCTCAGTGTATCAGCAAGCACCCCAGCACCCCCAGGGCGGCTGCTAGCACAGGTTCTTAGATCTGCTTTTCTAAAGGAAAGCAACTCAAAATGGGTTAACAATCTCACTTTAATCAAACATATCATTTACCTAGTTCAGGGGGAAAAGTC
>CM053580.1:82992877-83028929 GCA_028627135.1 Pseudochirops cupreus
GGGCGGGGGAAAGACAGGGAGAAAATATGTAACTCAAAAAAAATTTAATAAAATAAATTTAAAGAAAAAAAAGGAAGGGAAGGATGGAGGAAGGAAGAGAGACTAGTTTAGAGGGAATGGATGTTCTAAATAGGTGTTGTTAATAATCTCATTTTTAAAAGTGGAGAGATTTTTTAATAACTGCAAGTAATAGAGAAGGAACTTGTAGATAGGGAAAATGAAAATTACAAAAGAGGGCGTGAGACCAACATCTCATACTATCTACCAAGATAAGGTCAGAATGGGTACATTATTTAGACATAAAGGTTGATACCAAGAACAAATTAGGAGAGCAAGAAATAGTTTACTTGTCAGATCTATGGAGAAGGTCAGAATTTGTGACCAAACAAAAGATAAAGAATATTATGAAATGCAAAATGGATAATTTTTATTATATTGAATTAAAAAGTTTTTGCACAAAGTTAACGCAACCAAGATTGGAAGGAAAGCAGAAAGCTGGGAAACAATTTTTATTGCCAGTGTTTCTGATAAAGGCCTCATTTCTAAAATATTTAGAGAACTGAGTCAAGTTTATAAGAATGCAAGTCATTCCCCAATTGATAAATAGTCAAATGATATGAACAGGCAGTTTTCATATAAAGAAATTAAAGTCATCTATAGTCATATGAAAAGATGCTCTAAGTTACTATTGATTAGAGAAATAAAATTAAAACATCTCTGAGGTACCCACACCTATCAGGTTGGCTAATATGACAGAAAAGGAGAATGATCAATGTTGGAAAAGAAGTGGGAAATTTGAGTTACTAATGCATTGTTGGTAAGGTTGTGAACTGATGCAACCATTCTGGAGAGAAATCTGGAACTATTCTTAAAGGGCTATAAAATTGTAGATACCCTTTGATCTAGAAAACACCACTTTTAGGTTTGTATCCCAAAGAGAATCATTAAAAAAGGGAGAAGACCCCCATGTACAAAAATATTTATATCAGCTCTTTTTGTTGTGGGAAAGTATTGGAAATTGCAGGGCAGCTAGGTGGCACAGTGAATAAAGCACCAGCACTGGAGTCAGGAGGACCTGAGTTCAGATTCAGCCTCAGACACAATAATGGCAAGCAAATAAATACTTAGGACCTTGTTTCAGTTACTTCATTATTTAGCACCTCATTTCAATTCAAGTGTCTTCTCACCCTTGCCCATGATTATATCAAGTCTGTTAAGAAACAGAACCTGTGAATTGATTCCACAGTGGGAAGGACTTGCCAAAGACAGAAAGGATGATTGAGTCAAGGACTTACTGAATGATATCGTTGTTTAAAACAGCTTTCTCAACCTGTGGGTTATGTTCAATTTGTAACAATGAAAATACATCCTGCATATCAGATATTTACATTACAATTCATAACAGTAGCAAAATTACAGTTAAGAAGTAGCAATGAAAATAATGTTATGGTTGGGGGTCACCACAACATGAGGAACTGTATTAAAGGGTCATGGCATTATGAAGGTTGAGAAGCACTGGTTTAAAACTATGTAGCCACTTTAGTGATAAGTTGTTATATTGTATCATTGTGAATGCTATACTTTGGTTTCTGTGAATATTTTGCTTTAGTTTACTGCTGAATAGAGTTCACTACACTATGTGATCAGTACCTTAAAGCTATTCATAGCAGCAGTCTTCTGGAAAGCTTTTCATGCTTGGCTTTACAGACACTTGACACAATTATTAGCTGTGTGACCTTGAGAGAGTCACTTAACCCCAATTGCTTTGTCTTACCCTCTAAAAAAAAAAAAGAATTGGAAATTGAGAGGATTCCCATCAATTGGGTATTGGTTGAACAAGTTGTGATATATGAATGTAATGGAATCCTATTGTGCTATAAGAAATGATGAGCAGGCAGATATCACAAAAACCTGAAAAGACTTATGTGAACTGATGCTGAATGAAGTAAGCAGAAACAGGAGGATATTGTACACAGTAACCGCAACACTGTGGGATAATCAACTATGATAGACTTAGCTCTTCTCAGCAATATAACGATCGAAGAATATTCTAAAAGATTCATGACAGAAAATGCTCCACATCCAGAAAAAGAACTATGGAGTCTGAAAACAGATGGAAGCATACGATTTTCACTTTTATTTTCTTTCTTATGGTTTTCCCCTTTTGTTCTAATTCTTCTTTCATGACATGACTAATGTGGAAACATGTTTAATAGGAATGTACATGTATAACTGGTATCAGCTTGCTGCCTTGGAGAGGATGATAAGGAAGGAGAAAAAAAATTGGATCAAAACCTTATAAAAGTGAATATTAAAAATAATTTTACATGTAATTGGAAAAAATAAAGTACTACTAAGTAGGAAAAAAGAAGAAAATGTTAAAAATAAGTTGTTTTTTTTTAAAGAAAGAGGACATGATAGTGAGGAAAATCAGCTGGAAAGGATGTGAAGGAACTAATTCAACACATGTGAAGAGGACCTTGCTTTGGCAAGGACTAGGTCTTCTGCACAATGAGAAACAAAAGGAGAGGAATATTAAGGATAGAATCTAGGAATAACATAAGAGAAGTGGGAAAGAGGGAGTTCATGGCAAATGATCTTTATTTTTCTCAGAAAAGAAATTTTTTTAGCTGTGATAGTGGGAGAATGAGTATTGAGGGAGGTTTCAAGAGAGAACAAACTCTTGGTTACAGCTTCTGTGAAAATCAGTTGCTTAGTTGAAAAGGGATTGCCTTGCTACAGTTATGGACTCACTGACATTAGATAACAAAATTTACATTGGATAGGAAAACATATGGCTTTCTCCAGTTCCATTCCATGGCATGCTAGTAGGAGGGTAGAGGTGGGTAGACGCATCAAGGGCTGAATTTGGCAAGTCTTGAATGGTAATAAGAAAGGAGAGTAATAAATTCAAGACTTGCAGATAATTCAGAGGTGAGATACTCAAGGAAAGGGTCAAGAATGGGAAGGATAGAAAAGCAGGAGTGATTTTGGGAAAGTACTGAGGGATAAAGTAGTGAGTGGCCAAGGTGAAAACAAAGAATCCATTTAGGTAGATAAAAGCATAAGAAAACATGTATTGTTTTGGTGATTGTATAAAGCTTCATTTCACTCATCCACAAAGTGATAGAGCTGGTCTAGATGATATCTAAAGCCTGATGGAGTTGCAAGTTCTATGCTTGCATTAAGAGGTTAGGAGGAAGAAAACAACCATATAAAGGAAAATTAGCCAACCAGAAGAGAACAAAGAAAGTGTAGAATCATGGAAGCAAGACAGGAGAAAATATGATGAATAATTAGGTCATTAATAACACTAAATGTTTCTAGAAAATCAAAGTAAATTAATTTAGGAGAAAAAAGGCCATTCAAGTCAATGAGCTAGAGATAATTTCAGAGATGGTAGTATCAGGTAGGTTCTCAAGAAGGAAGTTAGTTGAAGAGACTTGAAAAGTGAGAAAGGGAAGAAGTAGAGGACATGAATGTAGATTATTTTTTCCATAGCCGAGTTTCTGAATCTTTTATATTTCATAATTCCCTCTGGCAATCTGGTGAAGCCTATGGATTGCTTTTTCAGAATAATGTTTTTAATTGCATTAAAAACTTTTTTTTAAAGGAAATCAAGTTATCAAAATACTTTAAAAATAAGTTCAAAAACTGTAGGTTAGGATTGTCTGTTCTACAGAATTGCTGGGAGGTGGGGGGGGGGGGGGGAAGGGCCAGGAAGAGAGTAGTTTAAAAGGGGAAAGAGGATAAAGGAAGCTTGTTTAAGGAATTCATTTTATGATATCAATCACTTTTCAAGTGGCCTATGTCAAATGAAAATCCTTGGCCTTCAGGAAATCAGCTGCTAAATGTCTTAGTCTGCTTTGAATAATCAAGAGCATCTAAGTGAAAATAGAATGATGAAATGAATTTGTGTAAATTTTAAAAAATATTTTCCCCTTTTCTTTTTATCTATCTATTTACTTATCTATAGCTTTCTTTCTTTTTTGTTTGTTTTTCTTTTGGAGGCAATCAGGATTAAGTGGCTTGCCCAGGGTTATACAGCTAGTAATGGTCTAAAGTCAAATTTGAACTCAGGGTCAGTGTTTTCCCCTTTGTCAGTCCAGTATGTGTAAATTTTATAAACTGCTTAGTATGTCACTTTGAGAGAAACTGGATTAAAGGGAATTATATGAGAAATGTGTAAATTTTTAAAAAGACCATAGACTGGTCACATGGCAAGAGTGATGGTAACCTGTGGACTGATTTTAGTGCTCCTCTGGTATCCTAATGATATCAAGAGAAACTGAGGAAGGTCCTAGCATAGCATTTGGGGGGGTGGGGGTGGGAAGGGGTGGAATGGAAAAATGAACAATTGCACATTTTATTTCTTTGTTTTTAATCTGTTGTGTATCTGACCCTGTGTTAGAACAACCTCTAGACTTCTTTAGCTACTTCACGGGTATATTCAACCAGTCACAGTGGCTAGAGGGCTTACAAAGTTTAAGAGAATCTTTCCTGGGCTGTCATTTGTGCTAAAATAATGTTCTTATGTAACATGGAATTTTGGAAAAAGTGCTTAATTTGGAATAAAGGCTCTGAGTTTGAATTCTGTTCCTGTCATTTCCTCCCTGGGAGGCTGTCACTGAGCCTCAGCTCTTTCATAAAATGAGGGGACTTGCTATATCTCTCAAGTTATTGACCCCAAGACTGGGTATAAAGGTGAACTGGGTACTACTTCACAAATAAATCATGTTCAACATAAATATAGCACCACATTTGCAAGTCATCTGATTCTTTATCAGTGAATCCTGCTTGACTGCATTCAAAGCAGTCTTCAGTGTTCTGACCTGGATCGCCATCTTCCAGTCCATCTGTGAAACCTTATGTCAATTGAAAATTACTATAACCTGGTTTGCCTCCTTTTAACTGGCAGTATCTTCTTAAAATTGTGAGAAAACACTCTGCAATCAATTAAATAAATAACAGGCAGTGGTTTTGTTTTATTTGAAAAAGGTATTCATGCATCTTTTAAGTGATCCAAACTTAACACAGTGGTACCTTGACAAAGGAATGCACCAACTTATGAGATTTCCGAGATTCGAGTTGTCACTCTTTGATTTTTTGCTTTGAATTGCAAGCCAAAATTTGAGGTACAAGCAGAGGCTAGTTGGCGCAGCAAACACCACAACCCAATGCCACCCAGCATCCTGCACCTCACTCGTTCAGTCCATGTGTTTACCTTGCCAGTGAAGAAAATTAAGTTAAGCAAAAGTAAAAAAGATATTGCAGCAATTAAATTCAGCAATAAAGTATAGCATTAAGAGTGTAGCGAGTAACGTGAACGAAAGTGACTGAAAGAACATGAAATAAAACTCCTCTAACCTCCTCCAGCTGTGTCCTCCACCCTCCACTTCCTCCAGTATCTTCTGTTAGCTCAAGTTGTCTGATATCCAAGGTAAATATACACTTTATAAAACCAGTTTATTTCTTTACATTCTCTTTTATTATGTTTTTATACAATATTTGTTATTTATAAATACTTTTTTCTTATTTAAAAACACGTAACAAAAAATGCTGGGGTGGCATTTTGGGGGCTGGAACAGATTAATGGCATTTCAATTAATTTCAATGGGGAAAATTGATTTGATATAGCAGCAAATTGAGTTACAAGCTCAGTAACAGAATGAATTAAACTTGTAAGTCAAGGTACCACTGTAGTTTTATCTATCAATAGAACTAGAGGAAGTTAAAGATGTTGGCAAATCATGAAAACAGATATAAAGTTGAAAGGGATCTTAGAGGTAAACTAATCTATTCATCTCATTTTATAGATAAGGAAATTGAGAGAATAAGAGCATTTTAGGATATTTTCTTATGCTCCCACAGGAAATAAGTGGAATGACTCAAACCCAGATCTTCTCATTCCAAACCCAGCATTATTTCCAGTGTACCATGTTTTCTCAGAATATCTTTTTTTTTTTAATGTTCTTACTGAAAGTGAGGAATTAATAAGGATTCAAGAGACTTATGGTATATCCTGAATTTAGGACTAATTTTAACAGATATTCATTCTCCCAGTTGCTATAAGCTATTAATGCCCCCCTTCCCCTCCTCCCCCCCCCCCACACACCCTCTTTCTGCCTGGGCTCTCCATAGATTCAATACTTTGATTCTACACTAAGAGTTTGTAGTCACTCAATTATGGTGGCTTTTAAGCTATTGAGGCTTTGGTTTAGTGCTTTAATCTTCCCAAAGAACATCATCTTTAAGGTGTGGCAGATTAAATCTTGCTTTTACTTTGTTCCTTTCATAAGCTATAAGTGGTGTTTTAATATAGGTCTAAACACATATTTCATGAAAAAATGAATTATTCATAGAATAATTGTTTGGGGGTGTAATTACTTATAATGCCGGAAATACATTATAATGTATAATTATATTTTTCCAACATAATTACTAAGTATAATGACAATGTAGAATTCTG
Organism: Pseudochirops cupreus; assembly: GCA_028627135.1. Taxonomy (NCBI): domain Eukaryota; kingdom Metazoa; phylum Chordata; class Mammalia; order Diprotodontia; family Pseudocheiridae; genus Pseudochirops; species Pseudochirops cupreus. The sequence goes on from CM053580.1 coordinate 82,999,347, forward strand.
TATGATAATATGTGAAGAAATTGGTCTCCACTAGCATAACATTAGCATTGTTAAACTTTTCTATTTCAAAGAAGTTTGTGGTTTTCATTTTAAAATGGAGAAATTAAAGATCCTTGGCCTTTTTTAGAATTTTTTTCCAAGTGTTGAATGAACAAAGTAATGTTTAAATTTTTAAACACTCTGTTGTGTTCTGAAATGCCTAGTTTGTGATTCATTTCTAAATCATTGCTTAACTACTAGATCATCTCTATTTTAAAAAATAGATTATGTTAGGGAATATCATTTAAACCAAGGAAAAATGTGGTTTGTATTGGCTTTCTTATTGCAAGTTGCCACTCATGACATTTTGGGTAAATGAATTTCTCAGGTACTGTGAAGTTATACTGTCATGGGTTAATCTCAAATTAAATTAGATACTCCTAGTGCACTACCTATTATTTTTAAGACTATTAAGGATTTTTGGAAGATACTTTTCCTTTTTCAATCCACTAAGGTACTTATGTGAATATTTTTGACAACTAAATCGTACTTCCTAAATAGTAGGTACTTCCTCTTAAAAGTGATTAACTTAGGAAATTTAGACAAGTCACTTAAGCACTCTTTCAGTTCTCACATATGTGACATTAAGGAAGTGAATGATCACTGATGTCTGACCCAGTTGTAAAAGAAGGTTTTTGGATCTTTTGTTGAATTGGAAAAAAAAAACTCCATGTAGTAAATGTGAAATTAGTAATACAATGAGATCATCTGATTTAACTTAAAAATGGGCATAATAAAAGGCAAACTATGGTAGAGATTTAATAGAAGCAGAAGGGTTTGAGTAGAGCTGGTAAGAATACACAAAAGAATTATAAAACAAAGATCTTAACATCACTAATAACTATGATGGTGGGGATACTGATCTAAAGCCAGACATCCACAAGAATGAAGTCAAGGGGCCTTAAGAAATATTGCTAATAATAAGGCTAGTGGAAGTGATGAAATTCTGGCTGAGCTACTTAAGATTTTAAAAGATAATGGTTTTACATCCAGAGAAAGAATCACAGATTCTGAATGCAGATTGAAACAAACTACTTGCTCTCTCTCTTTTTCATTTTATTTTGTTTCTTCTTCCTCATTATTTATTCCATAGGTTATTTTATATTTTACAACTTGACTAAAGTTCAATGTGAAGAAACTATATTTGATTGTATGCTGTCATGGTTGGGGAAAAGGGGAAAGAGATGGAGAGGGAAAACATTTGGAACTCAAAAATGTGTGGAACTGAATGTTGTAAACTAAAAGTAAACAATTAAAAAAAAAGATGATGGTTTTAAAGTGCTATACTCAATATGCCAGCAAATTTGGAAAGTACAACAGCGGCTTTAGCAGTATGCAAACCAAAAATGACCATTACTGGTTTTCAAACAGGGAGGGGAACTAGAAATCAAATTACCAATAATTGCTGGATTATACAGAAAGGAAAAGAGTTCCAGAAAAATATCCATTGCTTCGATGAGTACACTAAAGTCTCTGAATGTGTGGTTCACAACAAAATGTTTCAAGTCGTCAAAGAGATGGACTACCACATCGTCTTACCTGTCTCCTGAGGAGCCTATATATGGGCCTAAATGCAATATTTGGAACCAAAAGTGTAACAACTGAGTGGTTTAAGACTGGGAAAGAAATATAAAAAGGCTATGTATTGTCGCTTTATTTATTTAATTTATATGCAGAATACAACATGTAAAATGTCAGACTGGATGAATCAAAAGCTGGATTAAGATTGCTAGGAGAAATATCACCAATCTCAGTTATGCCCATGATACCACTTTGAGGGCAGAAAGAAAAGTGAAATTAAGAAGCTTCTTGATGAGAGTGAAAGAGATAAGTGATAAGAGCTAGCTTAAAGTTTAACATCAAAAGACCACCACAACAACTAAGCTTGGCAACTGGTCCCATCACTTCTTGGCAAATAAAGGGAAAAGAAATGGAAGCAGTGTCAGATGTTATATTCTTGGATTCAAAGATCCCTGCAGACGGTAGCTGTAGTTATTAATTTTAAAGGTACTTGCTCCTTGGAAGGAAAGTTATGGAAAATATGGAGAGCATACCAAAAAGCAGAGACAAAGGTCCATATAGTCAAAGCTATGGCTTTTTTAGTAGCAATTTATGGTTGAGAGAATTGAACTATAAGGAAAGCTGAGCACTGCAGAATCAAGCAGTTTTGAATTGTGATGCTGAAGAAGTGTTTTGAGAGTCCATTGGACATTAAGGAGGTGAAATTAGTCAATACTTGAAGAAATTAATTCAGGATATTCACTAGAGAAGGTAAAATACTGAAGCTGAAGCCACATAATGAGGAGATAGGACTCATTGGAAAAGCCCCTGATGTTGAAAGCAAAAGAAAAAAGGGACAGGAGAGCCTGAGATGGATAGATAGCCCATGAAAACAATGAACATGAACTTGGACAGACTGAGAGATAGTGGAGGATAGAAGGGCATGGTGTGCTATGGCCCATGGGGTCACTAAGTCAGACATAACAACAAAGTGGGAGGAGCCTTTTACCTCAATATTGGCAATAATAATGATGATTGCTTTTATAGAATATTTTAAGGTTTACAAAGTGTTTTGGATTAGTTATTTCATTTGATCCACACAATAACCTTGTGAGGTGGAGGTTTTTATTATTCCCATTTTACAGATGAGAAAACCAAAGTTGAGAAAAAATATGTGACTTGACTAACATCATATATTTAGCTTGAGTCTGAGGTTGTGAGATGAGTATTGTTATTCCCAATTTACAGATGAAGAAACTAAGGCTGAGTGAGGTTAAGTGCTTAAGTAAGTACAAGGCAAATTTGAACTTGGTTTTTCTGACACCAAGTCCTATACTCTATCCATTATGACACAGATACCTAACAAGCTTCATGTTTGCCTTCCCCCCCCCCCCCCACAATTCAGTATTAAAGGAAAACACAAGAACATGGAAAGTTAGTCAGTAGTAATGCCCTGCTATTTTGATTTACTGAAGAGAAAAATATTCACTTGGATGACTCAACTACTTCAAAGGATAAATGATTCTGCAATGTTTTGGCTTGTATTCCTTGTCTGTTATTAATCTGAATTGAAATTTACCTTAAAGAACAATGTTGTTTTAATAGATGTCTTAATAGTGTGAGTTTTCTCCCATTTGTAGTTCCAACTGCAATTACAGACCTCTCTGCTGGGAGCATTGTCCACATTTCCACTTCAGGTTTGGTTTCTCCATGAGATCACAAGGAAAACTCATTTCAGAGGTATTAAAAGTACACAGTTAGAAAGAACTAGGTCTGGGTAAATGGTTTGGAAAAAATCCAAATCACATCATGCATGAAGAGCACAGAACACAGAAATAATGCAAGAAAATCATTGCTTCTGCTATTTTTGCCAGAATTTATGCCCAGATTTATCTAAATGCCAAATCTGAACTTTTGGGGTGATTGAGCATCTCTGTATGAAGCCTCTGGATTTGGGTCTGGCCTGCCTTTTGCCAGCATGTAATGATAAAAAATGTCGTATGTGATGGATATGGCTTGGCGAAAAACACAGAAACAGCATTATAAAGCTTTCTCGTCAAGCTTTGCCTTTTCTTTGTGATCCTGATTCATTTGACAACAAATCCAAATATTGTTGCATATCCTGTAACAGAAAATCTATGAAGGTCTCTGACCTTTGAAAGTAGATTTGGTCAAAAAGAAACTATTTTTTCCTAGAATATTGACAAATCATTTCTCTCTTTTTTTAAGAGCAAATGTTTAATTTATAGTTCAGACTAAAAATATAAGAGGAGATTGTATAGATGGATTGAAGAATATAATTTTGAATTGACTTACATTTGATATTGAAATTTGAAGAATGTAAAGTGGAAAAAAATTGAAAACAGCAAAAAATTCAATTCACCTCCAGATATTTTCTTTTAACATCGTATTTCATTCAATGTGTAGCCATGGAAATCTATTATCCATGGCCAAGGGCAAATTTTATCAATAGTACCAAAACAGAACAGGGTTTATTATCCTTTTTGGATAGATTTTTGTTAAAAAAAAAAAAGACTGAAGAAACAAAACACAAAAATTGATTTCATGTGTTATAAACCTATACTCAGATTTCATCATACCAAACATACACAACACCTCATTTTACTGAAAAACATTTTAACTGAATACATTTAAATTTAAAATGTGTACATATTTTAAAATAGAAGAATTAAAAACTTAAGTTTCCACAACTTAAAAATGACACCTCATTCAATTCATATACATACATACTTATATATATTTATATATACACATACATACATATACATATAATTTCCTTATTGACATAAAGAATTAGGGCTAAGTCAGTCTTTCCTTTTCTTGCTATGTTCTTGCATCCTGAAATATAAGATCTAGGATAAGGTATGACGAAGAATTTTTTTTTTTAATGAACATTATGAAAACGTTGGAATAACAGCAGGAGTCTTAGAAAAATCAAAAGTATTGGAGAAAATCCCTGCAAAGGGGTAAAGTGAAGGGTACTGTTGCCTGGTCTAATTATCTAACACTGTGCATTGCTAGATATTGTCTTCTTAGTTAATTGGATTTGTTACATGGAGTTATAATTCCCTATCTATTTTAAATTTCCATAGCTAGCCATCTCCAGAATGAATCATGATAAGATGTAACAGAATAGTTTTCAAGATTTTGTGATACAGGAAGTTCTTTTAGGATTCCTAGATTCCATGTGTTTCTGTTTTCCTTGCCTATTAATTGTAGCAATATTTTCAAGAGGCAGTATATGGTTATGGATAGAGTGAAGGCTAGAATTAGAGAAATACATCTGAATTTGATTCCAGCCTCTGATAGTTACAACATGTGTGACTGTGGGTAAGTAAATTATCCTCTCAGTGCCTCAGTTTTTTCATGTGTAAATAGGAGAAAAATACCTCACAGGGTTTTTAGGTAGATAGAATATTACAATATTTATAAAGCACTTTGAAAACATTGTAATGCCATATAAGTATGAGTCATTGTTATCTGTCATAGTAAAAATGCAAACACTAACTTAGTATTTCATTACAAAGGGCTGCCCCACCATTCCTCCTCCAAAAAAAAAAAAGGTATAGTGCAAATATAATTATTGACATTTTAAAGATGATGAGATTGAGGTTATAAAAGTAAAACTGACTTTCCCCTGTTACATATATATTGTTGTTGTTTTGAGTCACTTCAGTCATGTCCAAGTCATCTGCAGTTTTCTTGGTGAAGATACTGGAGGGGATTATAATTTTCTTCTCCAGCTCATTTTATAGATAAGGAACTGAGGCAAACAGGGTTAAGTGACTTGCCCAGGGTCACACAGCTTAAGTAAATATCTGAGGTCAGATTTGAACACAGAAAGTCTTTCTGACTTTAGGCTTGGCATTCTATCCATTGTACAACCTATATAATAAGTAACAGATATCATATCCATATTCCCCAATGCAATAGCTTACTTCTCTCAATAACAGCTGAGGTTGTAGAATAAAAATATATGTAGAATTTTTTTTTAAATAATATGGTGGATGAATTAAAATACCAGTTATTAGAATATAAGATCATGAGGATGGGGAGAGGTTCTTATTTGAACTTTATCTCCCTTCCCAATCCCTATTTTCTGAAATATAGATTTAGAGAATAATTTTACAAAACAAGAACATAAACTCAAAAATAGTACTTTTCCAAGGTCTAACAGTTAGCATATTGTAGAGTTTGAACTTTGCTTTAAGGGACTTCTGCACTGAATAGATGTCTCATCAACATTTGTTAAAATGAGTCAGATTTATTGAACTCATATAAATGAGTGTGTACATATTGAATTGGATGCATAGACAAGCAATGAAAATGAGAGAACCAATTCCAAATTTCTGTGCAATAGAAGGATGGGAGAATTCAAAATAAGAGATATCTCAAAACACTGCACACATGATTTGGGGATAAGTTTTATAAGGATTCTTTGGGTGAAAGAATTATTTTCCTAAACATATTTTACCTTATTGTATAATTAAATTAGTATTAAAATAGTTTGCTTTCTTTGCAGAAACAATAACTGGGGCAGCTTTGGGGGACAATCTAGCACTGTACAAGGAGGTTGGCAAAGCTAGCCAGAAATTCAGAACTTCACCAAGTGACAAATATTCACGAACATTTTCCCCAGAGTTGAAAATTAACAAATGCAAAATTAAGAGTTGTCTCTCTATCCAAATGTATTTTAAAAAATCAAATATACGTACTTTTCTTTTTTATTTTAAAGTACTGTAGAATTCCTAGCAATCTTCCAAGCAAACCCAGGATTCCAAAGAGAGAAATTTAAAATTTCAGGTAGCAAGAGATTGCTTTGTAGCAAAGTGGATTTGAGCAGGGATTTAAAAGAAGAGACTGTCAGATGAGTGGAGAGAGAAGGTAGCAAGATGAAGGTTAGGAGATGAGAGAAAGGATATGGGAAGAAGCGGAGTGATAAAGGACTGTCATACCTGCAGGGAGTTTGAAACTTGTATTGAAGGTTAAGAAGCATTTAGCAGAAGAGTATGCAGTTGTACAACTCAAGTGGTAAGAAAAGCTTGCTAGAGATGAGGAAACATTTCTCTCAGTCCAGATGCAAATCCCCTGTGCTCTATACTTACTAAAAGAAAAATAAATGAATAACACATGTGGCCAGAAATTTTAGAACTGCTGTAGTATAGACAATCTTTTATAAAAAGCAAAAGAAATTTTAAAATTCTACAAAAATTAAGGTAGTAGGATCAACCCTACTTATATTTATGATTGCTGTTCATACCCTTCCCTATCCATCTGAATTTTCTTCCACCACATCTAGCTATGACGAGCATTTGCCATGGACTATATGAATAATAAATTATTACAAAAATAAAGAACATTAGTAATGGCTTCTCTCAAAACCAGTCCATTTCATTTTAAAGAAAGAGAGAACATTGTGTACACATCAGGAATATCTGAAAGAGGAATAAAGGCACAATAAAAGTTGAAATATTTGCAATATCAACTTCACTAGCCATTTTTAAATTGCTTATCACTTCTACTCCATATGGATTAAAGTTTAAAAGTAAGTGACATTTGAAAACTGGTTTTAATGAATTCCTCATCCAAATGGCAGATTGGTGAGCCTGGAGGAAGATCTACTTTGTTATAATTAAAGCTTAGTTACAGTCAGAAAAGTGACTATGAAAAATGGCAATTATGCTACTGATGGGCTCTTCTGTCTTTGCGACATTTCTGCCACCTTGCTGAGCCATATTCTGCTGCTGTTGTTGAAGAGCAATGGAATTGGGGATTTGATTCTAGTGCGCCTTCAATGTCAGCAACGAAACTGTCACTGGGAATTGCCATGGCAGACTCATGCCTAATGAAAATGTAAAAGGTGCAAAGAACATACCTTGATTTTTCATAAGCTAAGTTGAATTTGCAAGACTGGCAGTTTAAAAAAAAAGTACCTTTGATTGATGAATGGAGTGCAATTATGTAAAAAACATTAAGATGAAATAAATGTAGAGCCTATACTGTCAATCTTACTGTTACTTTTCAGAATATCACCTGCTAAACTTGTACGTGATATCTGAGTGTTGTACTATTCAAGGGGAGAGAGAGAGAGAAATTCTTTGGAAGGGAAAAAGGGAATTTATATTAGATGGGATGACATTAAGGAAAAAAAATGTAGATTGAATTCTGTTAGACATCTGGGATGAAGAATGGAAATTCCCATATTTGAAGGTCATTTTAAACTGGCTTGAGCCAAGCAGTTCATAACTGTTCTGCACTATGAAGTAGGTATCTTCAGAATCCTTTTCCAAGTCAAAAATGGCTTTATGTAAAGAAATAGTAAAATGCTAATGAAGAAGCAAGCTTGAAAATGGCTGTGAATGTTTTGCCATATGTTTAGAGGAGGAGGATTATGTTGGCCTTTCCTCTAAACTTAGCTAAGCAACCAGACTGATTTTCACTCTTTATATGAGTAAGCTATTGTACAGGGCAGCTAGGTGGGGCAGAGAATGAGAGGGCTAGGCCTGGAGTCAGAAAGACTCATCTTCCTGAATTCAAATCTGACCTCAGAAACTTACTAGTTGTGTGACCGTGGGCAAGTCACTTTAACCCTATTTGCCTCAATTGTTCACCTGTAAAATGACCTGGGAAAGGAAATAGCAAGAAAACCCCAAATGGAGTCGCAAAGAGTCAGACATGACTGAAAAATAACTGAACAACAAGCCATTATACAGACTTCCTGGTCATTCTTGTTTATTTCAGGGCTATCAGGTGGAGAGTGTTTTACAAATGAAACTAGGCACAGGTTGTGTTGTTCTGGAGCAATATCATATTTTACTGGGGTGTAATCCTCATAGAGGTACCAGAGCCTGTATGTATGAATAAAGAAGAAAGGAATGGAGAGAAAACAACTGAAATTACAAAAATATAATTATAAGGGCTTTCAACTAGGCCTGTTGAGTCATAAATAAGACTTCTTTCCCTACCATTACTCCCCAATATAACTAATGGAACTTTCAGTCTTTCTCAAGGGCCTCAAGTGAAGGGGAACCAAATACCACTTTGGAAAAGTTGGGTTGTTTTTTTTAATTATAATGAAGTTTTCTCTCTATCAAACCTGTGTTTGCCTCTTTGCAATTTAAAATCACGGATTTACAGCTTGGATTAGGACCTATGTGGCAAACTAGCCCAACCTCATTATTTCACAAATGAGAACATGAGGATCCAGGGAAAGTAAATAATTTACCCAAAGTCATAGTTAGTAAGCAAACTGAAATTTTAATCCATGTTCCACAACTCTAAATCTAGCACACTTTACAAAGCACTTCCACACACTGGTCTTAATTCTGCCCCCTTAGAACAATCAGAACAAATGTGTTCTTCCATTTGAGATCCTTTTGGATCTTTGAGGACAATTTCTATCTGTGACAAATTGGTTTCTTCAATCAATCACATGCCATTAAGTTGAGGTAACTTGATATTGTTGTCACCCTCCTTGGACATTCTCATACTTATCAATGTCCTTCCTAAGATGTGGTGCATATAGCTAAATTTATATGTGGTATGTGGAAAGCAGAATATAGTGATACTATTACATCCCTAATCTTACATATTATTTCTCTCTTAATGTAAGAGAAGGTTTCATCACCGTTTTTTTTCTGCTACATCACAAAGCTAATCCACATTGAGTTTGTGATTCGCTAAGAGCCTAAGATAATTATCTGACAAGCTGATGTTTAGCTCTGTTCCCTATCATGTTCTTAGGAAGATTTTTTGTTTGTTTGTTTTGGGGTTGTTGTTTTTTTAACTCGAGAGTGGTACTTCACATTTATCCGCACTGAATTTCTCCTAATCAGATTAAGCCCAATGGTACAGTCTATTAAAATCTTTTGAGTTCCCAGTTATGTCATCCAATATAGTATGAATTCTTCCTAGCTTTGTGTGAACTTAAAAGTCTAAGAAGCCTGCAATCAATGTAATTATCCCAAATAAAATAGAGTATCAGAGTAGGGATATCTGTCTTAGCTTGTAGATGTGTAAATAATGGCTATGCTGAAAAAAAAAAGGGCCTTATAGCATTGGACGTCTTTATGAAAGAGAAACTTAAAATAATCATAGTGTGGTCTCTTACATTCCCATGGTTTACTGGACTACAAACAAAATATCAGTTAATAGTGTTATAAGTCAGCCCAAACATTTAATAAATTTTTATGGCATAGTATGACATGCAATGGTGTCCAGGACTAGAAAGATGATACTCCTGATATATACCCTGGTAGGTAGGATGGTGACCCCTAGGATGATGGGGTCATAGATATGGAGGGGTCATTGAGGCTGTCTAGTGACTCATGTACAGAAGAGGTAACAAAGGATCAGGTAAGTTTAATGATTTGTGGAAGGCCAAAGAGGAAATGAGTGTCAAAGGTCAAATTGCTATACTCATACTTTAACTGTAAAACCAATGACATGCTCTCATAACATGAGGTGACTTCGAGCAAGTCATTAAAACTTCCAGTGTCTCAGAAAATCAATCTTTTAAAATTTTCTACAATCTGGGATTTGAAGATAGAAGCCCCCACCCCTCCCCCAGCTCCCACCCACCCTTGCCACATAATGATTCCTCGGTAACTTACTGTCTTAGAGAATTACCTGAGGCACTGGGAGGACAAGTGACAAATAATTTGAAGTGTAACAAGAAGCTTGTCTATTATCTATATACATCTATCTGTCTATCCACCTATCATCAATCACTACGATCAATCAATCAATCATCATCATCATCTCTCCTATCATCTCCCTTTATCATCTATCAGATATCTATTCATTATCTATCATTTCTATCTCTCTTTCATTTATCACCTATCTATTCATCATCTATCATTGCAGCCTATCATCTATCTCTAATCTCTTCATGTTCAGCTTTCTCTCTCTATATATATATACAGAAAAAGAAAAGAATCAAAAGATATAGTTAGACTAAGTGAACTACTAAATATTGGAGAAGTTTTTTTTTCTTGTTTTTAATTGTAAACTTAGTCATCAGGAAATAAAAATATTTTAATGTATAAAGAAGCAGCAAAAAAGAGGATTTACTTTGAATTTATGCTATATATAACTTTTAAAATGTTTTAGTTTAATTTTCAAAGTTAATGGGGTTTTTTATTTGTTTTACTAATCTTCCCCTCCCATTATCCCCTCCCTACCCCACAAGTGAACTATTCTGGTGTGTACTGTTCTGGTACTCCACTGGCATAAATCTTGAGCATTCAAGGTCATAGCCATTCCATAATGAGGCCTCAAGGAAGAACTTGGCTTAACAACATATATACATATAGAAAACATCCAAAAAATCTTAGACTAGTTTTAAGCTATTAAAATGTAGCATTCTTTAAAAAAATTTTGGACATCTTGTATTTCATATATTTGAAATATATTACATATTGATTCATTGAACATTTATGGAGCTTTGGGGAGAACTTTTTGTTTGGTAGTTTGCTGAAAATCTTTCTAAAATTTTAATGCATTTGTGTACAGTATATACTATACATATGACACATAAAGAAACTAGAGAGGAACATGCACTGGCTATGGGACCAGAGAACCTAGGAATAAATCATTTCTTTGGCATTTACTACCTGTGTGACTTTGGTTAATTCACTAAACATTTCCAGCCCTCATTTTCCTCAAATGTACAAAATAATTGGTTTGGAATAGCTGAGTTCAGAGGTCAGTTCGAGCTATAAGTATAATTAATACAACTGAACCATTATTGAGGATTATTAATAATATTTTTAATCCCTTTGGATCATCATTGTGAAAACAAATTCTCATTGTTTTATACTCTGAACGTAGATAAAAATGATTAGACTGGATCTTTCGATAATCTAAGGGAGTATTCAGTTGGCTTTTTCTTTGTTCGTTCTTCAATACCCTGCTAGGAATTTGTCTGGATGTCATCTTGTGGTTAAGGTAATATGCTGTAGTATAAGGAAGAACACACTTGAAATCAGGAGAAATCTAGCCTCTCAGAGCGTCAATTTCCTCATCTGCGAAATGGAAATAACAGTACCAATAGTAGCTTCCTCAGAGGTACTCATAAGTGAATCATCAAGACAGACAAGGATCATGAATATATTTGGTCCCAAAGTTCAAATGTGTCAAATTCAAATAGAAACGGAGTCAACAAACCATATATTAAGGATACTGGCAGCTGCATATTGACTTAGAAAACCATAAATTAACGTTATCTATGTTATAATGCCTTTTTATTCATTTTGTTAAATATTTCCCAATTACACTTTAATCTGGTTCATGCTTCACTCATCAGTGTTGGACACCTCTGTCAATCTGGAATATTAGTGTTCTTCACTTGTAATATGTTCCTAACCCTGACATGTATCTACATCCCTATACTCCTTTTCACAGAGCTCCTACTTTTTGCTGTCTTTCAGTTTCTCCCTCCAGCTAAGAAAACTGTACTTCCGCGAAATCTCTGTTGCCGATGAAGGATTACATAAAAATATAAATTCCTCTACTTATACCTCCAGTAACAACAGATTTATTCTACCTCATAGGATTGGGTTTTTTTTTTTCTTTTTTTTTTTTGCTTTTTGGAGGGGAGAATGCTGGGCATTTGGGATTAAGTGACATGGTCACATGGCTAGTAAGTGTTAAGTGTCTGAGGCTAGATTTGAACTCAGGTCCTCCTGATTGGTGCTCTCTTCACTGGGCCACCTCATCATCCCATGGATTAGGTACTTTTTTTACTCTTTGGTAGTATTATTTTGAATGCTGACTACACTGGCCCATTAAAAAAGAAAAAAAAACTATCATTTAGCCATTATTTGCTTCTTTAGTTGCATAGAGCAATAGTCTTGAAAGAGGGGAGTTATATCACCCCCAACAGCTATATTTTGGGGTGGCTAGGTGGCACAGTGAACAGTGCACCGGCCCTGGAATCAGGAGGACCCGAGTTCAAATTTGGCCTCAGACACTTAACACAAAAACTAGCCATGTGACCTTGGGCAAGTCACTTAACCCCAATTGCCCTCCAAAAAGCAAAAAAAAAAAAAGCTGTATTTTGGAATTAAGAGCTCCATTGATTGATCTAAAGGCATAATTTAATCAGTGGGTAGGAAAAAGGTATGCACACAACCCTCCACCTGTTCCCATGAAACCATCTCAATCATCTTATTCCTCTGCTTACACCAGACATGGAGACTACAGGGCAGGAAATATATAATCTGATCTCAACCAGGTACTCTCAATTACAACAGAGGCAAATCTCATTGCCCTCTTTTTAGGATCACCACAACTGGGGGCCCTATTCTATGGAGTACTGGCCAGTGATATATTGCTCTCTCCTCATGCAGTCCCCCACATACTTTTATCATACACTTTTATTTTCCAGGAAGAAAAGGTATATAGATCAGGAAGAGCAGAGATAGATAATAATGACATTGGCTTTTCACTGTCACCCACCCCCCTTTTCTGAACTTTCCTTTCCTTTTTTTTTTTTATTTTTGGTGAAAGGCATTACCATCCATACTCTAACTCTCTAATGATCAGAGAAATGCAAATCAAAACAACTCTTAGGGACCACATCATACTTATCAGATTGACTAACATGACAAAACAGGAAAATAATGAATTCTGAAGAAGATGTGGGAAAATTGGAACACTAATGCATTGTTGGGAGAGTTGTGAACTGAACCAACCATTTTGGAGAGCAATTTGGAACTATGCCCAAAGAACTATAAATATGTGTATAACCTTTGATCCAGTAATACCACTTCCAGGGCTATATCCCAAAGAGATCAGAAAAACTGGGAAAATGATCCACATATCTAAAAATATTTATAGCAGCTGTTTTTGTTTTGGCCAAGAATTGGAAATTGAAGGGATGATCATCAATTGGGGAATAACTGAACAAGTTGTGGTATATGAATGTAATGGAATACTATTTTGGTCTAAGACAGCAGTTCTCAACCTGTGGGTTGCAACCCCTTTGGGGGTTGCAAGACCCTTTCACAGGGGTCACAGGGGTCACCTAAGACCATCGAAAAACACATAATTCCAATGGTCTTAGGAACCAAGACACCACTCCTCTATCCGTCTCCAGGTGGGTCCACCCACATGCAGATATGCCCACATACTAGTATTAAAGAGTCACGGTATTAGGAAGGTTGAGAACCACTGGTCTATGAAATGATGAGCAGGTGGACTTCAGAAAAATCTGGAAAGACTTGAATGAAATGGTGCTGAGTGAAAGGAGCGGAAACGAGAGAACATGGTACACCGTAACAGCCACAATTTGGAATGACTAACTTTGATAAGACTTATCCCTTCTTTGCAATGCAAGGATCTAAGACAACTCTGAAAGACTCACAATGGAAAATGCTATCCATATCCACAGAAAAAACTATGGACTCAGAACTCAGATAGAAGCATACTATCTGCTCTTTTGTTTTGTTTTTTCTTTCTCGTGGTTTCTCTCATTCATTATAATTTTTCTTAACAACATGAGCAATGTGAAAATGTTTAATAAGAATGTATAATCCAAAGAAAGAATTACACTCTAAATGCAGATTGAAGCAAACTACTTGCTCTCTCTCTCTCTTTTAATTTTGTTTCTTCTTCCTCATTGTTCATTCCATCAGTTATAATCCTTCTTTAAAAGTTGACTAATGTTTAATGTGAAGGTTATTTGTAGAAACTTTATTGGGTTTCATGCAACCATGGGGGGAAGGGGAAAAGAGAGGGAGGGGGAGAAAATCTGGAAATCAAAAGCTAGTGGAACTGAATTGTACAAACTAAAAGTAAATAAATATATATATATATATTTTTAAAGAATGTATACATAGAGTGTTTTTCAGATTGCATGCTGTCTGGGGAAGGGGGAGAGGGGAGAGAAGCAGAGAAAAGTTAAAACTCAAAAGTTTATGGAAGTGAATGTTGAAAATTAAAATTAAATTAATTTAAAGGAAAAAAATATATGCTTTCACAACAAAGGCCACTGTCTTGCTTGGACCTTAGCCTAGAGAACCATTTCATGAGGGAACCTTCCAGGTTCACTTCCTTCCTAGCTTTCCTTGCCCTCTAGACTTTACCACTTCCTAATCAGCAAACTTTCCCCTCTCCTCACCTGCCCCTGTTTTGTAGATTCCCTTTGTTGTCTTCTCCCACTAGGATGTTAAGCTTCTTAAGAGTAAGGACTATGCTGTTTGCTTGTGTTCACATCCCCCATCTCTTTGTATAAATGCCTGGCTCATAATAACCACTTAATAAATGTTTTATCTGTACATCGATCTAATCTCGCGTTTTACAATCCAGTGTACATCCCAAATGATTAGACATTTCAAGTGATTGCCTTAAAGACATTTTGTACTCAAGATGTCCCAGATAAAACACATCCAAAACTCATTACCTTTCTCCCCAAATTCAGTTCTTTTCTGAATCTCTGTGTGATTGTAGATATCACTGTCTTTCTGGTCACTCAAATTCTCAATCTAGGCATAATCCTTGACTTCCACTTTCACCCTCCCCCACATCTACTTTCCAAAACTTATGTTTTACCTCCACAAGTTCTCTAACATGTGTTCCATTCTCTTTAATCACACAGTCACTAATCTCATCACCTGTCACTTGGACTATTACTATGGCTTCCTAATTATTCTCATTTCCTCATTTTTATCACGTATAATCCATCCATCACACAGCTACCAACCTTCTTGCCTTCAAAAAAAAAGATTTTCCATGTATTACCTGTAGAAAGAATTATTTTAAATTGCGTAAAGTACATTATCATTAGTATAGCAATATATGCATAAAATTCAAAAATAAATAAGTTAAATATATATTAGGATTTCATTTTTTAAGTTGAGTTGGTTGCTATTAAAAAAAAAACTTTAAATATCACTGGTTTAGATTACCAAGAAGAACAATTTGATTAGGAAAAAGTTGGCTGGTAATTTGCCACACCATTAGAAAATAAGTGTATTTGAAGACATAGCAGTGCTTGAACCAATTTAATTTTGCTTTTGAAACTGCAAAACATTTATATAGTTTACAGCATTATAAATGTCTTGTGTACTACATAATTACAGTAATCTGGAATTTCCCAACACCTTTCTTCCAAAGAATGTGAAATATTCTAACATTGTCTTGTGTTTCACTATACTCCCACAAATCACAAGGCAAATATAACAATGGCCAAACAAACTGAGTAGGAGAGACTGGAACATTTGCTAAAGGCCCTGTCGCAGATCAGAGCACAGAGCTGAAGTCAGCCTTAAGTCTCTAGTTCCCCAGATCCAGCAGACTCTAAGTCTCTGAGGGAGTGTTAAGATCTTAGCTCCTAAAGCATCATGTCTTTTTTGTGCACTATCTTAGCACTTGAATTTAATAAAAGGCACCTTTTGCAGAACTCGCATTTGAACTTTGGAGAGTGGAAATGTAACAAACCTTAGAGGTCTGATCCTAAAAGCACAGCTATCTTTAAAATTCAACATATAGTATAAAACTCACCCTCTCCCTTATTAGCCCCTGGACCAATAAAGATGACTTGATCTCTCCAAAATTCATTTATTCAGCAAATATTTATTAGATTAAGACTCAAGGCATTATCACAGACACTATGTAGTATATGAAAATGAAAAGTGTAGTTATTGCTCTCAAAAAGCTTACATTTAATAGAGAAATAATAAGAAATGAACTCCTGAAGTTTGAGAAGTATTAGAGGTCTTCCAATCCATGCCCTCATTTTGTAGGTAGGGAAATTGAAGCCCTGAAGTTCAAGTAACATATCTTCATTAAGATTATCCAAGATAAGTACAAAAATATCTATAATTCTCCACTCAGCTATCAAAATTAAATCCCTAAAGCTCAGGACTGACCATGTCATCCTTTCCCCCAAACTCAATAAATTCCAGTGAATCCTATCACTTCAGGGATCAAATATAAAATCCTTTGACATTCAAAGTGCTTCATAACTTGCTCTCTCTCACAATCCAATGGCCTCACACATTGCACCACACTCACCATGCACCTATACTCAGAGATTGAGTGACATCGGCCTACATTACGTTCTTCAAATGAGATACTCAGTCTCTCTATTCTGGACATTTTTACTGGCTGTTCCCCCAAGCCTAGAATTTTCTCCCTCCTAATTTCCACCTGGCTTCCCTCAAATCCCAACTAAAATCCTACCTTATGCAAGAATCCTTTTCCAATTACTCTTAATTCTAATGTCTTCCCTCTCCTGATTATTTCTAATTTCCAACTTTCCATAGCTTGTTTGTACATAGGAGTTTTTATGTTGTCTCCTTCATCTGAGCTACTTTAGAGCAGAGAATGACTTTTACCTTTATTGGTACATCACAGGTTGTTGTGTTTGTCCTTCATTTTCCAAGAGGATAGCATCAGGGAAATGATACTATTAATGTGGTTTCACATAAAGAGGGTTAGGGTTGCTTGAGACCCCAAAATACCAACATGCCAGGTCCTGCCAAATGAATTTGACTCAAGTCTTCTCTCAGCCAAAGAAAAGTAAAGTTTATTGAAAGTTCATTAAAATTTCACCATATTGGGTAGACTCGTAAGGAGCCTAGGCATCTGTGACACTTGCATTGGACAAGCAGGCCAGAGCAAGTCTGTGCTAAGTCAATCTGATGACGTACAGGCTCTGGGAGCCCCTTTGAGCTCTCCTTGAATCTTTTAAGTACAGGCTCTGGGAAACCCCTTGAAGTCTGATTAAATAAGTTTTTCATTGTGGCTGGGCCCAAACCTCTGTTACTGGCCTAGCCCTCCATTGTCCATCTACTTCCTACCTTTAAGCCTAAATCAAAATGTCAATCCACCCTTGCATTGACCTCATTAACTCCTCCTGAAGACCCTCCCCAAACTCCTTACTAGAGTCTGACCTCATTGACTCCTCCTGAAGACCCTCCCCAAACTCCTTACTAGAGTCTGACCTCATTGACTCCTCTTGAAGACCCTCCCCAAAATACTCCTCTAGACTACCCCTAGATTCCTCTGTACATAAGACCCCATCTTCCCTCCATTTTGTTTGAGAGCGCCATAGAATGCCCTAGCACAGACTTATTCTGTGACAGACTTACTCCGTCCTGCTTCCCCAATGCAAGCATCACAGATACCTAGGCTCCTTAAGAGTCTACCCAGTATGGTGAACATTTAACAAACTTTTAATGAACTTTTAATGAAACAAACTTTTCTTTGGCTGAGAGAAGCCTTGAGTCAAATTCTTTCGGCAGGACCCAGTGTGTTGTTATTTTGGGATCTCCAGAGCAGCCCTAACCCTCTTTATGGGTAACCTCTTCATTTTTATGGTTCCCAATACCAGAAACACTGCTAGAACAAACTCTTCTCCAGCTGGGCCTAGAAGGTAGGTAAGCCTCTTTCTTTCCCTATTGCATTACCTTCTTGTTCTCCAAGTACCTTGGAGGCGTGGGGTTTTTTTGTGTTTTGTTTTGTTTTTGTGGGCCTGACCTCTCAGGTCCCATTAGGTCAGACAGGTACTCAGCCTGTCAGGTCCTCCTTCCTGTTTGGTTATTTTGGAGAAAATGAACATGTCTGCAGCTTCTGAAGAATGGAGGACAAGGACAGAGGCCCCATCTGGAAGTGTAAGCCAGATTCTTTCAATTCTCTCAGCACTAGGGAACTGGGAAAACTCAAGAAGAGCTCAAGGGGGCTCCCAGAGCCTGCACCTTATCAATTCTATGAAGCTTTCATACCACGTGGAGGGAAGATGGGATCTTATATACAGAAAAGTTGTGGGAATCTAGGGGTGGTAGTTTGGGGAGGGTCATCAGGAGTCATATGAGGTCATTCTTCAGTAATGAGTGATTAAGGGTGGCAAGTTGCTGGAAGCTACCTGGAGACCACAGACAATGGTGAGCTAGGCCAGTTCAAGCGTGGGAAAGGAGGATCAAGGGTAGGAAATTGCTGGACAAGAGGGCTAGCTAATGACTTGGGCAGAGCCACAATGAAAAGCCTGTGGCCTCACGCAAATGCCTTCTGGTGAAGATTCAAAGAGAGCTCAAGGGGGCTCCCAGAGCCTGCACCTCAACATGACCTGCAGTTGATTTTGATTTGAGTGAGAGAGGGCTGTGCAAGGTCACCAGCTTCACTGTCTTGTCCAGAGCTATCTAGATCCAGTAATCATCATGATGACTGGAGATGACTCAGGATGCAATGGGAGACCCTGTCCCTTTTAGGCTAAGGCCTTTCCAGGTGCTCACTTGGAGTGAGGTAACACCCATTCAGTAAATAGGCCTCCATAAGAACTGAGTGTAGGGAAGGCCCCTTTAATTAGAGAAAAAGAAAAAAAAATCAAGCTGGGAGGGGAAGACCCTCAGGGTTGCTATTCCAAAGAGAAACAGTGAGTAGATATTTACTATTATGCTGGAGGGCCCAAAATGCAGCCATTAAGTGGAGCTTGGGCAGGGACCTGTTGTAGTCTAAAGTCTGAGCTTCAGAGTGAACTGAGTTCAAGGTTTTATGAAAGAAGAGGAGGAAAGGAGGGAGAGAAGGAAGGGGGGAGGGAGGGAGAGAGGGAGGGAGGGAGGGAGAGAAGGAAGGAAGAAAGGGCAAGGGAGCAAAGAAGGAAGGAAGGAATCTAGCCAGTAAACCCCAAGTTAAGTGGCAATTTTACCTTCCTGTGGAGAGAAGGAGAGGATGAGCTGAGTTATACAACTAGCTGATTCCCCATTCAGATGGCTAGGTCTACTCACAGGACAAGTTGTATTTGTCCTTTGTTTTTGAAGAGGACCATGGCATCAGGGAAATGATAACGTGACTTGCAATTGACTTTGATTTGAGTGAGGGAGAGTTGTGCAAGGTTGCCAGCCTCACTTTCCTCTCCAGAGTCATCTGGGACCAGTGAGAAGATATTCATCAGGATGACTGGAGATGACTCAGGATGCAATGGGAGACCCTGGCCCTTTTAGGCTAAGGCCTTTCCAGATACTCACAGTGAAGTAAAGCCCATTTAGTGAATAGGCCTCTTTAAGAGGTGAGTGTAGGGATAACCCCTTTAATTAGAAAAAAAGGGAAAAAAAATCAAGCTGGGAGTAAGACCCTGTTCCAAAGAGAAACAGTTACCATTAACATTTACTCTTAAGCCTTGAGGGCTCAAAATACAGTCATTAAGTGGAGCTTGGGCAGGACTCTATCATGGTGTAATCTATAAGCTTGGGTGAAATGGGTTTAAGGTTTTGTAAAAGGAAGGAGGGTAGTAGGGAAGGAAGGAATTGAGCCAAGGTAAGTGGGCAGCTTCTGGCTATCAAATTTTACCTTCCTCTGCAGAGGAGGAGAGGGAGAAGAGTATGAGCTGAGTTATCCAACTAGCTGGGTCCCCATTCTGGCAGCTCAGTATACTTACAGGTTGTGTTTATATCTTTCTACCTACTAGCACTTAGTATAGTTCCTGGTGCATAGTTGGTGTTTCATAACTGATTATTGACTGATATGTAGCATAAGAAACATCCAAAGTTCTAAGGGAATTCAGAGAAAAGCAATGATGAAGAATTTAGAAAGTTTTCATAGAAAAGGCATAATTGGAGATGGACCTTTTAAGATGATTATGATTTAAACAAATAGAGTGTGCATGGCAGTTGGTTAGAGGATAAACTCTTCAAGAAATAGGGTAAATAGGCTATTTCATGTCTTTGGGATATAAGGAGAGGATACCACCATGATACCAGGGCATTTGCAATATTTTATTTTAATATATAATTATTTATAAAGCTTTATTTTAATATATAGTTAAAAGATTTTTACCAGCTCCTTGGGCCTCATCAGACAGTTAGTGGAGAATATAGCTATAATGGGGTTGTAGGTATATAGAATTAGTAGAAATCTAATCAAGATAGCCCAAGGATGAACTGAGTTATCAAAATGCAAACAAAGGACAGTTTTCAGGAAACTGTAGGGGAGAACTGCCATTTCCAACAGTTAATAAATATTTATTGAACTATGCTTAAAAATATAAATTATATTACTCTAATATGAATAACTAAACAAGGGCACCCAACTGATAATACCCAAAGCAGAAGAAACAAAAGTGGTTTCACAATATTTTCAAAAGTGTTTTTATGTCAATAATTATTTCCTAATTATGTTTTTAAAAATTTAATAGACATTTCAAAAAATTTTGAATCCCAAATTCTCTCCCTTCCTTTTACCCTTTCCCCACTCATTGAGAAGGCAAGCAATATGTTGATTATACATGTGAAATCATGTAAAACATATCTTTATGTTAATCTGTATCAGCAATGCAGTATTCACAATGCCTACAGTAACTATAAATATGCTGATATAGTTATTAATCACAAAATGTAACAGGCTCTCTACATAAGAAATATAGCTGGAGCATTCATTTAAATACCAGAAAACTGAGTCCTAAAACCAGAAAGTCAAAGCGAACAGTAGTTATGAAGCTGACACATGTAGTTAAAGTAGTAAACACCCACATTCTCAAGCCTTCAAACAGAACAGGCTACCTCAGGCAAAGATCCTCCTCTCCTTTCGCATGCAACTGCTCAGCATCCAGGCAGCTTGCTCCCAGCAGCTCTGGCTCCCCCCCACAGTTCTCGTCCCAGGCAGTCCTCAGCAGAAGTCCTTAGCAGAGATTCTGGCCAGCTCAAAGAAAAAGGAGTTCACACGCAACCGCTGCCACTGCCTCTGCTTTCAGTCAGCACCGCACCGAGACTAGCTTGGTTCCAGCGTTTTCTTGCTCCACCCCTTCCTGCTACATCAGCAAGTTCAAGGGGCATGAAAGATCTTCAAATCTCAGTATTGTTACATAACCATATTGCCAAAAGCAAAAACCATACAAAGCCCAATAAAAAGAAACATAAAAGTTAAAAAAACTATGTTTAGATCTGTATACAGAGGTCATCAGACCTCTCTTTAGAAGCAGATAGCATATTTGATGATACATTCATTGGCATTGTCTTGTATCACTGTATTGAGCAGAGTAGCTAAGTCTTTCCCATTTCATTATCCTTTTTAAGGATAAATAAAAATGACTGTCTTTATGTACAGTATTCTCTTAGTTCTGTTAACTTCATTATGCATCAGTTCACTTAAGTCTTTCCAGATTTTCCTGAAACCATCCTGCTCATTTCTTATAGCACGATAATATTCCATCACAATCATATACTAAATCCTGCTTATCCATTTCCCAAATGATGGTATCACCTCAGTTTCCAATTCTTTGCCACCACAAAAAGAGCTAATATGAATATTTCAGTAAAAATAAGTCATTTTCTTTGATCTCTTGGGATGCAGACCTTGGAGTGGTATTGCTGAGAAAAAGGGTATTCAAAATTTTATACCTTTGTGTATAGTTCCAAATTGTTCTCCAGAATGGTTAGATCAGTTCTCAAATTCACCAATAATGCATGTGCCTCATTTTTTTCTGTATTCCCTCCAGTATTTGTCATTATTCTATTCTGTCATGTTAGCCACTCTGATAGGTGTGAAATGGTATCTCAAAGCTCTTTTAATTTTCATTTTTTTCATCAGTAGTGACTTGTGTGAGAAACATGCTCACTCTAAACAAAAAACAATACTAGTTGTGAAGTCAGGAAAGTTCTCATTTTGTTTTAGTCAATTATTCTACATTCCTAGTGAATGAGATCTCTCCAGAATGGAGAGAATGTTTTTTTTTTCAGACAAATGTCAGTCTTTTTATGCTGTTCCTGATTTTAATTCCCCGCCCTTGCTCTCCATTGGCAACCTCCTGAACCTCCTACTTCATGTCCTCCTCAGACAGCTCCTTAAGCATGCATACAAGCTTCTGAACTTTTACCTGATCAGAAACCTGATTCTGTTCTCTGATTATAACCAGTCACCTCTGACTTAAATTCTACTGTCACTCAAAGCAGAGAGGAGTTTTAATTCTGTAGAAATAGAATTCCTTTGTTTCCCACACTTGGAACCTTTTTATTTTAAAAAAACCTGACTATTGATAGCTTTGATTTCTTCCACTGAAAATTGCCTGTTCATGTCCTTTGATCATTTGCAAATCATGGAATAGATTATAGTTTTTGTTTGTTTTGGTTTTTTAATAAATTTATCTCAGATAGCTATGTATTTGAGAAATGGGACATTATCAAAGAAATTTCTTGGAAATTCTCCCTACCCCACCTGCAGTTTCTTACTTTCCTGCTAATTTTGGCTGCATTAGTTTTGTTTGTGCAAAATCTTTTTAATGCAGTGTAATGTGTGTCTGGGCAAGTCACTTTACTCTAATCACCTCAGTTTGATCAATTGTAAAATGAATGAAGGAAGCAAGTGATGAACCTTTCTAGTATCTCTCCCAAGAAAACCCCTAAAAGGGGTCATGAGGAGGTGGACGCCACTGAAATGACTAAGCAACACAATCAAAATTAAACAATTTATTTCTCATTATCTTCTCTACCTCTTGTTTGATCATAAACTCTTTTTTTATCAATAGATCTGATAGGTACATTTTTTCCATGCTTCTCTAATTTATTTATGATATCATCTTTTATGTCTAAATCATTTATCCATTTTGACCTTATCTTGGTATACAGTGTGAGATGTTGGTCTGTACCTAGTTTCTGCTAAACTGCTTTCCAGTTTTACCAGCAATTTTTGTCAAATGCTGAGTTCTTGATCTAAAAGCTTGGCTTCTTTGGTTTATCAAACACTAAACTATTGTCATTTACCACAGTGTATTGTATACCTGCTCTTTTATGCCACTTTATTTCTTTCTATAGATATTCAAATCAAATTTAGAATATGCATCTGACAAAGTACTCTACCTAATCCATCAAATCCCTGATGTTGAAATTTTTTCTTTTATTTCCATAATTTCACCATTCCGTATTGAGCTCATCTCTTGGTTGTGACATTATCGGTCAGGATTTTCCACAGTGATTAAAGATTGTCCACCCTGGGAGTCCCGCTTCCATTGTGCTTCCTGGGAGTCCCTGGAAGCCTCACTCCCACTACTTTTTTGTGAATACCAGAATTCCCATGCAAAGGTATGCAAGGTCTATACTTACCTACCTCTTCTGGGTGTGCCTTTTCTTCTTAGTTTACCTGTGGGGGAAAAACAAAAATTAAAATGTGGATTCTGGGAACTATTTCTCCTTTATCCATCCAGAGTTTTGGGGAGCTTTTCCCTGACACTTCATATCTGAACTAACTGTTGGGGATAGGCAGTACATTCTGTTCTACTCTCAGGCAGTGCGTAATGCCAACTTGCTGGGTGAAGTAGGTCTGCCCATAGTAATGATACCCAGGGATGAAAGCCTTCAAAGCTTTTAATAGCTCACCATTTTGTTAAAATGAAAATTCTTAGTTCGGGCTTTCACTTTAATTAATAAGGCAAAACTCAGGAAAAAGAGAATTAAAAGGAGTTTATTAGAGTAGCAATACATTGACAGGCTGATCATTGAAGATCAGCGAGAGATTTAAGATGTAACCAGCTTTTGTTGACGATTTTAATAATGAGATAAAGACAATTCAAAAAGGACCAGGGTCAGCAAAAAGGGATGGGCCATTTAATCTCAGTACCTCGCCAACTGCCTATATGTAAGGGCTGCTCCATATTTTAACAGGTACAAACAGGTAGGGGGTGATTTGGTATATGACAAATTGCAGGTAATACAGAGATACAAAGAGGGTGACTCCTCCCCAACAATGATTGACAAGCAGGATTGGGAATAATGGGTTACTAAGTGAGCATAACTTTCAGTACTTCTTTAAAACTGTGTGTAGCAATGTAAAGGGTTTATGGTATACATTTTGCTATCATTAATGTATCTCCCTTGATACAGGGTATTTATCTTTTCCTCTTCAACTTTCTTGATGTCCCAGAGCTATAGCAATTAAAAGATGTGAATAAGGCAACATAAGGACATAAACAATATATGGGATTTAGACACCATAAAGTACTTACTGACTCTCCTGGGGAGAGAGGAAGGAGAGTAAGGCAGATTATCCTAAACCTTAAAACAATAGGAAATACAATGAAGGTTGGAGCCAAAATGGCAGATTAGTAGCAACCAACCAATTTAACTCTTCTAGAATTCCTTTCCAAACAACTTTAAAATAATATATCAAATCAAATTTTAGAGTGGCAGAACCAACAAAAAAAGCTGAGATGAATTTTTTTTTCCATTTTAAGAAAACTTAAGAGGGTAGGCAGGAGAATTATGTGACATAGTGTTGAGGGTTAGGTGAGGGATGGATTTCTTGGAAATCCTTTGAGGGTTCTATTAGTCTGAAAGAATTACCAGGCTTAAGCAATCTTGGCAGTTTTGAAAAAGTTTATTACGTTTATCAGCGGGCAGGAGAAGATAGAAAGAAACCCTGCAAAGTTTAGGAATTAGGGATACTGATTATACAATAAAATCATAACTCTGATCTCAGTTATGCTAACTATGTGTGCAAAGGTGGAGTTAGGGTGGAGCACCCAGCCTGTTTGCCCTCAAAAGTCCCTTTTGATAAGATCAATGAGTCTTTTTGTTAGGAGTTATCTTACTAATAATCCATAAAAGGACTCATAGCTTACAGCTGGCCACTAAAACAAAAAGGGGTAAACATTTCTCTAACTAAGAAATGCTTTTAAGAATTCATAGGTGTGGCTTGTTATCATACTTATAGAGTTAATGGTCTCAGGAAAAATGCTTTCAGGCTGGGGGAGAGGGAAGAGACAGAGTTAATGCTTTACAGATGGGGGGAAAAGTGACTTTTACAACTTGATTGCCCAGGCCAATGTCACAAACCGATATCCTATACCTAGGGGCCTGAACACAAATGAGAGTTTTACAGACTGAAGACGAAGTCACCCCAAAATATTACAAAGGCCATTCAGCACTGCTTCAATGGGGTGAAGATCTAGTGGGGGGATATCTAGAGTCCACACATGCTACAGCAGCAGTGGTTTAGGGAGCCCTAAGGTCAGAGATGGTTAGAGGGTTAGACAACTGCTCAGAAAAAGACTACAGAGAAGCTTTTTTTGGAATTGGGTGCAGCTGGTGTTGACTGGCTTCTCTATTGCCCATATGCAGTTCTAGCAGTTGTAGGTCACATATACAGGGTGGAAACGACTTCAGGAATTCAGTCAAAACAAAAAAAAAAGGGGGGGGGGGTCTGGTCAGAGTACCAAAGCAGAGATGAGCAGTAGTACATGTAACTATAGCAGACATTCTTAATGCAATGTGATGTGTGTCTCTGGGTGAGTCACTTCTTTCATAAAGATGAGAACACTGAAGAGGATGGCAGTGACCTTACCTTTCCTAGGATCACACCACCTTGGAAGCACTGAAAATTTGCAGACCCTGAGAACTAGCTCTGCAAATAGCAGCATAAAAACAAAAAAACAAACAAAAACCGTAAAGCTTGTGACAGAGCCTCCCCACCCCCACTTAAGGAGAGCCCAACTTTAATACAAAGCTAAAACTTAAGAAATAGGCTAGAAAAATGAGCAAGCAACAACAAAAAAGACAAAAGAATTAGACCATGAAAAGCTAGTATGGTGGCAGGGCAGACTAAGACATAAACTGAGAAGAAGACAATAATGTGAAAACAACCTTTTAAAAATGCTAACTGATGCGAGCCCAACAAGAATTCCTGGAAGAGTAGAAGAAAGACATATGAATAGCAGAGGAAAAGAACGTGAAAATAAATTAAAGTAATGCAAGAAAATTAAGAAAATAGAATCAACAAACTGATCAAAGATGCATTAAAAATACTGAAGAGGAACAGCAAGGTGGCAGAGTGGACAGAGCACTGACCTTGAAATGAGGAGGATCTGAGTTCAAATCCAGCTTCCAGACACTTGACACTTAACTAGTTGTATATTGCCTTGCCTTCCTCCCCCTCCAAAAAAAGACAAAAAAAAATACTGAAGAAAAAAATACCTTATTAAAAAAAATAACTGATCAAATAGTAAAAGAGGCACAAAAATCTACTGAAATTAACTACTTAAAATACAACAGAATTGGTCAAAAAAGGAAAAAAAAGAGATACAAAAGATCATTGAAGAAAATCATTCCTTAAAATTTAGAATTGAACAAATGGAAGTTAATGACTCCATGAGACATCAAAGAACAGCAAAACAAAGTCAAAAGAATGAAGAAAAATAGAAGAAAATGTGGAATATCTCATTGGAAAAATAACTGACCTGGAATATAGATGGAAAACAGATAATTTAGGAATTATTATAATAGCTGAAAGACATGGTTAAAAAAGAACCTAGTCAACATATTTGAAGAAATAATGAAGGAAAGCTGTCCCTATATCTTTGATTCAGAAATAGAAATTGGAAAAATACACCTATCACCTCCCAAAAGAGTTCTCCAAATGAAAATTCTCAGCAATATTACAGCCCAATTCCCAAACTCCAAGTTTTGGAAGTTTCAAGTAGCAAGGAAGAAACAATTTAAATATGTAGAGCACAATCAGGATCACAAAAGATTTAATGGCTTCCACATTAAAGGAATGGAGAGCTTGGAATATGATATTCTGGAAGGCATAGGAGCTAGAATATTAACTCATACGAACTTTATCATTATTAGGGCAATAAAATAGAGTTTATGTAGACAAAGGGCATGGGAGTGAGTAGATTATTTTGGAATTATATCAAAAAAATGAAAGGGAGAGAAAAAAGGATGCACTGGGAGAAGGGGGAAGGAAGAGGTAGAATGGGAAAAGTTTCTTGCATAAATGAGATGTGAAAGGAAGAGTTTTTCTAAAGACAGGGAGGGGTGGGGTGGTGGTAGCAGTCAATGCTTGAACCTCATCCTCATTGGAATTAGTTCAAAGACAAAAGGGTATCTATTTCTGTATCTATACATATATGCATGTACATACATACATATATACACACACATACATACACACCCAAAGTAATGTATAGACATCTATCATACCCAATAAGGAAGTAGGAGGGGAAAGGAATAAGAGAAAGAAAGGGGGGAGGGGAGATTAAGGGAGACAGTGGTAATGGTGATCAACTGTGAAAGACTTGGCTTCTATGATCAACACAATTATCTAAGACAATAACAAAGGACCTATCATGAAAAATGCTAACCACCTCCAGAGAGAAAAGTGATGAACTGTTAGTGCAAATTGAAGTATAATTTTCTCTTTACTTTTTCTTGCTTTTTTAAAAATATATTTTGTGTAATTTCACATGTATAATTGATTTCTTATTGCTTGCCTTTTTGGTGGGTGGGGGAAGATTTGGGAGGGAGAAAGAAAATTTGGAATTCAAAATTTAAAAAGGAAAAGAGGTTGAAAAAATAAATAATACATTTGAGAACAAACAAATAAAAAGAATGGCAGAACAGTTGTTTCAAGGGAAGTGACTAGAAGACTAGTTTTTCTCTCCAACTTGAAAGCAGAGGTACTTGATATGATACAAAATTATTTACTCAAATAAATCACAGTGGAACCTAAAGATTTGGCAAATAACATTACATGCTTCCTCTCAGACACAAGCCTCATCCCACTTAACAGAAGACAAATATCTTACAAAAAAAATGAAAACATCAGGGTCCCCTCCAAATATAATAATAACTAACATTTATCTAGTGCTTCAAGTTTTGCAAAATACTTTACAAATATTAAATCATTTTATACTCAGAATAATGTCATAGGTAGTTGTTATTCTATTTCACAAATGAGGAATGTGAGTTATATAGAGATTAAATGAATTGCACATACAGCTAGTATAACTGATGCTAGATTTGAGCTCAGGCTTTCCAGACCATGGGATCAACACTCTTTCCACCTCTCTGCTACCCAAATAAGCCAATTACATGTTTATACAATTTATACCAAGCATTCATAGCTTATTTCACTTTAAAAATCTGTCTGAAAAAGTGTTTCATTATGCTTAAAAAGCTATAAACGTGTACATATGCTTTCACTCTATAATACCAGTATTTGGTCTGTATCCCAAAGAGATCAAAGAAAAGGGAAAGGTACCTATTTGTATAAAAATAATTAAAGCAGTTTAAAAAAAGTAAGGGGATACCCATCAATTGGGGAATGGCTGAACAAGTTTTGAGATGTGGTATATGATTTTGATGAAATACTATTCTACTATAAAAAATGGTGAACCACAACATTTCAGAAAACCCATGAAGATTTATATGAACTCATATTAAGTATAATGAGAACCAAGAGAGCATTTCAAACAGCAACAGCAATATTTTAATAATAATCAACTGTGAAAGACTTAGCTACTCTGATCAAGACAAAGACCCAAGACAATTCCAAGTCTCATGATGAAAAATGCTATTCACCCCCAGAGATAAGTGATAGACTCTGAAGGCAGGTTGAACTATACTTTAAAAGGAAAAAAAATGCACAATTTTTCTCTTTTTATTTTTTTGTCAATTTTCTTTGGCAACGTTGTTCATATGGATTATTTTTTGCATTACTTCATATATATCATTAATACCAAATTGCTCAGCTTCTTAAGGATGATGGAGGGGTAGGACAGAGAAAGAAAATTTGGAAATCAAAATTTTTTAAATGATTATTTTTTTTAACATGTAGTTGCAAAATATCTAATGAAATAAGTAAAAATGATGCTTGGAAGATGATGGGACTAAGAAAATTGAATTCTCACTTTCCAGGAGAACAAAGTATAGATACTTAAGATAATAAGAAAAACACTCCCAGAAGACAAAGGGGACTATCATTTTTTTTCCTCCAAATTTTTATTATTAAAAATATTGCTAGAAATAATTGAGTTTTTTTTTTTCTTACTGGATCCTCCAATCTTGCAAAGGCTAGTCACCACTCAATCCTGTTACTAACTGGCATGGTAAGTTTTACCTGCTTCATTTCCAACCCTAGCTGGTTTGTTAAACTTAGTAGGGACACCAGATCAATATAGTCCCACTGCAGCTCAGATCTGCAAAATTCCAAAGAAATAAAAATCTCAGACTGTCTGCTAGCTGAGATTGAAGCCACAGACCACTCCCTGTTCCCCCCCCCCCCCGCCCCAGCATATGAGCCTTTCTTTACTGT
>CM053580.1:83029029-83071229 GCA_028627135.1 Pseudochirops cupreus
ATGTTATAGATGAGGAAAATGAAACTGAAAGAAGTTGCTCATGGCCAAATAGTTAACAAGTGTCTGAGTCAGGATTTGAATGCAGATTTTCCAGACTTAAATTCCCTTTCTCTACCTCCTACTCTAGTTACACTGATATTTAATGGTAGAAGTTTACCTCCTCAGGATCCTCCCACATTGCAAAATCACATAATTTAATATCAAGATTAATTTGATGTATATGAGATAATATTTCAGAGACTTTTTTATAATTTCATCATCCTTTCAAGGGACTTTTCAGATGATTTTTGATAATTTGCTTTACTTTTCATTTCTACTTCCAAAACATGCTCAATTTTCTTCAATAGTTGTACCTTTGTGGGGATTACTTTCTATTCTTATTGTGTATCAATAATCTATAGGTTTTTAGATGTTAAACCCTTAGAGATGCTTCTGCAGATATTTCCTCCAGTCTGTGCCTTTCTTACAGTTACATTTCTATAAATTTTATTAGTGCAAAATGCTTGATGAAATAATTTGGGGTTCTTTGCTTTCTATTTTAAATCTCCCCTTCCTCATATCTTATATATTTTCTCCTTTATATCCAAAAATGTGAAAAAATCTCCATTAACATTTTATTGTGTTGTTTTATATTTATGTACTCTCTTCATTTAAATTCTATTGGAGTACAAAATGAGAAAAGATGATCTAAAATCATTTTTCCAAAATTACCTTTTCATTTTACTATGTTACTAACTTTTAGAATATCTTCTCTAGGAGATTGCATTATAGTTTTATGTAACTATATCGTGTACATTAGCTTCTAGGTTTTCCTTAGTTACTAAACAACTATCTAAATTTTATGTGATGTTGAAGAGATATATGGTTAGGGTTAGGGGTGCTCTAGACCCTAAAATACCAACACACTGAGTATTGCCTAATGAATTTGACTCAAGTCTTTTCTCAGCCAAAGCAAAGCAAAGTTGATTAAAAGTTTGCCATTTTGGAGCCTTGGTATCTGTAAGGCTTGTCTTAGAAAATTCTATGGTGCTCTCACACCACATGGAGGGAAGATGAGGTTTTATATACAGAAAGATTGTGGGAGGAATCTAGGGGTGGTCTAGAGGAGGAGTTTGGGGAGCGTCTCCAGGAGGAGTCAGATGAGGTCAGACTCCAGTAGTGAGTGATTAAGGTGGAAAGTTGCTGGAGCCTACCTGGAGCTGATGGACAATGGTGGGCTAGGCTAGTTCTAGGGTAGAACAGGAGGATCAAGGGTGGGAAATTTCTGGACAAATGAGGGCCAAAGACTTGGGCAGAGCCATCACTTAAGGCCCATGGCCTCAGGCAAATGCCCAATGTGGGAAGATTCAAGGAGAACTCAAGGGGGTTCCAAGAGCCTGCACCTCATCAATGTCAGACACTTTTAAAAGTAATTAGTTTTACGATTTAACTTAAAATCTGATATAACTAAACTCCCTTTCTTATTATTCTCTACCTTTCCTTTTCCTTTTCTTTCTTTACCATTTTTTTCTTCCATAATACTTGTTGTTATTAACTTGTATAATTCTATGACATACCCTTAGTAATTGGGTTTAAAAAGTGCTAAATTAATAATTTAGATAATTTATAATTTTCACTGTTTTGGTGTGACCCAAATACACATATTAAATATCTTTCTAATTATTTAGGCTTGCTTAGGTATAGTGAAAATTGTAGACAACCTGTATTTCCCTACATTTGATATTTGTCATAATAAATACATTACTTTCAAATACTTAATGCAGTTTGTTCTTAACATAAATAGAAATTCCTTTCCTCTCAACTTTTATTAATATAAAAATGGTGATAATTATTGTGCATAATTTTTTAAACCTACTTTACTGAAGTAATTATTGCAATTTTGTTTTTTTAATAGTTCTTTAAGTAAAATCCTGTTATAGATTAATAGATGCACTTTTGCTTCCTCTTTGCCTGTGATAATTCCTTTAATTTCCTTTCCATATTGCTAAAGCAAGAATTTCTAGCAATATTAATTGTTATTGGAGATGGTGGATATTTTCGTTTCAGCCCTAATATTATTGGGAAAATTTGTAGTGTTTCCCCATTATAATTTATATTAGTTCTTGCTTTTTATCGTACTGAGGCCATTTCATTTATGTGTGTGTGTGTGTGTGTGTGTGTGTGTGTGTGTGTGTGTGTGTTTATTTTTTGTTTATTTTTTAGCATTTTAAACATAAATGAATGCAATGTTTTGGCAATTAGTTTTTTCTCCATTGCTATAATGATGTGACTTAATGTGTTAAGATTAATTAGTCATGAGGAATTTTATTAATGTGATCAATATCTTTATACAATGAAGATTTCTTATATTACTGCTAGAAACTTTCTTAATAATTATGAAAGATAAGTCATTATTTCATATTTTATATTAATATTTTTCACTTAACTTCTCTGTAATTCAGTAAATTCAATGAAATTCAATTCAACTATTGTTTATAAAGCCCCTACTATGTCTTACTCCATTCTTGCACTCAATCATTACAGTATTCTGTAATCCTCAAAGATTTTATAGCTCAAAGAATTGTAAAAGAATTTTTATTAATTCTTCATCCATTATTACTTGTATATTAGATTTCTCATTTCATAAAATATAAAGCGCTCTCTTTTTTATCCCTTCATACTTTGGTTATCTGAACCATATTCCTCTCATAAGAAGAGAAAGTTTTATTACATTTTTTCATTTTGGAGAACCAGTTGACATAATTCTTCTTTAATCTATTTGAAATAGAGTTTTCTTTGGAACTTCATTTATGGTTTGTTCATTTTCTCTTTCTGACATTTTTAGTGTATAGATTTTCTGTTTTCTATTTTGTTAATTCTTGTATTTTATGTTTTTATATATTTCAAAGCATTGTATTTGTTTTCATAATTGTTAGCATCTAATTGGTTTGTAGAGACCCCTCTTCCAGATTTTTCTTGTGTCTTACTGTGTCTCTGTGCTCTATGTCCTATTTGTATAATTCTCTTTCGAAGTTTTGTTGATTTATAAAGATTTTCTACTTTTTATTCTAAGTTGCCAATTCTTATTTGACTATTCAAATTCTTATTCCTGAATTTTAATTTTCTTCATTATGTCATTATTTTTTTTTCAAAGCTTCATAATCCTCCTGGAAGTTCTAGTTGTAGTTTTCCTATTTGTGGATTTCTCTTTGTGTTTTTTTTTTTTAATTTCATAGTATTTATATATTCTTTTAGGAAAACACATTTCTTAAGATTACAATGATTCTTAAGATTTTAATGTTCCCCTGCAGGGTGTTTCTTTTTCTTTTTTCTTCTCTCTCTCTCTCTCTCTCTCTCTCTCTTTCTCTCCCTCCTTTCCTCCTTGTCTCTCTTCCTGTCTCCTTCCCTCTCTCCCTCCATCCTTCCCCAATGTTGTTTCACTTTATTTACCAATTCTTCTTTCTTTTAGATCATGAAGTAGAATGGAGCTTAAATACAACCACTTACTCATTCATCTTACTTGAAATCCTTAAAATGTTCCCAAACTCTTGATCCAATAATAAATTTGAGATTTTTACAAAGGATCAACATTAAATTTATCAATGTATGATTTGAAAAAATAGGACATTGGAGAAATATGATTAATATGATTGAACATGTATAGCATTTATAAAATTATAAAATTTCCCTACCAACTTGGGGAGGGAAAAAATGGGACTCAAAATGTTATAAAAGTGAATTGGTAAAAACTATCTTTATATGTAATTGGAAAAAATAAAATTCTATCAAGTGGGGAAAAAATTAAAATAAAGTCCAAGATAAAAGAAAAATAGGACATGTTCTCAACTCCACATGTATATCGCAATTGCTGCAACTTGACTACTAGAAATATTGGGGCTCAATTTGCAAGTTCTTTTAGCACACTAAGTAGTAATTCTAGTTGATCTGAAGATCTGAAAACATAGCAGTCAGATGATTACTAAAACATCAATAATAATGAGGAAAATGTCCCATCTCTCTTAGGCTTCTCTATAATGTTTCGTCTAAAATTTTAAATTTGAGAACTTTTTTTTATCAAGAAGATAGAAGCAGAAATATAAAAAATTCTATGAAAATCTGTCAAAATAAAATTAATTCCCATTGTCAATTAGGTAAACTTTTTTTTTCATTAAAACAATCATGTAATAAACCACATTCCTCAACCAAATTCTAAACCAATGAAATATTAATCTATTTACCTTAATTTGAAATTATTTAGTATATTCTTTCTCTAATACACTATACTTACTCATATTCATCCTTATAGCTGTACCTCAATGGTCTCATCTCACTAAATGAATTTCAAACTGCTGAAGATCATTAGTTTTATATTCTCTGGCTCTATGAATGGATTGAAATATAGGTCATCTATTTCACATCAAATTGATGAGGTTCTTACAAAAAAATTATTTTAGTTTGGAGGGTGGCTTCGAAGAGTGGTGCAATTGGTGTTACTGCTGGTGAAGGCAACACCTTCCATTTCAATAAGCATTGGTTTTGAAGCAAGAGATTCCTTTTCCTTCAACTTGATCCTATTATTTTAAGGTGATAATCTGGCTTGGTTGTATTAAGGAATCACCTTCCTCAGAACTTCTATATATGTAGTTCTTGAAGAAAAAGTTGCTGAACAGTTTTTAGAAACTGTTAGCAAAATCTTTTGGCACCCGTTACCTAAGGGAGGTTAGTGTAAGAGAGGCAGTATGTTGTTTTAAAATGGCAGTTCAGGCAGCTTGAAGCAAGACAATATATTTCCTGCTGTTTTCAAAACCCCTCAAAAATATTCACTCAAATAGGGGGAAAAAAAAGTTGCCCTGGCAACGAAGGACAATCCATTCTGTTTTACCCAGCCAGTCTCTTATTCAGTGACCCCTCTTTAATTGAGGGAGGAGGCAAGAACAAAAGAACCAAAGAAACTGAGCAGCTGGACAGGAGCATGGAAGAGTCTACTCTGACAAAGAAATCCAATACAGGGTTTCAAATCTTTAAACCAGATCTTAACTAGTCCTTATTTTCACTAATTGATTTTTTCTGGCCTGATGTTACCAGCTTCTAAAGCACAGACTCCTATGTTTATTTTACTTGCTCTTTTTCACTTTCTAAGGACATGATTTATATTTAAAAAAAAAAAGGCCCCAACCCATTCAGGGAAGCATTTATTATATAGTGTTCCTTATTTTCTTTTTTTTCTCTTAAATATATATATATATATATATATATATATATATATATTTATATATGTACACATACATACATACATATATATATTAACAAAATAGTATTTATTTTTTTTCCAATTATATGTAAAGATAGCTTCAAAATTCCCTTTTATAAGATTTTGACTTCCAAAGTTTTTTTTTCTTACTTCATTCTTTTCCTCTCCTCTCCCAAAGGAGGCAAACAATCTGATATAGGTTATACATGTATGATCATATTAAACATATTTCCACATTAGTCATGATGCAAAAGAAGAATCAGAACAAAAGGGGGAAAACATGAGAAAGAAAAAAGAAGAGAAAAATGGTGAATATTGTATGCTTCAGTCTACATCCAGACTCCACAGTTCTTTTTCTGAATTCCATCAGGATCTTAGCCTAAGAGGGCCAGGGTTTCCCATTGCATCTTAGAACATCTTGAGTGCTCCTGATGATCATCTGGTCACCAGATCCAAATGAGTCTGGAGGAGAAAGTGAAACTGGTGACCTTGCATAATCCTCCCTCACTCAAATCAAAGTCAACTGCAAACCATGACATCATCTCCCTGATGTCATGCACCTCTTCCAGAATGAAGGATAAACACAACAACAATCTGTGTGAGCATTTTCCATCATGAATCTTTCAGAATCATCTAAAATCATTGTCTTGTTGGGAAGAGCTAAATTTATCCAAAACTGTCAGGGTTCGGAAGCCCTGCCCTAAGGGGCAGAAGGTACTTACCTTTTCAATGGAGACAATGCTGGTGTTTTCTCCTTAATGAAAGTAATGCCAGAGGATAGATGTTTTTAAGTGGGTTTATTAAAGTTACACCCGGGAGGCCTTACCGCATGCCCCTCCAAGGCTCAGATCCTTTTATCTACCCCAGATCCACACCCCACACGTGACACAGTGCAGCTGAGCAGGATTGAGAGAGGGGAGGTAAATTGTGAAAGGGGAATTGTAATCACAAGGGCATGAAGACCCCAAGGTGTGGAGACATCAATCGGGAACCTCGGGCATCCCACGCAAGAAAGTTCTGAGCAATGCAACATCCCCTGGCCAGGGACTGCGCAATATGCTCTGACCTCCACGTGATCCAATTCATTCCCAGGCCTCAAACACATCCCTGTGTCTCAACATTACCATTTGCAATCTGGCACTATTTTGTGACCCTTACACAAAATGATCACTGCATCATGTTGCTGTTACTCTGTACAATGTTATCCTGATTCTGCTCACTTCATTTATCATCAATCCATGAAAGACTTTCCAGGTTTTTCTGAAATCTGCCTGCTCATCATTTCTTATGGACAATAGTATTCCATTACCTTCATATATCACAACTTATTCAGCCATTCTTCAATTAATGGGCATCCCATGAATTTCCAATTCTTTGCCACCAAAAAGGAGTTGTTATGATTATTGTTATAATGTGGGTCCTTTTTCTTTTTTTTTTTTTTAATGATCTCTTTGGGATACAGGTTTAGTAGTGTTATTGCTGGATCAAAGGGAATGCAGACAGCCCTTTGGGCATAGTTCCAAATTGCTCTTCAGAATGGTTGGATCAGTTCACAGCTCCACTCATAATGCAATAGTGTTTCAATTTTTCCACATCCTCTCCAACATTTATCATTTTCCTTTATGGTCATATTAGCCAATCTGATAGGTGGCAGGTGGTACCTCAGAGTTGTTTTAATTTCTAATTCTCTAATCAATAATTATGTAGAGTATTTTTTCATATGACTATACATAGCTTAAATTTCTTCAACTGAAAATTACTGCTTTATATCCTTTGACTGATAACCCATTGGGGAATGCCTTATATCCTTATAAATTTGATCCAGTTCTCTATCAGTTTTAAAAATGAAGTCTTTATCAGGGACACTGACTGTAAAGATTGTTTTCTAGCATTCTGTTTTACTTCCAATTTGATTGCGTTGGCTTTGTGAAAAATACTTTTTAATTTAATGTAATCAAAATTATCCATTTTGCATTTCATAATGTTTGGTCTTCTGTTTTATCATAAATTCTTCCCTTCTCCATAGATCTGGCAGGTAACTAGTCCTTTCTCTTCTAATTTGTTTATGGTATCACCCTTTAAGTCTAAATAGTGTAACTAATGTAACCATTTTGACCTTAACTTGGTATATGATGTAAGATGTCATTATAAAAAATTGCTTCTCTAAGATTCTCTAAGTAGACCATTGTATCAGATAGCTCTGTTTTCTCATTGTCTATTCAAATTCCTTCAATTTCTTTTTCTTCTCTTACTGCTAAAGTTAACATTTCTAGTGTTGATAATGGACATTCTTGTTTTAACCCTGACCTTACTGGGAAAGCTCCTAGCTTATCTCTATTGCATATAATGCTTGGTAGATGATTTTTAGATAGATCCTACTGGTTATTTTAAGGAAAACTTCATTTATTCCTACGCTCTCTAGAGTTTTTAATGGGAATGGTTGCTTTATTTTTTCAAAAGCTTTTTCTACCTCTATTGGGATAATCATATGA
Source organism: Pseudochirops cupreus (assembly GCA_028627135.1). Taxonomy (NCBI): domain Eukaryota; kingdom Metazoa; phylum Chordata; class Mammalia; order Diprotodontia; family Pseudocheiridae; genus Pseudochirops; species Pseudochirops cupreus. The sequence goes on from CM053580.1 coordinate 83,036,752, forward strand.
TTTGTTTGTTTTGTTATTAATATGGTCAATATGATGATAGTTTTCCTCATATTTAACCAGCCTGTATTCCTGGCATAAATCCCACCTGGTCATGGTATATTATACTGATTATAAATTGTTGTACTTTTTTGCTAATATTTTATTTAAAATTTTTGCATCAATATTCATTAGAGAAATTGGCCTACAAGTTATTTTCAGTTTTTACTCTTCTTGGTTTAAGTACAGAACCATATTTATGTCATAAAAAATTTTTTTTCTAGGACTCCTTTGCCTGTTTTTCCAAATAGTTTATGTATTACCAGAATTAACTGTTCTTAAAATGTTTGGTAGAATTCACATGTAAATCCATGTAACCCTGGAGATTATTAGACAGTTTATTGATAGCTTGTTCAATTTCTTTTCTCCAAAATGGGGTTAAGTAATTTATTTCCTCCTCTGTTAATCTGGGAAATTTATATTTTTATAAATATTCATCCATTTTACTTATATTGTCAATTATTAGCATACACTTGGGCAAAATAGCACCTAAGTGTTGTTTTAATTTTCTCTTCATTGGTGGTGAATTCACCTTCTTCATTTTTTATACTGGTAATTTGGTTTTCTTCTTTCTTTTTTTGCTTTTTTTGGAGGAAGGAAGGGCAATTGTGGTTAAGTGACTTGCCCAACATCACATGGCTAGTAAGAGTTAAGTGTCTGAAGATGGATTTGAACTCAGGTCCTCCTGACTTCAGGGCTGGTGCTCTATTCACTGTGCCACCTAGTTGCTCCTCTTTTTTTTCTTAATCAGATTAATCACAGATTTGTCTATTTTTTTTTAATAAAATCGCTGTTAGTTTTATTTGTTACTTCAATAGTTTTCTTATCTTTAATGTAGTTAATCTCTCCTTTGATTTTCAGAATTTCCAATTTGGTATTTAATTGATGATTTTTAATTTGTTGTATGTTTTTTTTTACTTTTTTTTTTATTTGCAAGCCCAATTCATTGATCTCTTTCTCTGTTTTTCTGAGGTAAGCAGTTAGAGATAAAAATTTCCCCTAAGAACTGCATTGGCTGCATCCCATACGTTTTGGTATATTGTCTAATTATTGTCATTCTCTTTGATAAAATTAAATCAATTTGTTGTTTAACCCACTCATAATGTAGGCTAGATTATTTAGATTTAAATTAATTTTAGTCTATCTTTGGCCCTTTGTTACATGTAATTTTTATTGTATCATGATCTAAAAATTATACATTTAATATTTCTACCTTTCTGTGTTGGATATTGAGGCTTTTAAAGCCATAATGCACAGTAAAATTTTATATAGGTCTATCATATCTAACTTTACTAAAATCCTGTTCACCATCTCAACTTCTTTAATTTTTATTTTGTAGTTAGATTTATCAAGTTCTCAGAGAGGGAGGATGAAGTCCCTCACTAGTATAGTTTTGTTGTCTCTTCCTATAATTCAATTAACTTCACTTCTAAGTATTTAGATATCATACCACTTAGTGTATATATATATTTCATATTGCATTCCTTAAGTACCTACTACATTCAGGCTACATTGAGAAAGGAGTACATTTTAGGCATGGGGCACAGTTAGTGCCACAAAGGTAGGAGATGAATTGTCATGAAGTAAGAGGAGAAAGTATATCAGTTTGACTGGAACATATAACTCTTGAGGGAGATTCATATGAAGTTAGTCCATAAAGATAGATTGGGTTCTTGTTGCTAAAGGCTTTAAAGGCCAAAAGACACATTTATATTTTATATATAAAGAACTCCTTAACATTTCTGTCAGAAAAGAATGACATGGTCATGATTGTGGTTTAAGAATATCTCCTTGGAAACTCCATGGAAAATGAATTGGAGGATTGAGAGACTTGAGGAAGAGAGACCATTGGGAGGTTATTGCAATAGTCTGGGTAAAAATTTGTTGCACTGGATAATAGGATTAAGAGCTGAAAGAGACCTTCCAACATTTAGCACATGAGGAAAATGAATGTTAGGTTAAAAAACCTGACCATTGTCATCAGGTAAAAAAGTAGAACCAATCTTCCAACCCAAGTCTTTTGATCCTAGCTCCAGTGTTCTATTTCCACTAAAGATATACAACTACCTTTGTTTATAGACTTTCAGAGAATAGTACTAGGATAAATGGATCCATTTTAATACAATTTGTAATAATTTCTGTGTGCCACCAGGTGACTTCTATTCACAAAGTGATCAAGAGCTTCTGGATTTCATTTAGAAAGTTCCAGCCTGCAGATTCTACCAGGACTCAAAGCCTACTGGAACTTTCAATTCATCAAATGGGGCAGGACATAGAACACTTTTTAAAAATGTACTTAGACTTCCCTGACATGCCTAATACTGATTGTGATGATTCATTTTTGAACTTTGAAAAGTCATTTCTATCTTTGCCCATTTATTTGCATGTATCTATTCAATCCATTTGTTTCGAGCTCTTCTTACATTTTGTTCTATGAGCATAGCTAACCTTATTCACCACTATTATATGCAAGGTAATATGTTCTATTAATATGGCTTCAGATCATGCCACAAAAGGTTTCTGACTGCTTTTCCTCTTAAGGTGAAGAGGACACTTTCCAACTGTCCAAACTTTTTCTATAGTCCCAGTATCTCTGTCAGGCAATAATGATGTAATAGAAATAACATGGTGCAATGGTGGAATTGACATCTGGAAGAACAGCATTTGAATTCTGCCTTATTAGCTTCATGGCAATGAGGAAAGCAATACTATCTCCCACCTTCACTTTCAAACTTCTGAAAACTTTCTTAGTTTCTAGAAAGGCTGCCATCTGCCTTTGAAAAGTTCCCACAATGAAGAAATTATGGGAAATGTATCTAATAGGCAATACAATTGAAATCAGCATGAAATGTTGATTGTTTTTTGCCTTCATAATTTATCATAAATTTAGTTAAATTTAGTACAATTTTTTACTTGCAGTATAGGATAACAAATACAAAATAGTCATTCAAAATCCATTGACTGAGTCAATTTCTTTCCTTTCTTTCTTCCATCCTCTTTTTTTTTTTGTTTTTTGGAGGGTGGGCGGCAGGGTAATTGGGGTTAAATGACTTGCCCAAGGTCACACAGCTAGTAAGTATTAAGTGTCTGAGGCTGGATTTGAACTCAGATTTTCCTGACTCCAGGGCTGGTGCTCTATTCACTATACCACCTAGCCACCCCCTTTCTTTCTTTCTGCATTTAGACAGCTAGTAAGTATTTGACGCTGAAGTTGAATTCATTTCTTCCTGACTCGAGGACTGGTGTTCTATCAATTGCATCACCTAGTTGCCTCCAAGTCAGTTTCTTTCCCATTATTGAAAATCCTTTTCTAGACCATGCCCATTGTCATAATATAACTTACCATAATCCTACCAAATAATGAAGTATATCCAAAGATATCAACATATTTTTGTTCTTGCCACTATGGTTGATGAACTGCTTACAGTGACCTTTTAGTAACTGTAGAGAATAGAGGTGACAGTAAAATTATAAGCCAACCTATTCCTTAACATAATTCTAGAAGACCTTCTTAAATGGATAGGAAATTGGCACACTAAATATGGGGTGGGCTCAGAAAAACCAAATCATTTTATGATAAGCTCAGTTCCCTTTTTGATACTAGAATAGATTCGGGAATGTGCAAGGTGTGGGTATTTTTGTAAAGAATTTGAAAAAAAAAATCATGGCCTCTTTATGGTTCAGGGAGAGAGATATGTATATTAGGGATATACTGAGAAGATGTAGAAGAATAAGATAAGAAAGAATAAAAGATAGACAGAAAGATAGATAGATAATAGATAGTTAGAATTTATTAAGGGTCCAGTATGTGACAGGCTTTAGAAACCCAAATAAAAGCATACAAGACAGTTCCTGCCCTGAAGAAGCTTATAATTTAATACAAGAAGACAAAACATAGAGGGAATATGTAGTGCTAGAAATATCTTGCTCACAAACAGCAAGATAAGGGGTAGGGAATAAACATTTATATAGCACATACTATGTTTCAGGCACGGTGCTGAGTGCTTTATGTTTAATATTTCGTTGATTTGATCCTCACAGCAACTCCATCAGGTAGGAGCTATTAGAATTTTTATTTTTGCAGTTGAAGAAAAATGAGGCAAACACAGGTTGATTGACTTGTTTATAGTCACATACTTAGTGTCTGAAGCAAGATTTGAATTCAGGTACAGCACTCTACGCACGTAACCACCTAGCTGACTAAGCTGCCTTGCAGGATAAGGCAAAAGCTTACCTCTCAAAGTCCAGGGTTATTCAAAAGGACCGAAGTCCATTTTTTTTTTTTAGTTCAAGGGAGGGGAGATGATGTCTTAAGTGAAGAGGTCATAGTTGCCTATATCTGAGAGAGACATATTTTTAAGCAGATTCAGAAACAATTGAATGATCAGAACCAGAAAGGGAACACTTAAAAAAAATCAATGAAGGTCTTGAGTGAATTGTCATAGAGATATTTCCTTGACCTATCACATTAAAAAAAAATTAGCAGTTACATGGATGATGGCACAGCTAACATTGGTTATAGAATTAAGAGTACTAATTAATATCCTGGATGACAGAATCAGCATCTAGAAAATCTTGATCATTTGGATGCAGATTTAATATAACACGAAATTTAAAGTAAATTAAATTAATCAATTTAGGTTTTTAAAAATAAACTGCACGACCTTCTATTGAGGGAGATGCAGCTGGATAATAGTTCATGTGAAACCATCTAAGAGTTTTAATGTCCACAGAGCTCAGTATGAAGTAATAGTGTGAAGCCACAGCCAAAAATATAATGTGACCTAAGGTTCAACTATTGAAAGCAAAATGGCAGGAGAGAGAGAGCTGATACTCCATTATGTTTTGCCCTGGTCAGATTATATGTCATATATTGTGAGAGTTAGTAGGAACTTCAGAGACTACCTAGTTCATCTCATACATGAACATAAAGCTATTTCTTTACTTCCTTGAGAAATGGTCATTAACTCTATTAGAAGACCTTCAGAGATACAGGCAGCACATTCTATTTTTTTATAGCTCTAATTATTATGGAATTTCCCATTGAGCCAAGCTGAAATCTGTGTGTCTGTAACATATATCCATTATTGCTAGTAACATCATCTAGAGTCATTAGAAAAACTCTTCCATTTTCTTCAAAAATGTGAAAAGAGATAATGTCTCCTATTAAAGCTAGAGGCTTCTATTACTGATACGTCACATCACATTAACTTTGGCTACAGAACACTATACTCTTATTGAACTGTTAGTCCACAAAATCACCCATAAATTTTTTGATCAACTGCTGCCTCACTATGTCTTCTCATTCATAGATCTTTGAACAAATCATCTGGAGTAAGGGTGTGATGGTAAATGTTTAATGACCATCTGCAGAAAAAGAAAAAAAATACCTACAACACACCTATAAGTTTTACCTGCATTATTAACTTTTTTTAAGTCTAGAAAATCAAAAAAACAATAAATCAAGCCCCAGTTTGTAACATTTTCCAATTTCCCAGACATAAATGCTCACACTGAACACTTAACAATCAGCCCCTTTCTCTTTGGGTAGAGTTTGGATTCCTCTTAATATTCTCTGTGCGTTCTTCCCTTGGGTATATGCCACATCTTTAAAAGTCCCTTCCATAGATGTGTTGCCAAGGCTTCTTCCTTTCATTGCAAGAGTCAGTAACTATGGATGTGGCAAATTCTACATACTGGAAGATGCTGTCAGCCTTTTGGTTAGTTTTGCTGGTTTTCTTGTCATTTTAAGACTGCCATCATGGAGGAATCTTTAAGTAGGGAGGGAAAAGGTATATATTTGGAAATGAATTTGATGTAAATAAAAAAGGTATTAAGAAAAGTGATGCCCAGAACGAAACCCCAAGCTCCAAATCTACAGGAATTCTCACATTCCTTGCTCTCAATACAAGGCAGCCCCATGACTATATTTTATTTTTTGTGACTATCATGTCATACTTTTGACTAAGTATTTACAAGTCCACTAAAGCCCCCCAGGTATTTTTCATATGAATAACGCTCCCTAGTTATATGTCCTCCATTCTGTACTTCTTACAGTTATTTTTCTGAGATTAATTTTAATGTTTACATTTATTACTATGAAATTTTGCATAGCTAGATTGGCCCATTGAGATAACCTACTAAGACAAGACCTTTTTCGTATCATATTCTATGATCCAAGGTATTATACTTATATCCCCTAAATTTTTACATACACAAATTTTGCATATTCACTACTTACATTTTTCTCTCTGAAGTCTTCTCTATTGCTATATAGTTGAAAGCCACATTTCTCTCCTCAATTTTTAATGTCTCCATTTTCAATATTTTCTCTTCTCAATAACACATTCTATCTTCTCTAAAATTTGCATGTTTACCTGTTTACTGCATTATCAGTATTATTATTAAGCATTATTAAAATGATTAATTTCTAAAAGCTAAGTACTCTATTATTGGGATCACTGGGACTGGAGTCAAGGAAATATTAGTTCAAATCTAGCCTTAGATACTTAGCAGTTGTGTGCCATTGGGCAAGTCACTTTACCTCTGTTTGTCTCAATTTCCTATTCTCTAAAGGGTGGATAATAATAACACCTATTTCCCAAAATTTTTGTGAAGTTTAAATGAGATCATTGTAAACTGTTTGACATACTTCCTGGCACTTAATAAATGCTATGGCTGGTGAATAAGAGGTGATACTTACATTGAAATATTTGAAATGCTGACCAAAACAGGGCCAAGGGCAGAGGCCTATGGAATGCTACCAAAAGTCTTCTTGAAGGTTGGCATAATCACTCTCTGGTTGTGGTCATTCAATCCCTTACAAATCCACTTAAGCATTCTATTAGTTGTAGTTTCATTCTCAAGAATAATGAGAGGGGTGGCTAGGTGGCACAGTGAATAGAGTACTGGCCCTGGAGTCAGGAGGACGTGAGTTCAAATTTGGCCTCAGACACTTAACATTTTCTAGCTGTGTGACCTTGGGCAAGTCACTTAACCCCAAATGCCCTCCAAAAAGAAAAACAAAAACAACCAAAAAACAAACAAACAGAATAATGAGAGATTTGCAAATATCTTACAGAAACCTAAGTAAATTAAAACTACTATAGTATTCCTGGTCTGCCAATTTTAAGACATCTCAAAAAGGAAAATAAACTTTTATCATTTCCATCTTGACTGACTTTTAGGACACCGTGTGTGTGTGTGTATGTGTGTATATGTGTGTGTGTGTGTGTGTGTGTGCATACAAGAATCTGGATTCATCCTATAAGTTCCTTGGAAATAATTGTTATTAACATTCATTCAAGATTAATTCATAAAAGTTTAATTCCACTTTAATCATGTTTTAGTGTTTCAGAAGTCTGTAGCATTTATTTTCAGCTTTACTAGCAAGTACCTAGAGTGATGATTCCTTTTCTGAAATGGCCTCTGAGATATTCTATATTTTCATGTTCACAAACTCATTCTAACTCTATAACTTACTCTGAAGATCTCCCTCCACCTGCTCTGTGCTCTCTAAATCTTACAATGGCCTTTAGTCAAAAGCAATAAAATTTGACTTGACCTGAAATGAGAGTCTTTTTTTCAATACTATAAAAAGCAATTCATTTAAAAGAATCATACAATCATGGAATTTTAGAGCTAGAAGGAATCTTAGGGATCAAGGACTTCCACTGAGGTCATTTGTCATTGGTATAGTAACTGACCATCTACCAAAAAAAAAAAAAAGCTTGCCAGAAGCAGGACAGTATGATTCCCCAAATCAAAGTTATATTTCAGATAATGTCTATGAAAAATTCCATCTGCATTAAGCTGACATGCATTTAATAGAAATTTTATGTAACTTAGACTTACTGCATCAATCACTCAGTCCATATGTACAGGTCGTAACTTTATCATGAAGAAATAATTCTGTAAGATCAACTACAAAGATTGGTGCTTAGTTAACAATGACCCAATTGTACAAATTAGTTCCTGAATGCTAATACATTGAAGTCTAGCCTTTCAGAAAGTCTATCCAATATATCAAAGAACACAGAATCATAAGAGACATGGAACTATACTTTGACTACTTGTGTCTTGAATCAAATAATGATTAAGTGATGATCTTGGTTCAAGTGGGAGATTGAATCATTGTAAATGTGTGTAACACTTGCTAATCTAAATACATAAAGTGTAGATAGAGAATTGAGTAGATGAAGGTGGGAACCTGGAGAATTTGTTCTAATATATGCTTTTGGGTCTCCGAACCTAATGATATAATTGTATAACATATCCTTAAAGAACCTAACAGCTTCCCTATCCCTGTGCAATACAGATCCTTTTAAACATTTGTATGATAGACACATAATGGTTGTGATCATCCATTTCAGATAATTCTTTGTAAGGTGTCAAATCCTGCTGAAAAGGCATACCCTGGAGAAGTGACTTTTTTTGCTTGGTTTGCACTTTGCTGACTTAGGGATTTACTAGAAGTTGTAATTGGCTCCTCTGATCGACAACGGCGAGAACATTTTTCAATGTGCTATGGCTCTTCTTTGTGGATTGATAAATGGGGTGAAAGATGGTAGAATGATGAGATAAAGTGGGTTAATAGAAAAGCAGTTTGGGATAATAACATATTAACTACTTGACCATGAGTCCCTAGACCCAAATAGGGGATCTAGTTCTTCACTGTTTCACTTTGTGACCTTTGGAAAGTTCTTTAAATTTCCTGGGTCAATCAGAAAGCAAGAGCAACAGACAAATTTTATCCAATAATTATATTTAGCAAGCAAAATACAATGGACCATTTTGAATAGTAGCTACAACCAGTGGTACCTTGATAACCAGGAAGAGTAATCTAACTCCCTAAAGTAACTAACATGCTCTGCAGGGAGTCTGTGTTGGTGAAAGGCATTATGGCATACTGCAAAGTGTGCAGAATTTGAAGGTAGGAGAGGCTTGGGTTCAAATTATGCTTCTAACATTTACAAAATTCACCACAGGCCTCCTTTCTGTACCTTGGTGACCTAAACTATGAAATAGGGAAAATACAGTACTTACTTCAAAGGGTTATTGTGAAGATCAAATAAGGTAATGTATGCAAAGCAGCTTACAAATCTTAGAGTAATATACTGTCAGTTATTAGAAGAAGAAGCCAGTTTAAGGTTTATTAAACATTAATAAAATTCAAGGCATTGTACCCAAAAAATATTTAGATGTAATTCCTGCTTATTAGGCTGCCTATTAAAAATGAATAGACAAGAAGCAAGCCAAAGAAATATATATGCTTATGAATATGCCTGAAGTGAATAAATGCAATTTATTCTAATCATTATATTCTGAATGTGATGCAGAATGCTACCTGCTCAACGGTGTTTTTAAAAGGTACATCTTGTGAATTTCACAGAAGATTTCTTTAATGATAGGGCTTTATGTCTGTAAAGTGCCTTTCATTTGTGAGTATTTGAGCACTGTAAACACTAATTAGCTTTTACCTCCCTCCCCCCCCACCTTTGATATAAGCAGAGTCTTTAATCTCTCTTCTCCCTGTAGGAATAAGAGCCACCAAAATGATTTTCCTCAAGGGATTACCACTTATCAATAAGGCAGTTTAAGGATAAAACTCTCAACTACAAATAGTAACTTGCTTACTTGTCTAAGCACATCATTATCTATGTGGGATGAAAAATAAAGATTGGTAGCTTCGTTTACAGACAATAAACAACTCAATGTGCCTCCCCTGTGCAAGACACTGTTTTAGGTATGTGGGCAGAGAAGTAAAAAGTCATGTCTTACTATGGTCCTTGCCAACGAGGAGATTGCAATCTAATAAAAGGATAGGATACAGCACAAATAAATACTAAAACACAAGGTCAAAAGTAGTAAGTTCCTGGAAGTTATCAAACAGGGAGCCAAGAGATATTTATCGAGGGTTTGAAAACCTTTAGTAGGATAACTCTGGGCTGTTTCAGAAAGAAGGTTGCTTTCAAGAGCTGAGACTTGAAGGCAGTCAGCATATCAGTAAATAGAGATATGGATAATACATATACTGCCTTCTAAGACTTTAGAAAGCAAAATAGTAGCAAGGATTGCCCTTTTTTGTTAGAGCTTGACCTGTGCAAATTCCCAGGCAGAATAAAGTTAAGGTTAGGCCAAGATCAGGGAAAAGTTTGGCTAAAATATAGATAAAGGTATGATCATAAAGGTTTAACAACTGGCTCTCTGAAAAGCACAATATACTTTTAGGTTTAGTGCATATTTTTCACATTTTCTCCATCTCTTTAAGTCTAGAGAAAGCCTAGATTTACAACATTTGCCAATTTCTGAAGTGTAAAGGCTTTTACTGAAAATTTATCAATTGATCCTTGAGCTGATTCCCACATTTCCCTGCAAATAGGAGACAAGAAATAAAGAAATATGGCATAAAACTAAAAAAGAAAGTTGGAGCCAGGACATTAGGACCTTGAATACACATGCTGTTAAGGATTTTTATGGTTTTTTAATTAATAAGTGAATTGATAGTCATCTGATCTTGTTCAGCAAAAAAAGGGTGGTGTGTGTATTTGTAGGTTGGAAGGAGAGGCCTCATGCTCATTCAAATAGTTATATATCTACACCCAACTTGGTAGAAATTCTAGATCTTAAGCTCACTATGGTGCACAAAGGACAATTGTCTAAATGCCTGTTCTTTTTATAGAGCATTGGAATTTTTACAGTAAGTTTATAGATTGCTCTTGATTGACCCAGTCAAAAAGCAGCTTGAAAAATTTGGCAAACTCACATATCCTCCTTGATTTTCCTATAGTTCTTAAGTCATGTGATGTTGGCATAATGGGATCAACTCTTCCCAGAGTCAAACAAATGTGGGTAAATGCACACAGTGCTTTTTCTCTTGGAAAAGAATCAATAAGTAAACATATAGTAACATAAAATAAAACATAATAAAATATCTATCAAGTGATGGTGAATCTACAGTCATACTTTTAATTACAGTTACTCAGAGAGTCCATATTATTGACTCAAACCCAGGAGATCTAGGAAATACACAGTTTGAGTTTGTTTATTTTCCCAAGATTTGTACCCTACATTTTGGCAAAGGATTGTCCACTTGATGCTCAATTGCATCTGTGTGAGATGGAAGAGTTTGGAATCTGAGTCTGAAATCAGAAAAGGTCTTTATTCTTTCTCACAAGAAAGGGCCCTGCCCCTGTGGCTCAAATGACATCTGCCAGGGAGAGCAACATGTTGAAGCCAGCCCATGGTTATATACTCCCTAATGCAGAAACCCCAACCCCCAACTGGCCTTCACTCCCATTGGTGGGGAGGCAGGCTCACAATCTAAGCACAGGCATCTATCTTGAAAACAAAAAACACAGAAACGTGGGTGTCCAACGCAAGGTCAGGAAAGCAGTTTTGTCCTTATTTGGCATATCTTGTGCTAGGGGGGCCCTGGAGAGGGTCTCCATTGCTCTAAGTCCCAGATTCCTGTAAGGTTATGTGATTTCTAAACTTAGACCTAGTGGATGCTGAACCCACTCTAAATTTGATGTTTCAGAATGGGGAAACTTCACTGCAAGTTATCCCTCACACATCCTCCAGGACGAACCATCAAATAAACATACAAAAACTCCGTACTGGGATTTTGGGTTACCTAGATCTGCTATATATAGGAATGGGATCTGCTATATATAGGAATTATGAAAGTGTGTGTGTGTGTGTGTGTGTGTGTGTGTGTGTGTGTGTGTGTGTGTGTGTGTTGCCTAGGTTGTCCTCATACTGGCAAGGAACTTTGCCTAGTTCTGCTCTCATCTAACCCATGATTTATAAGAATATTCACCAATAGCTGTGTAAAGCAAGAAGCAATGCTGTGATCCCAGTATGGTGGTCCTCTCTTTTTGACCTTGAACTTCAAATCTCCCTCCCCACTTCCCTCATTGCTTCTTTTCCCTATTCAGTATATCATTTGTGCTGAGCCAAAGCCCGTTATTCAAGCAAATAAGGGGATGATGAAGTGGCCTTGCATCTTACCAAGGCTATCCTTCTATGTGCTGAAGTGATCCCAGTTCATCTCAACTCATCCAACAGACTGTCCTCTCTGTCATCCCCACTCGCCATGTATGTTCATCCTCTCCCACTTTACTAACTTATCTCCTAATGTCTATAAACATGCCTGTTTCCCCTGTCCTGAAAAAAAAAATACCTCATTTGACCTTTTCATCCTTTCTAACTATTGTCCTTGTTTTGCATGTATTTGTTTTCATGTTGTCTCCCCCCTCCCCCATTAGATTGTAAGCTTCTTGAGAGTAGGGACTTTGTCTTGCCTCTTTTTGTACTCCCCATTGTTCAACAGAATATCTAGTACATAGTAGGAGTTTAATAAATGTTTATTGATTAAGTGATTAGAGAGTGAGAGAAACACTATATACTTTACCCTATAAATCATATACTGATAAGATGGTTTTTGAGGGCAAGACCTTTATGTTCAGACTTGTGCATTAGAATGATTACTTTGGAAGCAAGGTGAAGAATTTGAGAGAAGAATTATTAAAGGGAGGGGATAAAACTGGGAGGATTGGAGGTTATTAGAAGATTCTGGGCAAAAATAATGAGAATAGAAAGCTGGGGAACTTTGGATATAGAACACTGCATATGAGGTTAGACTCTTTTTACAGGTTTACTAAAATCTTTTTTCCTCCACTCTTTTTTGCTACTTATTAAAAATAGATGACTCACTGAGGGGGTAATAGAGGGAGGAATATATTAGAAAGTTAGGTCCTTAAAATAAAATACAGCAATAAAATTTTATGTAGAAACAAACAAAAAGAATTAATGAGGACCTAAATAGTGTTTTAACAATGGAATGAATGGAGTCAGAGATGCATGTGACTGGTGTAAAGATATAGAAAAAGATTTAGGACTAAACATGTAGAGAGTGAAGGACAAAAAAAGAGACAGATGTGAATTCAAAATGAGGACCCTGGGTGATTAAAAAGATGGTAGTATGATCAATAGAAATAGGGAGTTTAAGGTTAGGTTTTCAGTCAAACCTAAGCAGACAATATTCAAATCAGAATTTTCACCAATTAAAACATGGCATGTAAATGTATGGGAATACCCAGGGACTTACTGCTGAATATTGAAACAATCATACTCAAGTTCACTTGTTCCTGAAAGAGATTTAGCCTCAGTTAGTATATTATGTGACCTCATGGATAAGTCTGAATTTGTTTCAGCAGGTATGCAAATAAATTCCAAATTACCTTCTATCTTTAACTTTTTATATCTAAGTCAAAAGTTAGCCAGGGAGATCATGTATTAATAAAAGGATTAATTGTTTATTTTACTACATTGCATATTTTCTTTGTATAACGCATGATATCATACAGAAGAAGGATAGTAAAACTTGTTGTATTTGTCACCAAAAAGCAGAACTGGGAGCAAGAAGTGGGAGATGAAAAGAGGGAAATTTAAGCTTGATGTGTGGGGAGGGGGGATCTTAACAATAAGAGTGTAATTGGTTTCCTCAAGAGGTTGTGAATGCTAATAAGACATCTTCCAAGCTGAGGCTGAATGGCATTTTGTCAGTTGTAATGGGTTTCTTTTGCAAATTCAGGTTAAACTGGGTGGCTGCTGATATCATTGAAATTCTGGGATTCTTTGCAAATTACTAAATTAAACAGGGTTATACAGAAAAATATCCAAATGACAAAAGTGAAGACAAACAAAATCTCTTAAAATGCTTCTGGAAATGCGTTCCCAATAGGCATTTTCAATCAGATGTATAATGTGCAGCTCATTGATTGAATGGACTTGTGATTTCATTGGCTTGCTTGCTCTTTCTTCCCTTAGGAGATATTTTTGTGAATTTTAGTGATGAATAAAATCACCTGGAGGCTAACTCTCTTGTAATGAGTCTACTTGAACAACACTGGGCCTCTGTTTAAAGCCTGTCTAGCTCGAATTACATTCTATTGTTATGGCCTTGAGGAGCCCTGGATACTCTCCATTCCAGGAAAAGAAGGACTTCAAAAGAAAGCAACCTGTTTAAAGAAAGATATATTAATCATGCTGTATGTCACTTCAGTGATATCAAAGAAATTAAATTGCATTTCTTTATAAATATTTTGCAACTTGGACATGTCAATGAAAAATGTTATCTACCAGACATTCATCTTAATCAAAATTAGCAACATTTTACTCTATTTTATTGTCTCTATACTTGCTAATGTAGAAAGCTGGATATTACAAAAAGTTGTTTTAATAACTTTGTTAAACTTCTTGTTCAGCTCCATTAAGGTATCTTTTTCTTCTTATTTCTTTTCACTGGTCAGTGTTGGATCATAAAGTGGACCTACATTTGGAGTAAGTTATTAAAAAAAAAAGAATTTCCCTTAAGTAAAAGCAAGAAAATAGTCTTTGTCTCTCTTCTGTGTATGAATCTCCTTTAATAGCCATTAATTAAATTTTAAATTGTTCCTGTATTCTCTTCAAGATGTAATTGCAGTTCTGAGAGATTAGAAAAAAAAAATGAAACAAATACCACCTATAAAAAAACCAGGTAATAGAAGTGATGGATTTCATGCCATTCTTTATGTTGTTTTTCCTTCCTTTCTGCTCTCCAAATGTGACCAAGTTTACTGAACTGTAACAAAATCCTTGTCTTCTCATTACCATTTGTTGTGTGAGGAAACTCCCTTGAACTGTTTTCCTAGAATTATGCTGACAGCCCTACTATGAAGACAGCAACCTTTATTCTTTTTCCTCCTCCAGCATTCTAACAGAAAATCTCCCTCTGTTTTCTGAAATGGAACCACTCCCCATACCATTACATCATTCACTCAGCTAGAACAATTCCCTTACACCAAATGGTGTAAAGCCTAAATGTTATTTCAATATCCATGTACTTCTGCTTTGGCAATTTTCAGCCGTCTTTACTCATTGCTAGAATAAAGAGAAATGGATCACTCTTAGCCCCACTGGTATAAAAAAAAACTTGAGCAATACCTTCATTGACAAGGGCAAATATTACATGGACATATCTATTATTTTTAACTTTAAGGGGAAACCAGGTATTTCCCTGAATAACCTATTTGATTCTGTTCAACAACGATGACCAAATACTGGCAGGCCTTTGCATAAGCCAGTAGTTTTCTATCTTAATCACCATTTGAAATAACTCTGGGAAATGCCTAGCTCTGTATTCATTTGAGGGAGCTGACTACCTCTGTCTTCTAGTTCCATCCCTTTTAGAGGCAGTAGTGCTCATCTCTATAAGTATGGTCTCTGTGGATATATCTTGTTAATACTAGCTACCAATTCACTGGAAAACACTGCCTTCTGTTCCCCGCTACATTACACCATACTTTAATCACAAGATCATGTCATAATGAAAGTGATCACATAAGCATGATTTGAATGTAGATTTTTTTTATGTACAAACAATGAATAAAAATATTCTGTGTGTGTATGTATGTGTGTGTGTATGAGTGTGTGTGTGTGTGTGTGTGTGTGTGTGATAGTTTGTCTGGTCTTCTCCCAATTATATGCAATTCAAACATAATTTCTAGGGAAACTCCAAATCTAGTAGTTCTAAGAATATAGTTCACATTTATACTGATTCAGGGAGGTAGAAACATGAATTACTCTCAGGGTCCTTAATTTGTAGATGTTCTATGTCAGCCTTTATTTATCAATGCTACTTTTTCATCTATGGCTCTCATAACTGTAATGGTAATTAATTTAAATTTGAAGACCGCTTTTTGTTCTGGAAAGTAAGCAGGTACTTAGCCCTTAGTAACTAATCAAACCTCTGTGAAAGAAACTGAACTCCTGTCTCCTGTTGATGACATAACAGGAAGGGGTTGGCTGAAACAGGAAGCTAATGCTGTGTGTGTATAAGAAAAGTCCCAGAGAGGCACAATTAGAATTTCTTGAGACCAGAAGGTGGTTGCAGAATCTGTTCTGCTGGGAAGAAAAAGAGAGAGAGAGAGAGAGAGAGAGAGAAAGAGAGAGAGAGAGAGAGAGAGAGAGAGAGAGTTTCTCTCAGCAGCAGCTGGAAGCTGGGCTGCTACAGCTGGACTGAGAAATGAGTCAGAATTTTCTTCAGACAAGAATCATGAAGACTGAAGTTGCTGCTGCCAGGAAGGCTGAAGAGGAAAGTACTCCCTAGGCTGGAGAAAACAATTTTGATTTTGAAAACCTGGGAGGAGTGATTTTGATTCCGGGGAGCCAGCTGAGATTTCTTCTTGGTCCTAGGACTAGCTGAACTGCCAGAGGACTGAAGAAGCATTGCTGTGGTGCCCATATTCTGCCTGTGTGTTGTGATGTTATTTTGCCAAATTCATCTGCTGGAGAAGGAGAGTACTGTTGTTGCAGATGTCCTGGAACCTTTCTGTTGGCTCAGAAGCCTGGAAGAAGGATTTTTCTTGTTGCACATTTACAGAATCCTGGAATAGAGTCTTGCTGATGTTTTCAGAGGTCCTCAGACTGTTCTGCAGGCAGAGAGTGAATTGATGAGGACACTGACAATGGATACTGTGGCTTTGTTAAGCTTTGTCTCCCCAGGAACAGCAATTGCTGAGAACTTGCCTTGGCTCAAGATGAAGAAAGGGCCTCTCCTTGGGTACTGAATGCTGTGATGATAATGTAGTTTATTGGTGACCTAGAGGTGGGAGGCAGTTTGTGTATTTTCTAATGATTGTATTTAGTGATTAACGATACTTAGTACCTGATTGCTAAATAAGTGACTGATTGAGTTAACCTAGTTGCCCAATGAATGGAAGACTGACTATTGTACTCTGAGATGACTGAATGACTGAATAAGGAGGCAAACCTCCTTAGGGATACCAGATGATTGTTCTTTGTTCAAAGCTATTGTGACCACTTTGGTGACAAGTATGTGGCCATTTTAATAATAAGTTGTTGTGAACACTATATTGTGATTTTCTGTGATAAGTTTTAATATTGTGAATACTGTACCTTGATTTTCTGAGAATGATTTGCTTTGATCTGTTATGGAATAAATAGAGTGTTCACTATACTGTGTAATAAGAACCTTAAAAGCTGTTCACTGCAGCATTGTTTTAGAAGCTGCTCATGCATGGCGTTACAATAACTAACCAGGGCAATGATTACAACTCTTTGAAAGATGCACCTGGGCTAAGTCTCCCAGTTCTATTTTGTAGCAAGAGGAAAACATAAACATTGACTGAGCACCATTACAGTATGATCCTTTCTCTGTTATTGACCCTTTTCTTGTGATTCCCATCTCTGAATGCCAAGAACTCCATCATTGTTGGACTTCCAGGAGCCAAGATGGCAAAATAAGCAGTAAATCACCATAACTCTTCAATATTCACCTCCAAACAATGATAAAATAGCATCTGAAAATAAATCCTGGAATAGCAGAACCAGCAAAATGATGGGGGGGAAATAATCTTTGAGCTCAAGTAACTTGGAACCTTTGCAAGAAAGATCTGTCTCACTCGGGTAAAGGGGGAGCCCAGTCTAGGGCAGGAAGCATCCCAGCAAGCCAGCAGCAAGCCCCAACTTAGCCAACCAGATCCTGAATTCCAGTGAGGTGGAGAAGGAAAACAGTAATACCTGGACTTTCCATGTGTTTCAGGATAGCCAGGGATCAGGCAAACTACAGTTCTGAGAACTTCCACATACTTGAATATAGCTCCAGGAAAAAAAGCAAGCTCTAGTAGCCAGACTCCATTTGCTTCAATGGAGCTCTAGGCAAACAGGTAAATGCCAACTCCATAAGTGCCTAAGCAAACTGGCAGCCATCAGGGTTCAGATACTGCCATGAGGTTCAGCACAACCCTGGGCAAACAGGCAGCTTCCAGAGATCAGACCACAGCGTGCTTTAGTGTAGTCCCAGAGAAATGCAGAAACATCCCACTAGCCTTAGCACATTTCAGGCACCACACCTAGGAACCTGGCTCATCATCAGGTAAGTTTCCATAAACCTATGGCCTCCATCAATGCCAGCCAACCCCCACCCCAACTTTAGCATAGCACAAGACATGAGGGTCCACCATGGGACTCAGGGCAATATCATTGTAGCACCAGGTAAACAGCCAGGGCCTACAGCTCCTAGCATGAGAAGCCTGAGGCAATGTTCCTTCTATCCCAGGATCAGAGCTCAAAAAAAAAATTTAAAAAAAGAAGGCCAAAAGAGATGAGCAAAAAAACAACAACAAAATAAAAGAATCTGATCATGGAAAGTTATTATGGTGACAGGGAAGATCAAGACACAAAATCAAAAGAGGACAACAATGTCAAAACACCTATGGGCAAAACTCCAAAGAAAACTATGAAATGGTTTCTAACTCAGAAAGACCTGCTGGAAGTGTTTAAAATGAGGTCAAAAATCATAAAAGAGAGGTAGAAGAAAAAGAAAAAAATCATAAGAAGTAGAAGTGGAAAAGAAATGATGGTGATGCAAGAGAATTATGAAAAGAGTCAATGATTTGGAAAAAGAAGACAACTGCTAAAGAAGTAGAGTTGGCCAAATGGAAAAGGAGATACAAAAATCCACCAAAGAAAATTTGGTACACTTTGTCCAAACGGAAAAAAAAAAGTAAAAAATCTAATTGAGAAAAATTAAACCTTAAAAGTTAAAATTGGGCAAGTGGAAGCTAATAACTCTATGAAACACCACAAATCGATCAAACAATTTTTATTTTATTTTATTTTTTAAATTAATTTATTTTCTTGTTTACATCATTCATTTCCACAAAATTTTGAATTACAAATTTTCTCTCCATCTTTCGGATTCAGGAGGTGATAAATAGAAGCAAAAAACTGGTGAGGAGGGAAAGGGAGAGAGAGGACAAAGAGGAGGAAGACTAAGATGGAGGGAAATATAGAGATAGTAATCATAATTGTGAATGCAAATTGGATGAATTCTCCCATAAAACAGAACTTAGCAAGGTGGATCAAAAACTAGAATCCTAAAATATATTAATTACAAGAAACACACTTGAAACAGAGAAGAATACACAAAGTAAAAGTAGGGGGCTGGATCAGAATCTATTATGCTTAGCTGAAGTAAACAAACAAACAAACAAGAAAACAAAACAGGGCTAGCAATTCTTTTTCTCAGATAAAAGGAAAAAGCAAAAATAGACCTGATTAAAAGAGATAAGGAAGGGAACTGCATCTTGCTAAAAGGTATCTACAACTACATCTTGCTAAAAGACAATAAAACAATAGCAATAAGAAACATATATGCACCAAGTGGTATAGCATTCAAATTCTATTTTTTTATTCTTTTTGGAGGGGGGAAGGCAGGGCAATTGGGGTTAAGTGACTTGCCCAAGGTCATTCAGCTATTTAAGTGTTAAGTGTCTGAGGTCAGATTTGAACTCAGGTCCTCTTGACTCCAGGACCAGTGCTCTATTCATTGTGCCACCTAGCCACCCCTGGAATAGTATTTTGTAATAAGAAATGATGTGCAGGAGGATTTCAGAAAATCCTGGGTAGACTTGTGTGAACTGATGTGAAACAAAATGAACAGAACCAAGAAAACACACAATTGTGTGAGGATCACCTATGGCTGACTCAGCTCTTCTCAGCAACTCAATGATCCAAGACAGGTACAAAAAACTTGCAAAAGAAAATGCTATCCATGTCCAGATAAAGAACTGAGACTCTGAATGTAGAATAAAGCTTATTTTTTTCACTTACTTTATTCTGCTTTGTGTTTTTTTTCTTTTGATCTGTTTCTTCTTTCATAACCATGACTACCTTAGAAATATATTGTAAATGATAGCACATGTATAACCTATATCAAATTGCCTACCTTTTTTCAGAAGAGGGGAGGAGATTGTAGGAGGGAGAGAAATTAGGAACCCAGAATCTTGCAAAAAATCAATGCTAAAAATTGTCTTGATAGGTAATTGGAGAAAAAAAAGAACTACATTATTACTATCCTATCTAGGATGTGCATTCCTTCTACAACAAAAGTTTTATAAATTAATGGTCCTCCTTTTTCTTCCACTTTATACCAGACACAGTACTCACATTAAGTTTTGAGGAGTGGTGAAAAATTGAGTGAGGTGTGACATGATATGCCCAATGGATGAATAGTATTTATGTACAGGTAGGTTTTTACAAATGTATCGTAACAGATAAAGACAGAGTGGCATGGTATATAGAGTCTAAATTGCTTGCCACAAAGTCTAGAATAACAAGCTTTGCATGTCTCTAGTCACACTAGCTTTGTGACCCTGGACAAATAATACCTAGGTCCCTCATTAAAAATTCCTACAATTGCCTACCTAGTTACAGATGGCTGCTAACTGCAGATGTAAGGAGGAAATAGCACACTAAAAGTTCCCAGCACTGATAAAATGTTCAATTGTTGGAATAATTAACATATATACTCATTTATAGGTGCAAGACATATTTGAAATAAAATATTTGTGAAAATAATTAGAAATCAATTTTGCAATTAAGTACATTAATCACCAGTGTTTCTTCAAATCCTTAACTCTGAGATATGCATCTTATTTTGTGTTGTTTTCTTTTTGGTAAAATATAGCATACTGTGGTGCTGTCCTATCTTTCTAGTGAATGGCCCATTATCTCTGTGAAAATATAAGATGAGTCTTTTGTTCTCACTCAATTAGGCCATTTATTTGTTTGCAAAGTTGTCACCTTGGATTTCTTCTTCAATTGCTTTGTTTATATGAAGTCACATAATTGTAATGGATATTTAACCTGTCAAAACTACCTTGCCTGGCCATCAGAATGGCAATATGTAATGTCACTTGACACAAGTCATATCCTACTTGCTATGAACCTCAGGTTTTTAAATGGCTCATTAGATTTTTAATAAAATCAAAGTGAAAAGCAAAAACATGAAGAAAATGATTTAAGAATTTCAAAGTCACAATTGGATTTTCATTCCCAATAATCTTATCCTGTGAAACTAGCAAATAGAAGGCCAAAATGTTTTTTTTTTAAATTAAGTACCTACTGTGTGCAGAGGCCTATAAGCTTAAATATTACATGTCATCCTGGAGGAACTTACAGTTAAGTAGGTGCTCATGACATATTCACAAATAAATGGAATACAAAATAATATGTAAGATTTAAGGCAAAAAAAAAGACATTAGAGATCTCTTAGATTCATCTTTTTTTTTCATGTTCAAATGGCAAAACTTACAGAAAGCATAAATGAGTCACAGAAGCAAGATTTAGACCTAGATCCAAGGATCTTTCCACTATAACACACCACCTCCAAATGATAAATTCAGTTAAATTTCTATGCCAAAAATAAGAATCCTTTACCAAGTAGGACATTGGGAAGTTAAGAAAGACTCCCTGGAGCAAATGGCATTTCCACTAGATTTTTTTTTTAAATGAGTATTTGTCTAAAAGGCAGAGGGAGAAGAAGTTGTGGCCCAGGCTCAAAGTATTAAGAAAGTGATAGAAACATTTTATGTAAGTCTATGTAATTTCAAAAAGGATGAGAAATCTAGTCACACTAAAGGGTAGGTATCAGGGTTTTAGTTCTACACCTTGTAGAGTTGAGTCACTCACCACCTGAGATTTCAGATGAATTATTCTAATTCCCTTAATAAAAACATAGTTAAAGACTCCCAGATGAAAGCATTCATAAGGAGGCAAAAAAAACCCCCAAAACAAAATAAAAAACAGTCCATAGGAAGGCAAAAACAAGTAAAAGCTTGAACAAGGATATAAAAGAAGTAGGAAAGGACAGTTTTCTAGGATGTCTTGGTCTCCTTGCCAAAGTCATTATGCAGCCTTCATGTTCTCTTTACGCAAAGGGCCCAAAGCTGAGTCTTAGATCATTCCACTGGGTACAAAGTTAACCCCAATTGCCCTGCCTTCCCCCCTCCAAATACACACATACATGAACATGTAGAATGGGGACATTTTATAGATGAGGAAACTGAAAGTCAGCAAAGTTAAGTGACTTTATCAGCATGACTTAGCTAGTAAATAGGGAGTTTGGACCCAGTGAGAAATTTGGGGCAGATGAATGATATCATCATGTACATGTCTGTTTTTACGCTTACAAATGAATATATTCTCACAACTTATAGCAACATAGTGCTTGCTCATGAGAGAAATAAAATATGCATTACTATCAAACTGGTTGGAAGTCTTCTTACCTGCTCAATGGAAAATTTTTATTATTTACCTGAATGAGATCATAGATTATAAGTCTATGAAATTTGAAGATGACATGGATGTCAAAGGGTCATATAATATATCTCAGAATTATGTTCTAAAATGTTAATAAAAGTTTTTTTTAGTGGTTCTCAAACAGTGGACTGAGAGGCAACCACCCTAGGGGACTCTAGAGTTATTGCAAGGAATCCCACAGCAAATATTTTCATTGGTCTTTAGTTCCAACAAAATATGAAATTTCACATTATAATATATAAACAAAAGTAACTTCAAATGAGTGTATAAATACTCAAATATGTACATTAAATATGTGTGCCTGTATGTATTTGTGAGGAGGATAACACAAGATGACTAAAAAGAGTTACTAAATTCATAGTAAATTTTCCCTGTGACTATTTTTATTGTGGCTAATGAATACTAATGTTACAAATGGTATTGTGTTAGCGAGGCTCAAATTTTGCTTCAAAATGCTGAAAATCACTCTAGAGCACTGTAGAAAATTTTCATTGACTAATGTATTTACTTATTAAAATAAGCTATGAAATGCAACAAACTCTTTTACAACCATTAATAACTAAAGATGAATTTCTGTAAGTAATATGACATTGCTAATTTTTTTGTACCTCTCTATTTCTCCCCATATTACTCCATATATATATGCATATATATTTATTTATTTATAAAGTGTGTGTATATATGTATATGTTTATATGTTTTTATGAAAATGCATATGCATATACCTTCACCTATGTGTGCTTTGCCTTACTGGTTTTTCTTTCTCTTATCTTTCTAATTTTAGTATTTGTACTCTGTATAACTATTAATGAAATTATAGTATCACACTATATTTATATACCATAATTTTTTTTAGTCATTACTAATTTGCTCTTTCATGGTTTTTTTTTTCCTAGTTCTTTCTAGCAGTAATATGGGGAGGGGTAAATTGTATATTTATAAGCATGTTTTGTTTCCTCTTATCCTGACACTCTTAAGATATATTTGCAACAATTGGCTTATTAATACAAAATGGCAATGATTTAGAAACTTACTAAATAATCTTTGTAATTTGGTTTCTGAATCCACAACTTCAGTGAAATTGCTCTTTCTGTGGTTACAAATAATTGGTAAAAACAATTGCTAAATTCTGATCTTTACTATCAGTCTCCTTTTCTGATTCCTCATCCTTTCCATGACCATAATCATCTGTGATTGTCCTCTTCTTTTTCTACACTCTTCAGTTTAATAATTTCATCATCTCAAAACGGATCAAATTATCCTATCTATGCAGATGAGTTTCCAGTGTTGCATCTCCAAATGCATGATGGGTTTCTTCAATTGAATGTCCCACAGATATCACCTGTTCCATATTTCCAAAGCAGAAATATTCTCCTTTCACTATCTCCCTCACCCCTAGAAAGAAAATACTCCAGTAATATTTTAACTTCAGTATTTGTTAAGAGTACTACCACTCTTAGCTACAATCTTTGAGTCACTTTCTCTTTTTTCCTTACTCTGTCCCTATATTCAGTTTTTAAGTCCTGTGGATGTTCATAAACATGTTTCTCATATGTATTTTCTGTGTATTTATCCATTCAACAGCCTTGATTACATCCTCATTGCCCTTCACAAGGACAGTTTCAATAGCCTCCTAATCAGACTCTCTGAATCCATCCACCACATGGCTGACAAACTGACCAGTATACAGGTCACTTAACTGTGCAATAAATTTCAGTGGCTCCATATTGTTTATAGGGTAAAATACAGATTCCATTGTTTCTCATTCCATAACCTTCACAGTGTGACTCTTACCTCTTTCCAGTTTGATTTTAAGTTACTTTCCCTGATACATTCTATCTTCCATCCAAAGATTACTTCATATTCTCAAGTACACACCTTTACCTCTCATGCCTAAATATCTTTACATAAGTCATGCTCCTTCCCCTTCTATCTCTTGGTTCTCTCAGCTCTCTTCAAGATGATGTAAAGATAAGGGCCTCCAACAACATCACTCAGGTGTTGATGTTCCCCTCTCTCAAATTATTATTGTGGATTTGCTTTGTATACCTTGTGTATTCACTTACTTTAATACATGTCCCTTTTCTTCGGAGGAGTGTAAGCTAACTGAGAACATGGTATTTTTTTCTTTTTTCTTAGCATCCAGAACAATGCATGTGGGATACAGCAAACATTTAATATATATTTAATATACATAATTGAATTGACAGACTGCCTCCCCATGTCCAAAGATTCTACCAGTAGATTATTCCAAAAGCAATGTAGGAGTACAGTTATTTAACTACAAGTATACAAGCTTTGCCTTTCATCAGTTTTAGTTATCTTTATCACTTTAGTGGGAATTAAAAATTATTTCCAGAACACCTTCCCTGTTACTTTATCATGCAGCCAAGGTCAGCCTGGACTCTTGAAGTCTCTGGACTAATGAAGCACAAGCTCTGGAGTCTTCTATCACAATAGAAATAATTCAAGTTTTTATTTTTATTTTTTTTTTAAGCAATAGACCGTGCCTATTTTTCAACAAAGATTAGTTAAACATAGAGATGGTCACATACAGAATTCTGATGGTTCTATCTCTCTTCTTGTGGGATTCTGTATTCCAAGGTCCAATGTTTCTCCTTAAAATCTCTTCCCATTACCTTAATTTCATTTGCCTAATGGATATATTCCCTGCTACCTGACCAAGATGTATTTTATGGTGCTTATCTCAGGTGCCCAAGACACAAAGTATTCCTTTGCTTTAAAACCTACAAACAAATTTACTTATATTATTTCATTTGATCATCAAAACAACTCAATATAGTATTTATACCAGTTATTATTCTCATATTATAGATAAGGAAATTAATTCTTAAAGAAGGTAAGATCCTTGTACAAGACCCCAAGATCTATTAAGTACTGAAGATAGGAATTGAATGAAGTCTCTCTGCATTATAGAGTTATTGTTCTCTACAGAATACTATGATGCTCTTCTGAGAGCAAATTTTTCACTCTAAATGTGAAATCTTTTTCCATTAGTCAATGGACTTGGCTATTGGAAGAACAGAATTGCATTGACACTTGCATTTTACAGCAAATGAAACCAAAAAGGCAATAGATGCTAAAGGGAAGACTGAATTATAGCTTCTTCATAGAGAAGCAAATAAATGATATGATGGAGTTATCTTTTAATGTTATCAAAGGCAATGTTATAATTTCTCAGGACAATTAATCATCTTATCCAAAATGTTCATGTTAAGAAATGAAATAGCTGCCATAAGATATCTGCAACAGGCAGAGTCAGCTATTGTTGAGGATGTAGAAACAGATAAATTTTTATCAAGCAAAGTAAACAAATATTGAAATCACTGATATTCAACACCTTTGTCTTGAAGGTGGACAAAAAGTAGGACAAAGGGGCAGCTAGGTGGCCCAGTGAATAGAGCACTGGCCTTGGAGTCAGGAGGCCCTGAGTTCAAATTTGACCTTAGGCACTTAACATTACTAGCTGTGTGACCTTGGGCAAGTCACTTAACCCCAATTTACCTGCCTTCCCCCCTCCAAAAGAAAGTAGGACAAAAACAAGGCAAAAGTTATGTTGGGAAATAAGGGTCAGGTTTACAAAATAAAATGATGCAAGCACTAGTATACTATTCAGAAGACATATCTATATGTCATTATCATTTTCTTTCAGACAAGAGGCAGAGGAGCTGAATGCGGTAAGCAATAAACAACATCACAAAAAAAGAAAACAGGCATTCTATTAGATATGAAACAAGGAGGCCAAATCAGGCCAGCAACTGACTCAGCCAGGAAACATCTCAGTTTTGCTAAGGAGGGAGACACCACACACTGAGAATACTCACTAATGTGTAAAATGATGTAAAAGTGGATGTTGGAATATTGATGAAGCAATATTGACTCATACATTTTTCTTTTGAACTTATTTATTTGTTTATTCTTAGTTTTCAACATTCATTTCTACAAGATTTTGAGTTTGTACCTTTTTTTTTTTTAAGTAGAATATAGGAAGGCAAATCTGCAGAAATTCTGACATGAGACCCAAGGAAGCTAGGTCATTACAAGAGCATCCACAAATAAAGCTGGCCATGGAACAACAAATGGAAAATAAAATAGATGGGTCAGAATGTTTATTACAATCTACTGTCACCATCAATGACAGTAAAGCCAAGAAAACCTTACTTTTTGATTCTTAGCTGCTTCATCCAAAGTATTCTCCATATGAGGAAGCAGAAATGACACCAAGGAAAATGATATCAAAGGACAAATCTATACCAGATCCAGTATATGCAGGGGGAAATTCATGCTGGAGGTAATGCAATCTTTAAAGTATTAAACATTATATCATAACTAACCAAGAGCAAGATGCAAAAAGAATAAAAAAATAATAATATGTACTGCATAGCGGTCTTCATTACAGTCTGATGCACCTTTTTTTCCTTGCATTTAAAATTATCAATGTACATATTGAGGATATGTTTGATTAAAATATTAGAAACAGTCACACTTTAATAGATTTTAAGGACATTTCTATATATGTATATAAAGAAAGAAAGAGAGACAGAGAGACAAACACAGACACAGAGAAAGAGATAGAGAGACAGAGACAGAGAGAGATTTTTAAGAAGGGAAAATTCCAAAAGAATGGAAGAGATCATATATGATGTTATTATTGAAGGAGGAGCCATAGAAATATCAGTAACTGCACATATAGTAACTCCAATTCTTACAGTCATCTAGGTACATTTGTACATGTATCTAGGATAGGAATTTCAGAAGAACAATGATCATGATTTAGAATTAAATAGGTTATATTTGCAAATCGTGAAATCTAAGGAAGCAAAGTTGTAGCCTGAAAACTCGGCAGGAAGCGTATTTCTCTGCTGGTTGCTTACAAGAACTCCTCTGGATGATCAGAGCTCAGAAGTTCAGCAATAATCTCCGTGAACTTGACTGTGAATGCCTGGTCATTGGCAAACATAGTCCCTAACAACAGAACTTATGGCTTATCAATGTTATCCCTAGAGTTGTCCATTTGGTGGAACTACTTGGTTGCTGGCCAATCAGGTTGCTTAACTTGTACGCCATAACCAGTTTCATATTGAAAGATTCAGAATGTAAAATGGGACATACAGTTTTTAGTACAGCTAAACTGGGATTTTGTTTTGCTCTATTATGCATATTTGTTACTAGGATTTTGGTTTTGTATTTTTTGTGGGAAAGAATAGAAGGATGAGAAAATTAATTGTGTGTACACATATCCAGTCGTACACACTGAGACACACCCAGACAGACAGACACACACACACATATACACATGCACACACATATCCTTCTCTCTCTCTGTCTCTCTCTCTCTCTGTCTCTCTCTCTCTCTTTATATATATATATATATATATATATATATATATATATATATAGACATACACACTTATATACAGATACATACATACTATATATGTATGTGTACATATATATAAGGATGGGGGGTGTTTTAAAGGAAAATAAAGACCATGGTACCCATCCTTACAGGGGGTAGAGAGGCAAAGCAAAAGAGGGAAGGGAAGGAGAGGAGTGAAATGAGTGAGACTGATCTCTAGGGGGCTAAGCATGGGATGACATATGTGCATTCTCCTCCCTCAATTATTCATAAAATCTTCTCAAATTTCCCTTCCAAAAATTCAATCTCTGACCTTTTATACAGTTTCAAAACAAAGTGAATCCTGATTATAACTCCTTTTCCTTTCTCAGCTCCTATCACTCTCTTTCCTGCTCCTACTTTCATAAACCTCCCATAGAAGCCAGGAGTAAGAGATAGGAGAAAAGCAAACCAACAAAAACAAAAAGTAGGAGAAAAGACTGGATTACATATGGGAAACTGTACTGTGTTTTCAGCTATCACAGGCTGCTTTCTGTTACCAAGCATGCATTTTTAATATCAATATTCTCATGGTGATGCTATACGGTTGTGAATCATAAAATGCCAAGATCTCTGAAGACTCAAAATTACAGGTGACAGAGAGCAAAGGAAATACATATGATGTGGAGAAACAAATACTTTTGTACATTACTGATAAGACCCGCATGCTAGGATCCACTTTTTATGTTTGATTGATTTATTTGTTTTTTCTCTACACCTCAATTTTTTCCCAATAACTGTCCTGACTTCATTGTAACCTCTCTCAAGATAACAGTGACTACAACAGAAAGAGAAAAGAAAAATGAGCTGATAGTGACCATGAGTAACATAGACTCTAATATTCCTTAATGCAAATATTTGGGAGTGTAATATGTCAGGATGGAAGAAGAATCACATGAGGAATCAGACCCAGGGATTAGATTACTAGGATTCTCTCCAAAATATGTGAAAAAAATCATGTTGGTATAAAAGTATTCACAGTTATTCAATAATGATGGTAAAAAAAAAAAGGTGATTATATGTGCAGAACTTGGAAATAAATTATGCTATCATCAATATTATGGAACATATAAATAATTAATTCAAATATCTTCAGAGATATTTTAAAATCTATATGAGATGATGTGCACTATATTCAGCAGAATCAGAACTGAATAAATAATGTCTATAACAATAGAAGGATAGAAGGAGGGAAGGTGAGGAAGAAGAAAGAGAACAATGAACAATGAGAGAAAAAAGGAAGTGAAAAGAGTACTGACTTGAGTCAGATGACATGGGTTCAAATCCCAATTCTTGCTATGTAATATTAGCTAGAGATGGGGAATCTGTGGCCTCAGGGCCACATATGGGCCTTTATGCCCTCAAGTGCAGCCCTTTACTGAATCCATACTTCACAGAGCAAACCTCCTTAATAAAAGGATTTGTTCTGTAAAATTTGGACTCAGTCAAAAGACCTCACCCAAGGAACTAGAAGGTGACATGCATCCTCAAAGCCACAGGTTTCCACCTCTATCACTTAATATCCCTAAATCTCAATTTTTTTTCTCTGTGAAATCAAAAGTTGGACTAGATTGAATCAGAATTACCTTCTACCTCTTATCCTATGAGAGGGAGGGAGAGAGAGAGAGAGAGAGAGAGAGAGAGAGAGAGAGAGAGAGAGAGAGAGAGAGAGAAAGGAAAACATGTCTATAGGATTTCAAATTGGCTTGCAAGTGCATTGCATAAAACAGCAGCATCCTTATCTTAGTATATAATTTTATTTAGTTCTCCATTGTTAAAGGATAAGATGTTTGGTTGAGATATGTTTTGTATGTTTGATTGTTCTTATTGAATTATTACATTTAGATAGCTACAGATATAGACATATATACATAATTGGTCAAATTCAGTTGTGATAGATTGATAGAAATAAATTTAGTGCTAGAAATGTCATAAAAGACATGATCAAAATTGATGTTGGTTCATAAAAGGAGGTGGACCACTTATATGCATAGGTTTTCAAGTAGACCACCCATGTTTTTGCTTTGGTGTTGACAAATATTGAAAGGCTTAGAAGAAGGTTGCCTGAACAGTTAAGTGAATAGCCTAGGGTAACACGTTCAGAGTCTTCAATAGGTAATTTAAGAAATTTTTTTCAAGTTTATCAACAAGAATCATGTAAAATGAAAAAGTATGTATGAGGTCATGGATTCTTCAAACTATCAATCAATCAGTCAACAACAGCTATTAAGTACTTACTAAGTACCAGTTAACCAAATCAAAATTACAAATACGTTTGGAGTAAAACAAGACAACATTGTGGAGACAGATCTTAAATGAAAAGTAAATGATGTATACTGGAATTATAGGCACTCTTACAAGCTAGTGGGGAAAATGTTTTGTTGCAGATGAATCTTTCTTTTTATCACGTCAGAGTTGGCTAGCTCTTCCACCAAAACATAAGGACAGTTTGTTTAAACCTAATTTTTCTAACTAACTTAGGGCATCATCTTTGGAAAAAAACAATTTGGATTGTTGTTTGCCAAACAGAGAGCCTAATGTTCTAACTCCTCTGTCAGAAATGTTTTTTTTTCCTAAACTCATATATTTAAGCTTAATTTTCTAGAGTATACTGGGGTATAGGAGGAAGACTACACACACACACACATGCACACACAAAGTGTACACACATGTATGTGCACATGTGTGGTGTGTGTGTATGTGTGTGTGTGTGTGTGTTTTATCTACCTGAGAAATAATCTGATTGTATAATTATCATGTTGTGTTCCAATAACCATTCATGAAAAGAAATTAATCAACCTGTAGGCTTTCTGACCGCTGATTTATTACTACAAATAAGTAGCTAGTAGTCAGGGCAGGCAGATGGCAAAGAAAATAGAGATCAGAGTTGGAGTCAGGAAGGCCTGAGTTCAAATCCAGTCTTAGGTTTATTAGCCATGAGACTTCTGGACAAATCACTTAACCTCTATCTGTTTCTTCATTGATAAAATGGTAATAATAGTAGCACCTACCTTTCTAGGTTATTGTGGAGCTAAAATGAGATAATAATTACAAAGTGCTCTCACACAGTGCCTGGCACATAATAAGTGCTATATAAAAATTAGTTATTGTTGTTGTTATTATTACTCCTATAGGCATTCTGAAAATTAGCTGCTTTACTATTTATTAAAAGATGCTGGTGAAGGATTGTAGCAGCCATTCTAATTACCAGAGGGAAAATAATCCAACACTACTAAAATTCAATTAGAAAAAATTTAAATAAATTGAATTATCCTGAAACAATTCAAACAGATTTAATTGGCTTCATTTGAAACCTCTCTTTGGAAAAATCCATCACAGTTTTGCTCAAAGAAAATATGAAACTACCTTACTACACAACATTCCAATCCACTTTTGTATTCAAGAAATCTCTAAGAAGTAGTTAAAAAGATTTTCAATAAAAACTCAGTTTATATTGTACCTTAATTACATGTCCTATAATGGAGAAATACAAAGACACAGACAGACACAGACACATACACACACACACACACACACACACACACACACACATCAGACTTTTCCATGTTGCTTTACTATATTGGCTTATCTGGTTCTGTATTCTAACCTTGAGAATACCCAAAACAGATTGAAAGGAAAAAGATTCTCCTCCATCTCTGCCCTTCAGGATATGCACAATCCCTCTAGTTAATTGTTCACTATCCCTCTGGCTTGCTTAGCTTTGCCAGTTGATTGGTTTGTGCTCTGAAGCAAAAATTTAAGGTTGAAAAATAATTGCATCTCAGAGTTGCTGATAGATAGGGACATTAGTTAATACTAACCTTAGATTTTGGCAGTGTAGGCTTCAAAGGAATCATAATGAGGATAGGTAGGATATATTTGAATAAAATTTCAAGTACATCTGGCTCAAAATCATTCTCCCATCCCCCCAAATAATTAATAATAAAAATTACTAATATTTACATAATGTTTTGAGATGCAACAATGGTGATCAAAGGATTAGTGTGGAGTCATGGAGATTCAAATTGAAATCTTGCTTTTCACAGAATCTAGTTATCACATTAGGGCTAGTTACTTAATCTCTTTGTACCTTCAAGCAACTTGTTATAAGCTATAAATAAGAGATAAATTGTTGATCGGCATTACAACATGGAGTTTTCCATGCTTGAAGTTCTTGATGACGGCAAAAATTTTAGATTCAAATTGAGTAATTTTAGGTTCAAATTAAAGTGCATAATTATCTCATTTGTCATTTAAATAAATATGTGACATAATCTCAGCAAGAGCCCCACTTTGAATGCGACTTGAACTCAGAAAGTTAAAGTCCTATGTCCAATATCATATATAATGAATGGAAAATGTTATATCAGTTTTATAAATGAGGAAATGAAGACCTGAAGATTTTAAGTGGCATGTCCAAGACCTCAAGATGATGAAATCCAAGAGTTGGGACTTGACATCTGGTTTGACTCCCACCTCCAGTTTGCGTTCTTCTACTATGCCACACTATCTCTCATAAAAATTATAACCAAACTAGAAATGAAAGTCAGAGTATACTTACTTTCTTTGAAGACCAACACTGGGTTTAAAAGTTCAGGCTTAGTTTTTGTGGTATGCTGAATACTTGGCATTTTGATTACCTTCCTGATTTCATGGAACCAGACTTCAATGCCACTTCCTGGCCATCTCCACACATGCCAGTCTCTAGCCTTATTCTAGCTCCTCTTTTTTTTTTTTCCTAGCTTCTCTTTATGTGGATTTCCCAGTTATAATATAAACTCCTTGAAGGTGGAAACTTTTTTTTTTGCTTATATCGTTTGGTTCCTTAGTACATAACACAGTGCCTAGCTAGCACTTAATGAATGTTCTTTCTCTCTCTCTATCTCTGTCTCTCCTCTCTCTCTCTCTCTCTCTCTTTCTCTCTCTCTCTCTCTCTCATTCTTTCTCTCTCTCTGTCTCTCTCTCTCTCTCTTTTTTCTATCTATCCAATGTATATGCCCCATATAAACTGAAACTCTTTTTGCAATTAAGTCTTTCACAAAGATTTCAGTGAGCTTTGAGTCCCATGTGGCTTCAACTGGAAAGAATCTGTTAGGAACAAGGACACCAATGATAATGACATGCAGGCACCAGTCCTAGAAAAACAGAATTTCAAATGCATGGACTAATATGGTTGGCAATAAAAATATAAATGTTTTTACATGGAACAGAAATAGTGAAAGTTGTTACTAAAGAGAGATACTGGCTAGTATTGAATAATATGGTGATTATGGCTAATATTGTTATTAAGAATAATAATGCCATCTGAAATAGAACAGCAATTCCAACCCTACCATTTGGAAGGACTGTACTCATCCAATTAGTAACTTTAGAGCTCTGTTCACACAAAGAAAACACATGAAATGCATGAATAAGACGGTTAATTATGATATATTTCTGTTTCTTAGAGACTTAAATGGGAATGAGGACAACAGGAAAAAACATTAAATTCAAAATTAAGGTAATTAAGAGTTACAAAAGATTCCTTGTTTCCCACTTTTTGAGTCACGTTCCCCTAGTGTACAATGTTCTCCTTGAAAACAAGTTTGATACTTTTGGGAAGCCATGTTAACTCTTTCTAATCACTAAGGGGCTGATGGCAGGTATTCAACCAGCCATTTACTAAGTATTCTCTAGTGTCACCTTCAACATAGCATAATGTGAATTGCAGTTTGAAATTAAACTGAACCATGGTGTAATTCAGTTGATTAACAGATCTTTATAGAGCACATAGTATGCTCAAAGCACAGTTTTAGGTACATTGTGAGATAGATAAATAACATTGTTTCTGCTGAAGAGGTAATCATGTACAAATGTATTATTATAATATATAATAATTACCCTATTACAACATAATACAGAATGTTAGGACTGCCATCAGAAAGTTAGAAAGCATTCAAAGAAATTGTTGAGGAAAAGATTCCACCTCTTCTTTTCCCCTCCCACTAGAAGGAATTAGGGAAAACTTTATGGAGGAGGTGGCATTTGAGTTAGGTTTTCAAATATAGTTAGGATTTCATGATTAGTTGAACAAAGCACCAAAACTAAATTTTTTTGTGTATGCTCAAGTATCAACTTCCAATCAGTTTCTAGTTTTGCTTGCTTGTTTGTTTTGCTTTTCCTGGAGCATAAGGCACTAAAAAACAACAGCAATAACAGCTAACATTGATATAGTATTTTGAAGTTTACAAAGCACATTGTCTACTTTATTTAATTTCATCCTATAACAAACCTTAGAGGTAGCTATTAATACTTATGCCTGTTCTATAGATAATGAAAAAAGTGCAAAGATTAAATGATTTGTTCACAGTCACAAAGCTAGTAAATATATGAGTCAGGAAGTGAGTCCAGATATTCCTAACTACAGGACTACTGGTCTAATGCTGGAAAGGTTGGCTGATGACAAGTCGAGGAGGTATTGAATGTCATGATCAGTAGTTCGGTTTTTATGATTTGAGCAATAAGAAACCAATGTAGTTTAATTCAGGAGTAGCTACCTGGCACAGTGGATAGAGTACCAGGCCTGAAGTCAGGAATACTCATCTTCTTGAGTTCAAATCTGGACTCAGACACTTATTTTCTGTGTGACCCTGGGCAAGTCACTTAACTCTGTTTGCCTCAGTTCCTCATCTATAAAATGAGCTAGTGAATGAAATGGCAATCAACTCCAGTATCTTTGCCAAGAAAATCCTAAATGTGATCACAAAGAGTCAGACATGACTGAAATGGCTAAACAACAACAAGAGTTTAAGTGATAATGATCTGGTCTTGATTTCATTATCTGTGTGTATATATATATACATATATGTGTGTG
>CM053580.1:83071729-83101074 GCA_028627135.1 Pseudochirops cupreus
CACAGCTGCTGCAGATCCACTTTTCTGTTGCTTCAGCTGCAGCTCAGCTTGTCCAGCTGCCCCCAGGGCCAAGGCCCTATTTCAGGCTGGGCTGATTTTGGCTTCCAGCCCTGAGATGGTGCCTCCTAATTGAGCTACCTTTAGCGGAAAGTATATTTGTGTGCATTTTAGAGTTCTAGAATTTGTTTAGAGTCATATTTTATGGGTATTTTGAAGTGGCTATGTGGGAGCTGCGATACTTTACTGCTCCTACACCACCATCTTGATCACCTCTTTTTATTGATCCCCTGTATTTTTATGATACCTTTTCTTCTGGTTCTCTTCCTAGCCATCTTACAATTCCTCATTTTCTTTTTATGTTTCTTCATCTTTATTTCTTTCACTAAATATAATTTTTCCCCAAGCCCCTATCCTTGAGTCTTCCTGTTTTCTTCCTTTGGCCAACTTTCTTAATAATGACATTTAATCAAATCTGTTCAATTATATTCTCCATGCAGGTGATTCCCAGATCTCTATATTAATCCCTAAAATATCTAAGCCCCAGTATCACATTGTCAACTTCCTTTTGAACATATTGAACTTATTATATAACAGGTATCTCAAACTCAACATTTCTTTTCTGTTTTGAGGGGGGAAATGACACAATTAAGTAACTGTCCAAAGTCACACAGCTATTAAGTGTCAAATGTCTAAGGTTAGATTTGAACTCTGGTCCTCCTGACTCCAGGGCCAGTACTCTACTCATTGCACCATATAACTGTCCCCATACTCAACATTTCTAAAACATATCTAATTTTTGTTCCCTTCGAAACCTTCACTCTTCCCAACTTCCCTGCTTGGATATTATGCACTTGAAGTCATCAATGAGAGTTGGATGGATGGAGAATCAGCAATGAAAAGGGCCTGGTAAACCCTCACAGCAGAGGTGCTGGTCCTCCTGAACACTGTGGCTGAAGCAGGTGTTGTGGAGCACTTAGAGTTTGATCAGACATCAAAAACACCAAGGTCATCCACTGCATCCTGGGCCATTGCCAGTTGTCTTGACTTTTGTCCTGCCACTGGCCTTCAATGATTCAGTAAGAAAGTGTAAGGCTAACTACTTTGTACAGTTCTGCCTCACTTAAATCTAATTCATGCACAAGTCAAGACATCACCCCATGATGTCATTGGGCCCCCTTGAAATGAAGGACAAACAACAATATTATGCACTACATCATCATCATCTTAGCCATACAGCCTCAATGCCTTTGCACTATTCTCATCTCTTCATTGACCCTTCATATCCTATCCATTGCCAAATCTTCTCATTTCTCCTTCAGAACCTCCTTTGTCTATACCTTCTTCTCTTAATTCAGAGAGCCATGACTCTAGTTCAGGCCCTTGTGACTTCTTACCTAGAGTAGTTGTCTTCTAGCTGTTGCCTTCTAACTCTTCTCTCTGACTGAAGCCACTCACTACTCTTATTTTATCTTCAATTCAGTTGCCTAGTGGATTTTTTTCTAACACTTCAGTCAAATCAGTTCACCACCTTGCTCAATGAACTCCATTGACTCCCTCTTAACCTCCAGGAACAAATATAAACTTTTTTGTTTGGCCTTTAAAGTTCTCATTAACTCAACCCCTTCCTATATTCAGAGTCTTCTTATACTTTACTTTCCTCCATATTCTCTATATTCCAGTATGACTGGCTTACTTTTAGTTACTCAAATAAATGTCATTTCCTGTTTTAACCTTTGTAGCAGCTGTCTCCTGCATATGGAATTCTCTATCATTTAACACTGCTTCTCAGTTTCTCTGATTTTTCCAAGACTCAGCTACATATCTCATGACTTTGTGTTTGTACATATGTGTTTGTTTGTTTGGGGGGGGGAAGGGGAGAGAAGAGACAGAGATGGAGACAAAGACACAGAGAGACAGACAGAAATAGAAAGAGAAAAAAAAGAGTCATTCAGTGGTCTCTCCCATAAGAATGTAAGTTCATTGAGGGCAGTAACAAAATATTTTGTATTCCTATTTTTAGCATATCTGCTTTATATTAAGTGCTTAATAAATGCTTGTTGGTTTTACTTGAATTGAGCAGCAAAATATTTAAACTGGTTATGATCTGGTAAGAGAATAACCTGAGTAGAGTCTTGTTTTGACTGTCATGATGCACACAAGAGGGCCCTTCAATGGCATTTGTAATAAAAACTAAAAAACAAAAACAAAAAAACCACAAAAATCAAAACAATGCTATAGCTTTATTTTTAAAATATGATATTAAGCATATTATTTCAAGGATTATTTTTGGAAGGGAGGAAGAAAAAGAGGGGAGCTAATAAGCATTTATATAATACCTATTGTGTGCCAGGCACTGTGCTATATGCTTTATAAATATTATCTCATTTGATAATGTAGAAGGTCTAGGTCTATTTTTTTTTTACATTTATGTGAGGATCTCCTGACGCCAGTTCAGACTGACAATAACTCTACAACTTACCCCCAAAGAAGCCATAAGAATTCTGAATCAGAAGAAAACAATATATAATGGCCAGAGGATGCACAGTGATGCAAGTCAAAGGTCTGTTACCAGGACAACAGAGGAATTCCTTACCTGAAGCTTGGACAGAGCACATACAGGAAAATGCTAATGTATGCCAATTATACTATTATAATCATGGTAAACAAAAACAGAGGTGGGACTAATTTTTGAGTGACATTTGTGCAGAGGCAAGGGAAGAAGAATATGGGGATTGAAGAAGTGCAAAAAGTGGTTTTCTGAATGATTTCCTGTGTCTATAATGGAGACTGGAATCACCTTGCAAGCTCATTCCTCAGTTTTTTTCAACTGAAGCATATACTTATACATATAGATGTATATATACATTCATATATGCATGTATGTATGTTTATGAATATGTGTATATATGTACGCATGTATGTATCTTAGCCCAGTGTCCATAAAGATGACCTGACTGCTATTTCAGATACTATAATATAAATAATTACTTTATGGATGTTTATTTCTGGAAATACTATCCTCATTTCTGGCTTGCTAAATTATGTTAAGGAATTCTACTTTCAAGGGAGGATTTATTCAGTATTAGACCTCTCATTCCTCTTTCTTCGTACAAAAAGGACCTGCACAGAAAAGCTCTCTGTTTTATGAAGGAAGAATCCCAAATGATGAATAAGTTCCTAGACTGAAGGTTTTATTGAACAAATGTCTGCTTTCCATATTACCCTTTATAATCTTGACTTTTTCAAAACCTAATATATCAATAGGGAAGTATCAGCCATATTAACCTATATTCATTGATTTATTAATTCATAAGATTTATTACAAACCTATTACATGCAAGTCACAATGCAAGATAAAAGATTAAATAAAACAATTCCTACACTTTTAGTTTTTCATTCATGTTTTGATTTTATGGTTGTAGGGAATTTTTACTGCTAATGCAGAGGGCAATTTATCTCTAACATTAAGAGATTAGGTGGGGGCAGGTTAAGTGGTGCAGTGAATAGAGCACACCCCTGGAATCAGAAGGTCCTGAGTTAAAATCCAATCTCAGACACTTAACACTTGCTAGCTGTGTGACCTTGGGCAAGTCACTTAACCCCAATTGCCCTGCCTTCCCCCTCCAAAAAGCAGAGAGAGAGAGAGAGAGAGACAGAGAGACACAGAGAGAGACAGAGAGACACAGAGAGACAGAGACAGAGACAGAGACAGATTAGGTGTCTTCACCAAGGTCACACAGCTAATGTGTTAGAGGCAGATCCCAAGCACCATTCTTTTTGACTATGAGTTTGGTCCTCCATCCATTATGTGAGATTTCCTTGTGTATTTTCCCTACCCTTACTGAAATACTTGGCTGTATCTATGATCTGAATAATGTGCTTATTCCTACCAAAAATTTCAATATATGCACGAGTCTCCTCTTTAGGAGATGGTCTCTAAAGTGGTATTTTTTTCTATAAAATCAAATGTTTGAAATAACTAGCAAACAATAAACACATTAAGATTGTTTATTTTCTACATATCAATTGTTTGAAAGTAAAGAAATGGTGTGCTGTGTAATATGACTTACAAAAGCCTTCTTGTTTCCTAATAATACTCTCATAAAGGATCCCCTTGATACATGCATATTGATTCCCATAATTTTTTTTCATATAGGTATAGAAGGAAATATCTGTACATGGTGATGTTCTTTTGGCAAATGTTTTTTATTTAATTATTGATAAGGTCTGATGATTTTTGCATGTCTTTGCAACTTCCCTTCCTTCATTATCACTTATAATCATGGAATTATAAAATTCAAGAGTTAGAAGGAACCTCAAAAGTGACCTAGTCTGATCACCATCAGAGATATTATTAATCTCCTCCATATCACCACCCTTCAATGGTCGTTTAGCCTCCATTTATACATCTTACATGACATGAAACTTACTACATATCCAAATCATATACCTCCAGATGTTTTACACATTTGTTAAATATTGTTTTTTCCAAGGTGGGACAACTAGTGAAACAAAGCATAATATTTCTGGTGTGGGCTTAAGTTTATAGAGTAGGATGATAGTCTTTACTCTGAAAGATGTTTTCTCATGATGCTTAACATCTCAATGGTCTTTTTAAAAAATCTTCATGGGTGACTTTTCCTTTAAGAAAGTCTATAAATGACTTAGGAACATGTTGATAAGGTAGTTAGACTAAATGACTTCTAAATTTGCTTCTAGTTCTATGATTTTACACTCCCTGGTCTCTCCAGGCTCACAACAAGTACAAAGACTATCATTCTCTATGTGTATTTTCAATTAGTCCCAGTAGGTGCTTAATAAATACTTTCTAATGAATTAAATTTCAATTGACCTTGAAGAATAGGTAGGATAGAATGTCAACTGGTAGGCATATATCTGCCATTTACATGTAGTCTGTTTTCTTACTAGATGTTATCAGTAATATTGTGCAGCAGGTAATATAAGTATTACTATCCTAATTTTGCAGATGAGGAAACAGGAACACAGATTAAACTTTTTTTTTGCTAATTATCACAACTAATAATTTCAAAGCTAATTCTTGAACCCAAGGATTTTCATTCCAAACCTCATGCTTTTTCTAATAATCCATAGCTTCTACTCTGGAGGTGAGCAGGAAGAGACTCTCACAGAATTTAATCGAACTTTTTTTATTGTGCAAATGAGGAAACTGAGGCCCTGAAAGCTTAAATAAGCTGAGAAAGGACATGTGATCAGTAAAGAGCAATCATAACAACAATTGAAACAAAGAAATGGAGGTGGGAAATTTTGGGATGTATTAAATAACAATAAATAGTCCAGGCTGGCTGGGATATAAAGTACACAAGGGAATGTTGTGGCATAAGGATAGAAAGAGAGGGGCTAATAGGGATTTGAACCCCTCCCTAAGAAATTTTAATTTCTTAGGTAATGGAGAGCTTTTAAAAGTTTGGGGGATGTTGGCTGATGATATCAAACCTGTGCCTTCAGAAGATTTATCAGGTCTATAGAATGGATTGAAGCAGAGAGAAACTGAAGAGGAGAATATATATTGCTCTGAAAATTATAATTATTTAAATGAGAGATAATGAAAACCCGAAATGGAGGAAGGGATTGGTTATGATAAAGCAGATGGAAATGCATTGCAGTGTTTAAAGACCAAAAATAGGGGAGTTGAAGATAAATCTGAGTTTTTTAGTAAAGATAACTATTACTGGTGGCACAACTGACCAAGGAAATAAAGACAGGAAAAGAAGTTGGCTTTTTAGGTTCAGTTTGTTATATAAGCGTGAGAAGATGTCTTGTAGATAGTTGTAAATCTGACTATCCAGCTCAGGAGAGAGGTCATAACTGGATATGTAGCTTTGGAAATACCTGCATGGAGATAATAACTGAAGTCTTTATAATGGTTGAGATCATCATGGAATAGAGAAGAAGAAAAAGAGAGAAATCTGTAATTTACCATCCATAATCATTACCATCTGTCATACCATTCACTCTTTCAACAAGCATTTACCAAGTCTGCCTATATTGCTAGGCATTCTATTCAGTGTTAGGTATATAAAGACAGATAATTAAACATTCCTCAAGGATCTTATATCGTATGGAGGTTTGGGAGAAGGGTAATAGAAAACAACATGTATGCATTTACAGAAATACAAAATGCATGCAAAAACAAAGTAAGCTATTTTGTGAGCAGTCATTGAACTGTGAAAATTTTAAAAAGGGGGGGGGGGAGGAGACTTCATGTAGGACTTATATAACAGGAAAATTCCATGAAAATAATTTCTAGAAATAACAGACTCCAATTTAGGTAAATCAGAAGGGTTAAAATAAAATGCAGCATGTCACACCAGAGAATTTCTAAGTCCAGAGTTGCTTGTGAAGTCAATGAGTGCCAGATATTTGCTTGTTTCATTGTATTAACTTCTTTAGGAGGCAAGGCCTTGGGAATAAACATTGTTCAAAGCAGTAAAACATTTAAAATTACATTAAGGTAAAATCAGGTATTTTTGTAGTTATAATGGAACAGGGAAGCAGCAGGAAGTGAACAAAGGGCTGCACAGCAGGAAATTTATGCTAGTGAAAAAGCAATTCACACCTGTTAACTACTGTGAATAGACTAGGAGAAGACGCCAAGCTTCACATTTAAATATAATGCAAGCATACTTTTTATGGTGTCTTTCAGACACTCTTTCCCCCCAAAATGAAAACACACAATTAAATAATGCAGCCCAGTGCACAAAACAGAATAAAGTCTAAATGGGGAGGTTGGTGAGGAGAAGAAGGTCTTAGATGTAAAGGAATTAGAAGGTGAATAAATTACACTATTCCATTTTAAATATCCACTAATAAAGGAGGAAGAAACATAAGGAAGTGACTGCAAAAGAATATAGATCAGCAAATTAAATTTGAAACAAACTGGAGATATAGAGAAAGGTTATAAGTCAAATCATTACAAGGAGCTCCCTTTTGGGTATTAACAAGAGATGTGTGCCCATAATTCCTGCATTGCCAGGTATCATATCCCTAGTATTCAGAGCTAGAGAGGAAACAGAGACAGAATCTATATAATGGATTAGTGAGTGGGGGTAAAAAAAAAAAAACATCAAAAAAGAGTTATGGGGAGACGGAGAGAGAGACACAGAGAGAGGTAGAGATAGAAATGGGGGCTGGGGGACTGGGGAAGAGGGCTGGATCCTTTACACACTATTTCAGATGGGACAGCGATGACTAGAACATAGGGAATATATTATCCCTGATGAACTTTCTTCCTCCCATTTGCCCTCAGTTAAAAGGAATCAGGGTATCATATGATATAAGGAACAAAGCTGGGCTTTTAAGTCACTTTCTCTTATTCACTCCTTCCCTGCTATCTCTATACATTCACAGATACTGTTTTCATCAGGAATGAAGACAAGGGATTTGACCTTGGTCAGCGTTTGGGGCAGGGGGAAGTTATTAAATCTAGTTGGTAATGTCTATATTCCAAATATGGGAGATGGAGAAGAAAATCTCTGCTTTTTACATCATTTGTAGGATATATTCCTATTAAATTTATTCTCATTTTAATCAACCATCATTATAGCCTACCTCTGAAGCTTAGGTATTTTATATACAACACGGGAATAACACTCATACAACTTATTTTGTGAAGTAGTTATGAAAAATACTTTGTAAACTTTAAAACATTATATAAATATATATTATAATCAGCTTCATTATCATTATTCTATTTCATCAGGAGATATGAAAAGGACTTTTACCTAGTCTCTAGGATCAACCTTCTAAACAAAATTGATATAGTGATCTAGGTCAGTGGTATCAAACTAAAATATAAATGGGGATCATTAAAACACACATAAAGATCCCTCTGACCATGT
Source organism: Pseudochirops cupreus (assembly GCA_028627135.1). Taxonomy (NCBI): domain Eukaryota; kingdom Metazoa; phylum Chordata; class Mammalia; order Diprotodontia; family Pseudocheiridae; genus Pseudochirops; species Pseudochirops cupreus. The sequence continues at coordinate 83,079,610 of CM053580.1, forward strand.
ATTAACTTTGAAAACTACAGTTTATTTATGTATTTATTTATTTAAATAGTTGCCAATTACATTTTAATCTGGTTCAGGTGACTTTGGGGAATATTTAAATAGTTGCCAATTATATTTTAATCTGGTTCAGGCAACTTCTGGGAATGTCAAGAGTCACATTTTGTCCATGGGCTACATTTTTGACACCTTTGATCTAAGCGATAATACATTTGGGTAGATTGAGAACTAGGTGAGTAACTTGAGTCCTGTGCCCATTGAGTAGAAGGAGAGCTGCCACTGATAGAGCATCCCAGGGGTCATCCTTTGCCCTATCCTGTTTAATGCTTTATCAGTTACTTGAGTCAAAGCAAGAATGGCCTGCTCATCACATTTCCAATGACATAGAGATGGGAGGGGTGACTAATTCTGCTGACAAAATCAAGATCCAATAAGATCTTGACAGATAATATTAAATATAAAACTATATAAGTTAGAGAGACCATAGGAAAAAGTCATATACATAGCTATATTTTACACTAGTTCTGTATAACCTAAGCATGTCAGTTATAACGAAAGCTTTGTTGAAAAGTAGGTAGATATTTATCATCAACTCAATGTGCATTACAAATCTATTTTTTTTGTTTCTCTCTTACAGGCATGTTTGAATTTTTATTATCTCTACCAACAGTGAGTACTATAGCACCCTACTGGGGATGCTGCCCTGGATTTAAGCTACTAAGTCACTTCTGAAATCAATGGGAACACTACAAAGATTTCCTTTAGGTGATTCTCCATTTGCCTTTGATTTTTCAAGATGTTTGCTGGCATTTAATTCTAAAGAAAGATTGTAATATTGCTTAGTCAACATGCCACTTTCTTCACATGCCTGCATGTGGTTTACTATCCAGTGTCCTTCTAGAATATTGGAAAAGAGTTTAAAAGCCATGTATCCCACTTTAAACCCACACATATGTGCATTCATGCTCACACGCAGACACAAACACACCTAAAAACCTGTAAAAGATCTATCTCTTCTTTACTGTAGCTAACATTTAGCTTAACTGTGATCTTCCTCTCCAAGACTCCAATTTCCTTAGAGGGTGTGACACTGCCAGTCAAGTTTAATTAATATGCTAATAACAGGATATTGGAAAACTCCAGTTTTTCTTTTCAGGTAACAGTCCAAAGAACATCACAAGTGAAGGCAATGTGTCTGTAATATTTGAGCTCAATACCTAAAAATAATGCAATGTCAACTAACTCACATTATAGGTACATCTTAAAAGTACAAATTCTCAGATAGCCAAATTTTGCTTTGTAATTTTATTTAAGATGAACTTGTTTGGGAGTCAAGAAACTTCAAGGATGACTCTAATCTTCATTTGATTTCTACAGAGCTGTGTAATCTTGGTTAAATCACTTGACTTTTCTGGGCCTCAATGTCTTTATCTATAAAATAAGATTGTTGGATTGGATGATCTATAAAAACTATTCCTACTTTGCGGGGGGGTGGGAGGTATGGTGGGGACTAGTGGGACATGAGCAACTGTTAGGATGAAGAAAAACCTCCAGTTAGGAGGAGAAACTTGTGTTGAGCTTGAAGGAAGCTAGGACTTCTTAGGGGAGAATTCATTCAAGGCATGGAGCAAAATCTATTCAGAGAAGTGGCTATAGAAGATGGAACATAATGTGAGTTAATAAGTTAGCTAGTTTGGCTAGAAGGTAGAGCAAGTAAAGGAGAATGATGCATAAGGAATCTTGAAATATAGAGTAAATCCATATTGCTGAAAAGATTTTTTATTAGCTCCCAGAGATAAAAGGGAGTTTACTACAGCTTCTTGGTCAGGTGAGTGATAGTGACAGACATGTGCTTTATGAATATCCAGTTAGAAGGAGGCTGTACCTCCTACTATACTGAGAAAATCAAGGCCATCTATGGTGATCTTTTTTGCCCTGTCTCCATACTGCAAAATGTCAATACAACATACCCTACTTTCTTTTTCTTGTGTCACAGAAAGAGTGGTACTTCTCCTTGCCTAGGCCCACTGTTCCATTTGAAAGTTTTTATCCAAACCCTTTCCATCTCCTCTGAAAACTTTTAGTTTTGTCAATTCTTTCCTTAACCATTAGCTCCTCCACTATTTGTAAACATGCCTATCTCTCCCCCTTAATTAAAAAAAAAAGGCATAGGGAGGAGTGTAGTACTGCAGAATGTCACTTGAGCACATCATCCCCTCAGGTTATATTTCTATAGCTCCTCTCCTAACCAACCAAACTACTTTCTTGCCTCCAGCTCATCCACTTAATTCTTATAATCTTACAAACTGGCTTAATAAATGCTTGTTTAATGAATATAAGTGAACACGAATGAATGACTTCAGTCCTCAATCAACAGAAACTACTCTATCCAAGGATTCCAATTTATCTTAACTGCTAAATCCAATGGCCTCTCCACATTCCTTATCTGTCTTCATCTTTATGTAGATTTTGACATTTTTGACCATTTCTTTCCTTTGGATACTTTCTCTTCTCTTGGTTTCCATGATACTACTCTCCCCTGGTTCTCCTTCTGCATATGAAACTGTTTCTCTTTAGTATACCTTTTTCTAGGTCATCATATAGTTCCTTCCTTCTGTGTATTGATGTCTCCTCAAAATTCAGTTATGGGCCTTTTTTCTTGTCTCTCAAAATTTTTGCCATTGAGGATTTCCATGTGTTCAATTATTACTTCTATGTCAATTGCTCAAAAATTTATCTATCTAGCCCTAATCCCTCCTGATCTGAGGTCCCACATCATCAGCTGCCTTCTATATACTTACTTTTGTCACACAAGTATCTTAATTTCCACATATCTAAAATAAAAATCATTTTAATGCCTAAATTCTCATCTCCTCCAAGCCTTCCTTTCTCTACAGAGGTCACCACCATTTGTCATCTTGGTTCACAGTCTTAGATCCATCCTTGAACCTTCCTTCTCCACCAGTTTCTATATGCAACTAATTGACAAATCTTGAAACTTCTACTTCCACAACATCTCTTTACTCCATCTGCTTTCATTCATTTACACCATTTTACTATTTCAGGTCCTCATTACCTCTCACCTGAATTGTTCTAATAACTTCCTAAACAGTTTTCCCATTTTGATTCTCACCATCCAGCCAGGCATCTTCCACAGAGGTGCCAAAACAATCTTCCTAAAACACAAGTCTGGCTATGTCAAAATCTGCTCAGAAACCACCACTGACTGCCTATTACCCATAGTATAAAATAAAAATCACTTGGCCTGGCATTTAGATCCTTCTATTTCCAACCTTCCTTTTTGAAACATTTAATTTTACTCTCCTTCACAAATTCTACATTCTACAATGTGTGTGTGTGTGTGTGTGTGTGTGTGTGTGTGTGTGTGTGTGAGAGAGAGAGAGAGAGAGAGAGAGAGAGAGAGAGAGAGAGAGAGAGAGAGAGAGAGAGATCCCCTCTCTTTGTGTCCAGGATGCACTCTGTCCTCATCTGTTTTGTGGAACCCTTCTCTCTTTTTAAGGCTCAGCTTAAGTGCCACCACCTGAGGGAAGCCTTCTTGATTTTTGCTAATTGTTAATGTACTTGTCCTCCTAAAATTGTCTGGTGTGGACTTATCAATGCCCATAGCCCTTTCCTCAACATTAGCTCCCCGGGACAGAAATTGTTTTGTCTGGCTGTTAGAGGGAGCTAAGATCTCCCTGTGCCATACTTAAATTGGCCTGTTTCCTTGATAGTAGTAACATTTTTGATTCTTCATTCCTAATTACTCCTGCCCAGCTTGATTGGCTTTGTACTTGGCCTGCCTACTGGTTTTTTGCTCCTGGCTTGTGTCCCAGACTTACTCTTTTGACCTCCCTTCTTACCTGCCATTCTAGTCTCCTTGCTCCCTTCATAATTGAATTCTCTAGTGCATGACTTGCATTTGTGAACTATGGATTCTTCTGCCCTTCTTAACCTTCCCAGAGTCAGATTCCAGACAGTATGTAACCAGTCTCTGTTGGTCTTATAAAAACTGTAGCCTCATAGAAGCCTGTCTCAACCCCAGATAACCCTACCTGTCCCAAGGTTTTATGTTTATATAAGACATATGTTATAATTCAATCTTTCCAATGACCCCCACAGTATGGTACAGTATTACTTCTATTTTACAAATTAAGAAACTGAGATCTACAGAAATAAAACAGTTTGCCTCACATTATAAAACTAATTAATGGGAGACTCAGCACTTGAATCCAAATCTTCTGAAGCCAACTCTAGATGACGAAATGTGAGTAGGTAGATGTTGGGAGGAAGAGTGAAAGATCCTTTAGAGAAAGACTATAGTAGAAACCCAATAGAGTGAAATATAAAGAATGAAAAAGGAGTGTGAGACTGATAATTGTATATGACAAGTGTGGAAAAGGTCCAGACATCAAGGCCTAAGTAAAAAGATTAAGAGAGTAGAGTCAATTTCTTCTGGAGGACACCCCTGTCAACTGAGCAGATTAAACCAATTTTGGTAGCGTGAAATGTTCAAAATACTAGGTAGGTAAAGTTTCTGTCTTAACTGTGTGCAAGTTCCTAAGTCACCCCCAGAATGTCTTCCCCCTCCTCTTCTATTATATATTGATGTGCTACCTCCGCAAGTCCTTGTGGAAAAGGAATTTCACTGTATTTCTTTGTATTTCCAGTGTCTAGCATTGTGCTTAACATAGGGTAGGTGCTTAACAAATACTCATTGATCAGCAGGAACCTTTCTTAATTTTATTTAGGTTGCTTTGGGGTGGTGGGTAGAGTGTGAGACCCAGAGTCATGAAGACTTAAATTCAAATTCCCCCTTAGATATTTATCAGCTGTGTGTTGATAGTGAGCCTTTGAACCTTTCAATTTCATTTTTTCTCACCTGTAAAGTGGGGATAATAATAGCACCTCCTTCTTAGGGTTGTTGTGAGAATCAATTAAGATAACACGTGTAAATCACCTTGCAAACTTTCAAGTGCTATGTAACAACTATTAATATTAGTATTATTTATGCTACAAAAAAATTGTTTCTGGGAAACATGGCTTGACACAAAAGGAAGCATGGATTAAAAACAATTCATTTTGTTAAAAGAGCTTGACTTATACTTAGGTAAATTAGGTATAATTAGATGTCTACCATACCCATGGCATACTTCCAAAACAGAAGGTTTCTCGAGATGAACTGCTCCTTTCTTGCCCAAGGGTTAAAAAAAAAAAAAGGATTTTCCTTTCAAAACAGGCTTTTTGGCGTATACTATTCCTATTCCCTCCACCATTTTAATTTGTCTATCAATGGACATTCCTATCACATCCATTTTAGCCCAGCACCTGAAGTGAAATTAAGTAACAAAACTAATGTCTTCATGACCTAGGATAACTCTGGGCTACAAACAATCATCATTTGGAGTAGTTTTAATTATAGCATCCTACTGGTCATTAAATGCTGTACTGGCATAAGGCTTTAGTTGGGTCATTCTAGTCCTTCATAATTCCTTCCTTGTTCTTATGCTTTTTTCTTTGTTCTTAACCTTTGGAGTTAAGGCTCTTCTGGCCATATACTAACTCCTACCCATAGTCCAAAACTCGCTCTATTCTTCAACTCCTTTACCTACTGGAGATAATGGGTATTTTTTTTTTCTTTTTGGACTCCAGGTATATCTAGATTAGGTGTCAGAGTAAAATTCTTGTCCTGGGAGACATATGCTTCATCAGCTTGGCCAGCTTAACCATGGGCTAGGAAAATCTGGATAAGGGCATTATATTCCTTACTTAGATAACCTGAACTGAATTTCTTCATCTCTGTCTTTTCAGTTTCTTTTCTATATCTTTTGTTTTTCTTTCATCAAGGTGAATTTTCAATGAGATTATTCCCCCAGTGTTGTCACTCTGGCTAAACTCCTCCAACTTTCTAATTTCTTGTTATTTCTCCTACAGTTCTGCTTAAAACTTCCTCTTAGTTCTTTATGGATCTACCTGATCCATCTTAAAGAATACTTCTTCCTTGGGAAAGATACCCTAAGATATCGCCTGAGAATTTTAGTAACTCGGAAATACCTTAATACTCTGCCTAACCATGGCCATGGCCAATGAAGGGATTTTATTTGCTTGACTGTGCGTACTTGTTGGATTTTTTTTTTCTTTTTCCTTCTTCTAACAGGATTGGAAGTAAGAAGGGGAGAAAATAGATTTCTGTTAACTAAAAACATGAAATGTGATTAAGTAATAATATACTGAGTGCTTACTTGGACATAGGCTTTATACAGGATAAAGACAATTTTCAACATGCCCTGGGATGTTTCCACTGCCTTCTATTTAAAAAAAAATGCAGTACCTAAAACCTCCTTCTCCTTACTTTATGTTTTCATGTTAGCACCTTCCCTCACCCCCAGCTTCTCACTCAATACTCTAGTAACATTAATGCCAACTATCTACCCACAGCTCACATCCCAAGGGTGAAAACAAAATAAACAAACAGAAACTTCCCAAGATGCTTTCAGATGCCCAAAACTATCTTTAATGGAGAACAGTCATTCTAAAATTAAACATGAGTTAAAATGGAGATATTCTATATGAGAGGTAACTAATCAACATAAATTTACACATGGGTACATATGCTTCATATCAGTTCCTTTCCTGAGCACAGGTGTTGATGGAGGGATTTGAAAGAACATCTGAAAGGGTAGCAGAACCAAGGAAGGGAAGGATAGTGAGTTGAGACTCGTGGAGCTGAAAATCTACTTTTCTCGTTCACGATTTTGGCCGGAGTGAATCCTTGTTATTACTATGTCTTCTCCCTCTTTTTAATCACTAAACTCTTCTTCCGCATCGTGTAATTCCATGCATGAACTGAGTTACACAAGATGAGACTCTGAGAGCAGGAGTGAGTTTTTTTTTCCTTCCATACAGAGCATCACTTTTTCCTTTCCTTATTCTCTTCCAGTTTTTATTGTTCTTTCAGTAACAAAATTGTCTTGGGAAAATGGAGGAAATTATAAAAGAGAGCGAAGACAGAATACAATTTTATGGTTAAATTTACAAATCTAATTCTACAAAGTACAGAGCAAACTACAAAATTGAGGTACAGCAAGAATTCAGAAAGAGCAAAGATGTGGGAGTGGAAAAGAGGAACAAAGACAATAAAAAAGAGAAAATGCAAAATAAGACATGTAAATGATCATAACAAAGAGCTTCTCTTGATCTGCATTAAGCATAGAGCCCAGTGTTTGGGGGCAGGAATAAGTTGCTTACATGATTATATATTTACAGAAAAATGGGCCTTGGTGAACCTAAGTGTACAATCGGTGCACATAAGTCTATCTGTGGCCTAACAAAAACAAATGTCATCTATTACACTTTACTTCTGTTGTCATAAATCCAAGGGTCAGAAAAGGTGACCACACATTACCTTTATTATTTTGCAATCATTCTGATAAACTTTGAAAAAATAATCAAAATGTAAAATGCTCAGCTTTTGCTTAGTTGTCTGTATGTAGTTACATGTACGTGTATATGTTTACAAACCTACATTATACATGTATATGCATATGCATTCATATAGGCGTACATGCATGTGTACTTAGTTGTATTGTGCATACTTGCACCCATATATATGTGTGCACGTGTATATGTATGTATGTATACATATATAATATATTTACAAACATATATGTGGGAATGGTGGGGGTGGGCACACTAACACATTTTTTCCTTATGATTTTGTTAATTTGGTAGTTGCTCATATAAAATATACCAGAATGAATAGAGATTTAGATTTAAAACATCATCTGCAGAGATATAATTTACACTGGGCAATTCAGTGTTTCCAGACAGTTTTTTTTGACTGAAGCCTCTTGAGACTTGTCATACATATATAAATGTGTGCACATACATGTACTAATGTGTATGTCTAAAATGCATGCATGTGTTTATATGCACACATATGTACATACACATATTCTAGAAACTTACCCTTTGATTTTATTGGTGGAAGGCACATCTAATAGGCTAGCCATAGAAATATTATTTTTATGAATAACAATACAGAATTTCTACAATTTATGTTTCCTTATAAATACACTCTTTACTGATTTTTTAAAATGTTATTTGAAAGATGTTTTAAAAATAAAAATACTCTGAACACTTTTATAGCTTTTTAGAGAAAGGGAACTCTAGAAATGAAGGAAAAGGGGAAGGAAGATGAGATAACTAAAATAGCACTCCAGCAGAAAAGGTGAAACTGATTTAAGAACCAAAGAGCGTCAAAGTAAATTAGCATTGAGAGTTTGGCAATGGGTATGGAGGAAGAAGATTCCTGACTCATTATTTTAGAGATTGAGGAAATGGAAGAAATCTGTGGTATTCTCAGATCATTGGATCTCTGTTCTTAAAAGTTAAACTTAACCTGACCTGTGAAAACCAACTCCATTAATCAGATAAATGACTTATTTGCTTGCACTTTCATTTAGAAACCAGCCTCTTTGGCCTCACAGATCCTATCATTAAGCACGTGCAACTCTAAAATCTATATAGAGTATGTTTTTACCTCACATGGTAACCTAAAAAAAAGTTTTGAGAAGCACAATAGAAATTAAAGCATTAACCATAGCCAGTCATCAATATGAGCATGGAATTTGGGGCATGGCTAATCCATTTAAGCCTAAGCATATTTCTGCACAATGAACAAATATATAAATCAAACGGAGTCAGGCGGATTTGAATTACAAGGCTATGTAGAGAATGTTTTCACTTTAATCATTTTAATTTCCTTTATTGTTGTCAAAAGTACTTACTGAGAAACCAAAACCAGCTGAAATGAATTGCAATGGACTAAAGAAATTAAATAATCAACAAAGAAAAAAACCTACCATGCCACTGTGACACCCATTTGAAAAGAACCACATTCATGACACTTCATGCAGCAAATGTGGAGTCACTTATGCTTTTTCTACTTAATTCTCCCAATTGTCTTGTGAAGATAATGGTGTGTACTTGCAGATTACTTGTAAAGTGATCTAAGATGCTTGGATAGGAAGCGTTATATGAATCAAAAGCACTGCATTCTATTTATTGGCCGTATGCTCAAATAATAAAAATATTTGTTTCTCATAGTTTACTACAGAATCTGCAATACATCAGATTTCTTGTAATCTCGTATACTTTTGTCCTAAATATTTATCTTGATCTTCCTCCTTGAACTTTAAAGGATACTAGCAATCAGTTAGTAAACATTTGCTAAGTACCTAGAATATGCCGGGGACTATGATAACCCTAGGTATTAAAAAAAAAAAAAAGAGGCAAAGACAGTTACTCCACTCAAGGAGCTTTCAATCTTATGTAGACAACATGCAACGAATACATGTAAAGCAAGATATATATAGGATAAATGGGAAATAATTACCTAAGGGAAAATAGTAGAATGAAGAAGGCTTGGAGAAAGTGTCTTGTAAAAGTGAGAGGTAGGAAAAAAATCTTTCATGTACCCCAGTAGTCTAGGCTTCATCTAACAGAGAAGTGTGTTGCACTACATCTTCCTTTTCTATCAGAACAGCAAAATCTAAAGCTTAAATCTAGTCAAACCCTTTCCTTTGACACACTCTAACCACACACACACACACACACACACACACACACACATACTATAACCATATGATCCAATGATCCAGGATAGCTTGACAGAAAGGGTAATAATTTTTCATTTACATAACCTGTTAAAGTTTTACAAAGCAATCTATATGATTACTTCAGTGTAAGTATTATTATACCCACTTTACAGATTAAAAAAATAGAGCCCTGTGGATAGAAATTTGGTCTTAAGAGTCTAGGAAACCTACTTTCAAATTCCATCTCTGGTTGATATTGTCTGTATAATGAAGAGGATATCATTTCACCTCTCTGTGCCCTGGGCAATTCTCTAAAACTAAAAATTATTTAGGAATTGTTGATCAATATCAATCCAATTTTCACATCAGAAATTTCTATATTTATGAAATTGCAAGTTCAGACCACCCATGAACAAAAGCCACTCATCTACGCAAACGCGCACACAGACATACACACAGATGAACAAACAGGCCTTCATACATATTAAGTTAACTGTTAAACCTTGAACAAACTAAGTAGCTTATGAGTAACAAGATTTGAACCTAGATCTTCTGGTTTCAAGATTGAGATCTTTTCACTACAACACAAGCAAGACTTTCCTCCTGACAAATTTAAAAGCTTTATATGAAATCATTTTGTTTTGTGAGATATTAGAGAAAAGTCAGGATTATTTGAATGAATGACCATTCTGATCAATTTAAGACTCCAAAGTGTTAGTTCCCAGTTGTTTTACTTTAGGATTCTTTGATTACCATCATTAAGGTCCCCTTGTAGTAGCTTCACGTGATCCTCAGTTCTGAAAGCTATGGTAGAGCAGCACAGAACCTACCAAACTGGAAAAAGATTTTGAGTACAGCCCCATTATGGACTTCTGTTGTTCTTTGGAGGGCAAACCAAGCAAAATGAGAAAGACATATAGAAATGTATAACCTCTTTATACATATACACATATTCATATAGATATTACATGTGATTTACAATAATATAGAGCAAAATAATATATTTTATAATTAATATGTCACATGTAATCACATAAAATCATCAATCTTACTGATAACCACAAAATACTTTGTTCAAAAGAATTGTTATTTTTTTCCCCCAGTAATAGGCACCTTTCTCTATCGGTATATTTGGGTATAGCAACTCATGAAGACCATCTGTTAAGGCATGAAGGAACTTTTCAACTTATAGGTAGAGAAAGGGCCTACATTGAAAAAAAATCACAGTTGTTTCAGACAACTAAAGTATTTTGTGATTATGAATAAGGCTCGTGATTTGTATGTGTTTGTTTTCAATATATATCAACCTTCTTATTAAATTAACTATTCTTATTCTTTGACCATTATTCCATTGGAAAATGAGTATTGTCCTCAAACATTTTCATAAGTACATTACAAATTCTACATAGCAGGGTTGCTGTATATATATATATGTGTGTGTGTGTGTGTGTGTGTGTGTGTGTGTGTGTGTATGTGTACTTATAGACACATACATACATTCATGTATGTATACATATTTGTGTGTATATATACACATACATTTGTACTTTCATATATACATATATTTCTATAAAGACTTTATATATGTTAAATTTTTTGTGTTTATTAAAATATTTAAATTGAAAAAAGGGAAATAGTGACTATAGAAAGTCACTTAACCTGTTAAGTCTTCCAAGTCTTAGAAAGATATTTTAAATATCCTTGAAATTTTATAAAGATTGACAAAAAATAATTAATACTAGGAATAAATATAAATGTTTGAAGGAATATAATATTTTAATTTAAATAATAATTTGTCTCATCATTATTACAATTAAGCTTTCATCATAATAATGGAGAAGCAACATGTTATAGAGGACAGGAAGCCAGTCTTAGAATCAGTAAGACCTGGGTTCAAATTCCTCCTCCTAGACATACTGTTTACATGATCCTGGGTCATTGAATTCCTCAGTACCTTAGGCAACTCTCTAAATTGTAGAATAATTACTGATCTTCATTACTACAGGAAGATTCCTCACCATGAATACCTTGCACTAGTGAAGTAATAGGTAAAGACCAGTATACCTTCTTACTAAAAGAATTGCCTTTTTATCCCCAACAACTCAGATGCAAAGTGTGAGAAACATTGAATGTGTTCTGTATTTATTTGAAACTTAGGAAAACAAAATAATTTTGACACATTATTGATTTAAAATTATTGTAATCTTCAAATACTATCTCTCAAATTTACTAACATTATTTTCTATTATTAGGTTTGAGATTCCTTTGATGACTCTGATCCAATTTTCAAGAGCTTTATTACAAATAAACTGACCTTGTAATTAAGGTATTCTGCCTCTAGGTGGTGGTGACTGCCTTCCTCATACTTTTCCAATTGTAAGGATGATAGTTTAAGACCTGGGAGGGCTGGCAAAAACTATCTAGTTGCTTAATTCATAAGCAATGCTAACTAATAAATTAGTAAACTTTTCTAGTAAATAGGAAATCGATGTATATATATGCATATATGTGCATATGTGTGTATAAACGTAATCTGAGGCCTATGAATTTAATATTTTGATAACTGTATCCTAATATTACTAGTTTCTCTTATACTTCTATACATTTTATTTTATATGTTTAAAAATGAAATCTTGGGAAAGGTTCTTTAGGTTTCATCAGATTACCAAAGGGATCTATGACACAAAAAACTTAAGAATACACAGTTTATAGTATGTTTGTCCTATATCCACAAACACATATGTGTGTATGTACATATATGTGTGTATACCTGGATACATACAATTACAGTACCTTCCTTAGTAATCATTAACTGTTATTAGGATACATGCTACGGCATGTGCTACAGCGACAGGCCCACGGGCACATCCTTACTGGTTGGGATACTACAGTTAATATTAAGTCCCTGCACATCTACATGATGTCATGCATTCTAAGAGCCATAAAGCTCTTTCCAGTTCCCCTGATATTTATTTTTTTCCCAGTCTCAGACAAATTCTTCTCATGAAGCAATACTGAGCCAGAACCCCTTCTGGAGAGTTGATTCATGGTTTTATTACTGGGCAAGATAAACATTATCTTTAACCCTGCAATGATTTTACTTGTACCTTCACCTAAGGTGAACTGCATATACCCAACCTGAGGTCAAGTCTTCTGACAGTGGCCCAGAACAAGGTTGTGTCATTAATGTCTCTGGAGGACTTAAATTCCATTGTGGAGATATATTATTCTGAGTGTATGTTGTCAAGAGTTTACCATCATGGAGGGGTTAACTGGAATTGATTTAGGGGGCATCCATACTTAACATTTGGCTGTTTCCAGCAGTATCAGACAGTCCAACACCTAATCCCTATCCCCATCCTCACAGCTTTGCAGATGGTATCAGTGATGGACTAGAGGTATATGAATCATATTTCAAAGTGTGAAATATAGTACAGCTGGTAATGTCAAAAGCATTTCTCTAAGAATTGTCATATTGAAATGATCCACATTAGTTAGACAGAACATTTTAAATTCCTTGGTTATAATATAATGGCTGCAGGAATGTCTGAGGATGAGAAAAGAGGAAATAATAATCATCAGGAAGGTAAAGGGGACTTGGAATGTGACACAGGTGAAAAAGAAAGAGAATGAAGGGAAGAAATAACCAGAATGATTCTACTAGCCATAACTTTGAAATCTCATACTCATAAAAATAATTGATGTGCACAATAGAAAACAAAGGACACGGCTCACAGCACCTTTTCTTTTCCCTTTAAAAAGAGATGTAGGTAACTCTTGATTATTCAGAATGACAAAGAAAAAGCTTAACATATGCTTCATAATTTGCATATTTTGTGATATAATTTGCATTTGTAGTTATCTCTGATTTTAGGTGATATATTCTAAATCTTTCCTTATCATCTTGTATAATCAAGAATTGATGGTAACCCTCTTTGTCACATTACTATGTCAAAACATGAGAATGTAGAACTTATCAAAGATGAGAATTGATTCCTTAAGAAAGTTATTCCTATTCAGTATTTTGTTACTAAAGGAACCGATAGAGAAATTTGTTTGAGGGCCTTCTCTGCTGATGCAACTTGGGGGTCCCTGTAAATCCATCTTACGGGGAAAAAAAGACTTCTTAAATGCTAAGAATACCTTCTTAGGAATTAAGACCTATTTAAAAGTTATTCCTTTTTTTCCCTGGGAATTATAAGATTAGTAAATAAAAGGAACAGAGGAGATATGTTATATCATGATTGCATTAAAATATTTGGAACAGCATGTCTAAGAGTTTGTCTTTTGTTGTTTTTTTGTTCTCTTGAAAACTTAATTTGAATTGGCTTAGACACAGGCTTGTGAAGCAACATTTAACGATAAATAGCAATGTGTGAAATGAAGGTGTCTAGCCTGTTATTATAAAGATTGATGTTAGATCTGTTTTCATTTAACATATTAATTAAGCATCCAGCAAAGAAAACAGAGAATATGGTTTCATATGAGATTAGTTGGGTAGGAACAGACAGTGTCAAGAGTGAAGGAGAATAACAAAAAGCAGAGACTAGTTGACCAAATATTATGGAGGAGTAATGCATTTTTCAAAAGAATATATTATTTTTTACTGGATATATTCCCTAGAGTCAGGGAATATATCATTTCTAAAAATTACAGAAAACCTGGGATTTTATCATATTTTTCTATTCAAGTCTCTGAAGAGAAAAGTACGTTAGCATTATTTTAAGACTCTGTCATCTTCCCTAGAGAGAATAGCATGTGGCAAATCTATGTGTCAACTGGGGATGAAACATCTCCAGAAAGGGAAATATTTCAACATGTTATGTTTTTGAAGATCACAATGGCGCATGCTCAGCCAGATTCATTCATATCCCCAGAATTCTCTTAATAAAGCACTTGGGATTTGGGGGCACTGCACAGAGGCCAGTGGAACACCAAATTTAAATCAAACATTTCCAAAATTTGGAAGGACATTTCTTCCTAGCAACCTCTACAAAAATATCTAGTCTGTTATATTATTTTTTCTTACCGACCCATGCTATTAACTAAATTTCTAGGTTTAGGAAACAAAGTATGGATTTTGAAACTCCTTGCTAGGCAACTCATGAAGCTAAACAATTTATTTGATTTATGATATCTTGGTCTTCTTATAGCTTACTGGGAATATTTCCTAGTACTGTAGTTTGCTAGAAGTTCTGCAGAAGCATGTAAAAGGACAGTCTACATTGAATCCCAGCAGAATCACATTATCCATGCAAACCAGGATGATGATTTTTATTAAAAAAATTCATTAAAATATATTAAATTGATCAGTTTTGTGTTCAAAATATAATAACCGTCATTATAATAATTTTCAGGACTAGGGCTGTCATTTAATAATTACATTTTTGCTAGTGAAGCTTTAAAAAGAGCTACTCCACTCAACAATTGAAAATCATTTGTAAATATGAAAGTTCACAGACAAAAAAGAATCAAGGCATAATTAAGGTTTAACAGTTGTACATCTATCTTTAAATATAAAAAAAATGGGGAACTTGGGTTATTAAGTATGTCTTGTTTTTGAGGACTGAATTAAGAACATGCTAATCCTGTTATTTTAATTGCATCTTATTGGCCTGATTGAGATGGCCAATTTAATTTTTTGATTTTCAAAATTTCACATGTATAACTAAAGTGACCATCTTTGACTCTTCTTTTTCCCATACTTCTTAGATTCAATTTGCTGCCATGTCATTCAACCAATCAACATGGGTTTAACAAGCAATTTCTATATGCAAGGGACTGTTCTAGGTGTTGAAGACAAAAAGATAAAAAATGAAACAGTTTTTACCCTCAAGTGGCTTGTACTCTGTTGAGGAGTATGTGTGTATATATAGCAACTAAAGTGGTGGTAGTGTGAGTGGGAGGGAGGATGAGAGGGAAGATGTTTTAGAGGGAGAATTGGCTCCACTCTGCCTTTTCAAATCCCTAGTTTCCTTCAAAATTCATCTCAAGCACCATTTTCTGTAATTCCTTTTCTGATTCCATTCTCTATTCCTTCCCATATGCATCTCTCTTTCTCTTTCTCTCACTGTCTCTATATCTCTCTCTCTGTCTCTCTGTCTCTTTCTGTCTCTGTCTCTGTCCCTGTCTCTCTGTCTCTGTCTCTGTCTCTCTCTGGCTCTCTGTGTCTCTCTCCATATACATATACATATACATATATACATGTATGCATAGATATGGCTGATATAGATACATACATATGAGGGAAAATGGAATCAGAAAAGGAATCATAGGAAATGGTGCTTGAGCTGAATTTTGAAGGAAACCAGGGATTTTAAAAGGCAGAGGAGAAGACTCAATTATCCCTCCATAATATCTCTCACATCCTCTTTCCCATTCATAGTACCATCACTCTAATTGATATCTTCATCACTTCTCACCTATACTATTGTAAAACCCATTTACTTTCCAAATACATCATATCTATTACGATCTGGATATCCCAATGACATCTCAAACTCAACAGATCCAAAACAGACCTATCACCCTAGTTCAGGACCTCACCTCCTCTTGCTTAGATTATTACAGTAGTCTTAGTCTTTTAACTTTTATCCTCAATCCTAGTTCCTCTGAACTCCAAGCCCAATATCACACTCTCATTTACCATCTCCTTTGAAGCCCAATCTCCAATGTTTTCTACTTCTTTTTCTTCTTATTGAACTGGACGTTTTTCTATTCCAATGTCCAACATTATTTTTTCACCCATCTACTCATTAAGCAAATAAACATTTTACATCTTAAAAAAAATCCCTTTCAACCGTGTTTGTATTTCATGTATTGTACATACAAAACCTGATCAGTAGAGTCTGTTGTTTCTGCAAAACGGCAGGGATTTTTTGCCTATGTTTGCCTGGAAGACAATATGCTTAGCTTTGCCATTTGATGAAGGCAAATTTCCTCTGCTTTGTGGCACATGATATTCACATCTCTCTTTTCATTTCTCATATTGATAGATACAAATAAATGTTTGAGTTTTTTTTATAGGTTTTGCTTCTTTCTCATGACTTATAAATGACTCATTGAAGTTTTGAAAATTTAAGACTATGTTTTAGGGAGATTTAGTTTGGGAATGCCATCTTTTTGGATTCTATTAATCTGTATCACTTTATCTTTCGTTTTCATTAATTCTAAGAATTTGGGGGTCATGATTTCCTGCATTATGATATTCAAACTCTGCTTCTTCCTTCTTTTATTTTCTGGGAGATTTGTAATTCTCAAGTTGTTTCAATGAGTTCTCTTTTCTTGCTTTGTTATCATCATGTAAAAGGGTATTAAACATTTTTCAAGTTGTTCTTTTTAAAATGTCACATATTCTTCTTCAAGGACTCTCTCTCAGTTTGGTTTTGCTGACATCTCATCTAGCAATATTTTATGCTGTAAACCATAATGTATTATAATACTCTGAGGCCAACATGTGGTCCTGCTAAATTGGTCTTGATCCTTTGTATCTGTTGCTTTTCTTTTAGGTGAAAGGATGTAAGACTCTGACCTTATGAAGTTCAAAAGGTTAAGAGAGAAAGCTTTAGGGCATCCTAGCATTCTGTTGTCTGTGTATCATAATTTTGCAACTAGCATCAATACCCAGAGGGTAAGGAATGATTTTCATATGTGACTTTGGAGATCTAGCCCAACAGTAGCTGAAACAAGGACTCCTCTGACAATCATGATTTGTATGAATGTAAACTTAATGTAATCAATGCTATATAGAAACTGTACTGTCAGAGCCAAGAAATCAAGGTGGTACAGGGGAGAGAGTATATTTCTGAGATAGTATGGGGAATATTTGTACTTTTATTATTGAAAGTAAATATCCCTTTATAAAGTTGAACATATTAAAAAAAATAAAATCTTGTTTAGTTTTGTTTTATCCAATTCTGCTTTCACCTAGAGCATTCTCAGAGAACTCACTGTTTTACTAAGATTTTCCATCAGTTGTTCCAAACCACAGAGTTTTTGTTGTTCTTTCATAATTGCTTTTAATTTCATCTTTATAGAAGGCACTTCCTTTTTTTTTCTTAATCTCATTTGCCATTTGAAAAGTTTTCTGAAGGATCTACTTTCATTACTGAAGGACCTGTTTCTATAATCTCTTTTTCTTATTGTGTCTTCTTCTTTTTTTGGGGGGGGGGGGGGATTTACATAGTTATCAATTGTATGAAAGCTTTTTTTTAATTTTTGGTTGTGTTTTTTCAGTTGCTATTTATCTGTTTTACAAAATTACTTTTCTTGTGATGATTTTTTTCCTTTTCCCTCTTTTTTGTTGCTAACATCCTTTTTATTTGATGCACTTGTTGATTTGTAATGGTGACGAGAACTGAGTTTAGTTATTACCATCTTACTGACACTTGGTGAAACTGTAAAGTAATTTTCCCACATACGTGATGGGGGCCTTAGTAACCATATTTAAATTTTAGTTTTCCAATAAAATATATAATGTAGCCAAAAATATTTGACTAATAATTAAAATGGATCATCTCGTAAGTATTGGCTCATTGAAGAAACATACATTTGCCTGTTTTAAACCATCACCTATGAAAAATTGTACTAATTCCAAGACATTGTCTTCGCTTAGTCAAGCTATGACTAAAGTCATCCTACAAAAGTACTTGAAGCTTTGTTTTTTGAGAACAATTCTTCTGAAGGAATATAATCTTTATCACCATTTTGAATCAAAATATCCTGACTTAAGCTAATTAGGCACCAAGTTAAAGTGTCCTAATTATTGAAAATCTCAGAGGAACAGTGGTTTTTCAAGAAAGTAAACTCAGAAAAGGTGGCTACAAGGGTTAGTTTTCAGATTTCTAAAGAAATAAATTTCAAACATGATTCCAGAATACCATAAACTGATTGTTGACAAGAAGTCTAATATGTACTATTAACTAAATGTAAACAGTAAGAAAATCTGAAGAAAAAATTAAAACTTGTACCACTTAGCAAAGTAATTTTAACATTAATATGATTTCACAATAAACTTAAGTAATAAGTTCCATTAATTAATGTTAATTGAAATTTCCCTTTTTATGTGGTTTATTTTCGAAATAGTTTAATCATTAATTATACATGTTCTTGGAAAGTGAGCCACTAAAAGGCTATCTTTGGCCTAAAGAAGTTTAGCCTATTTTTAGCCTATTGACCCCTACCTACAGCCAAATTGTGGAGGTCTGCTATACTCCTTCACCTACTATCAGTTAGGATTAAACACAAAAGAAATAAAATCATATGCTGAGGAAACTTGGCAGTGAAAAGCGAGATAAAATAGTCATCTTTCCTCCCCCAACTGTCAACTCAGTCCTCATTGTTTGAAAGCCATCTAGGAAGAGACAGAAATAATCTGCTCAAATGTTTTATATACACATTCACTTGCAGCTCAGCCTCTCCTTAATCATCCATCTTACTATTTCTGGAGTCATTTACAAGGTTTGTGATTATCACATACATAGTCCTTATCTTGAATCATCATAGATCAAACTCATTTCCAAAGTTCTGCACACTAGACTGGCAGCAACCAGAAGATTTTTCAATTCATTTCAGTAAATATTCTTTAAACACCTACTATGTGTTAGAGACTATATTAAGAGCTGAAGATACAAATCAGAAAAGAAAGATAGTTCCTCACGTCAAGGAATATTGGGGAAATCCTAAAAGAAGAAAAAAGTACACAAATGGAAGCTGAAAATCATGGTGTGCAGGGGGGGAGGGACAAGAGGTCTTTGATATGGGGATGATAATCTGTGAGATGGAAACCAAGCAGAGAATGGAAAATGGAGAGCAGTTTGCAGAATTCTGAACTTACTATAAAGGATGACTTTGAGCATAGTTTATTGCTTCACTATTCAAGTGGGGATGACAAGAAAGAGTTGACTATCAAGAAAATAATACTTGCAAGTTCTTTGAGGACTGAGATTTCCTAGGTGGCCATATATTACAATTAAATCATAGACCTAGAATGGTAAGGAATTTCAGAGACAAGCCAATCCAAACCCCTCATGCTGCAGTTGAAGAAACCATATCCAAGTAACATTGACTGACTGGCCAAGGTCCCTTAGGTGTAAATGTCAAATGCAAAAGGAATTTAGAGACCATTAACTAAAGATAAAACATTATGCCTGAAGACTTGGAAAAATACAGATGATATTGATCTATATAAGCATATAAGCATATGTCCTTCTGGAAGCTGAGATGAAATTAGGGAAAAGTGTGTTTGGTGTGTGTATGTGTGTGTGTGTGTGTGTGTGTGTGTGTGTGTGTGTGTGTATGTGTGTGCATGTGTTTGTGTGGGTAAACATATGAATATATATATATATATATATATATATATATATATATGTATATTTATATAGTCATATTCGCTCTGTCTCTGTCTGACTCTCTCCTCACATGGTCTTTTCCAATAGAGTACAGCCTCTTTGGGGGCAGACACTTTCATTTTTATGCCAAGTATATAGCACAATACATGGTACAAAGCAAGCATTTAACAAACAGTTGTGGATGGAACTGAGAAAGAAATACTTTCTTAAAATAAATAATTGGGCAAATTCCATAAGAAAAATTATGAATATATATTGTTCCAAAGAACAAGGAAGTTGAAGCTCAATTTACTGGAAAGCCTAGTCAGGTTGGATACTATGGTGGTGGTGGTGGTGGTGGGGAGGAGTTTCATGTTAAAAAGTGGGAAGTTTGGAATAACATGCAGCATTATCTCTGTAGGTTTTCTAAATTATGATGAGCTTTCAACCCAGTGAATTGACATTTACATATAATCATGAAATTATTGATATGCTATTATCCTAAAATCATTCCTCCCAAAGTATATAGAAACAGGAATGTTATGTACTAAATACAGTTTTAAGAAAAATAATAGAGAGGCAACATGGTATAGTGGATAGAGACCAAAATTCTGTGTCAAAAAGATAGGATAAAGGCTTGTATTTGGAAAAAACTGTCAAGTGACCCTTGGAAAAATCACTTTACATCTCAGTGCCCCAGGTAAAATCAAAGACCATAATTTGTACAGCAAAGGCCAATATTAACTGAAAGTGAGAGGTTTCCCTAGGCATTCCATCAAGCAATAAAAATCAGTCTCCCTCCTCCACCCTGCAAAAAATTCCCTGGAATAATTAGAATAATGTTAGAATTTCTTGGGGGTGGAGCCAAGATGGCAGCATAGCAGCAGCAACATATCGCAGCTGTCACATAGCCACCCCAAAATACCCATAAAATAGGACTCTAAGCCAATCCTAGAACTCCAAAACGCACACAAAGATACTTCCCACTAAAGTCAGCTCGGCTACGAGGAACCATATCAGCACTGTGAACCGAAACCAGCCTGCCCTGAAGCCACGGCTGTGCCACGGGGGTGGCTGGGTGGGAGGAGCTGAGGAGCTTCAGGTGAGCGGTTTAGCAGCAGCTGCGAGAGGGAATTGTGAAAGGGGGAGATAAGCAGTCTGGCGAAAGGCCTCCAGAGCAGAAAAGCGAAAGGCAGAGGTTTTGCACCCACCTCAGCGTTGTAGCTTCCCGCCCGCGGCCTGCGGACAGCAGGGGGACTTAGTGATTGCTCTCAGGCCAGTGCTCTCGCGTTGAGCGGCCTGGATCCGGATCGCCGTCTTGGGCCTCCATCTTGGAGTCTTCATTATCCAGTCAGCCAGAAGTATTTAGGAAGACTCCCAGCATCTTCCTGAGAGCTACGGCAGCCGGGAGGACCCCAGTGATTTGGGACAGAGCTTTCCCTTCTGGAAGCAGAGCCCCACAGAGATTTAAAAAAAAAATCACGGTCTGAAGAACCATGAGTAAGAATAAGCATAAGAAGAAAAGTAAGAACAGCTCCCAA